>CM017193.1:23846609-23889109 GCA_004837865.1 Musa balbisiana | reverse complement strand
TCTTTCATCTAGCAATTCATCTACTATTGGAATAGGATATTTGTCCTTGATATTTATGCCATTGAGGGCTCGGTAATCAATGCACATTCGCCATATTTCGTCCTTCTTTCGTACAAAGAGCACCGGTGAAGAGTAGGGGCTGCAACTTGGCTGAATAACTACAATTTTGGGCATCTCTTTTACAATCCTTTCTATTTCATCCTTCTACAAATATGAATGCTGATATAGCCAAGTATTAGGAGGAGGTTTGCCCAAAAGAATCCGTATACAATGATCATGCCGATGGGCAAGAGGTATGTTGCGCGGTTCGTCAAATATATCTGAAAATTCAGCAATCAAAGGAAGTAGGTTTAGATCTTCAAATTCTATTGGCTCTTCCTTAGTTTGCTGCTCAAGTTGTACCAAAAAACCACTGCATGCTTTATGCAAAACCTTCTCCATTTGTTGTATGTAAATCATCGTTACGTCGCCCCCACGTTTCCCATATAATATCACCTGTTTCCCCTTACTATAAAATTTCACAATTAGTTTCATAAAATTCCAGGAAACATCACCTAATATCATTAACCATTTAATTTTGAGCATGGCATCATGATTATCAAGAGGGAGGAACAAATCTGCAATTATCTCTTGGTCCTACAGTAACAGTTTCTCCCGCGGGCGCCTACGATCATATTTCAAAATATGTCCGTCGGTGAACTTGACGTCAAACCTACTGTAATATTCGATAGGTAAGGCCACCCAGACAGCAACTTTACTATCTAGGAAGTTATTAGTACTGCCCGTGTCGATGAGAACAGTAATCGATTGTTGTTTGAGAAGGCCTTCAACTTTTATCGTTTGCGGGTCTGAGTAGCCGGCTAGTGTATGTACCATAACTTCGGTCGGTTGTGGCTCTTCTTCTACATCTTCTTCTTCATTATCAAGGCTCTCTTCTAGATGTTCAATGACCTCTTCTTCTACTGGTTTAATCATAAGAAGTCTCCCTTTTCTACAATGATGCTCGCGGCTCCACGGCTCCTCGTAGTGCCAACCTAACTCATTTGTAGATCGCTCCCGAAGCTCTTCTTGTCATCATTTTTGGTGCAGGGACTCGGTTGATAGTAGGGGGTGCTGAGGGCTTCTGCATTGCAGGTTGAGAAGTGATCCTAGTCCTCCGAGCTTCATGGTTCAATCGCTCCTCTTGATGTCGTGCGAAAGAGATGGCTGCCATAAGCATGTACGGTTGTCGTGCTTTAACTTCTCTCCGGATCTCCAGCTTCAGGCCATCAATGAAGGTCCCTAATAGTTGTTTTTGAGACTAATCACAAGTTTGATTAGATAACCTTTCAAACCTAGTTTGGTACTCCTGAATGGTAGAGGTTTGTCGGATTTTTGCTAGTTGTTCGTCAATGTACTCGTAATTGGTTGGTCCAAAGCAGATTAATAGTCCTTTGAATTGTCACCATGAGAGGACTCCATGAGTGTATTTAAACTAGTCAAACCACTGTATGGCATCTCCTTCAAGATGTATAGCTACAATTTCTACCATAGATGCATCCGTAGTTTTATGATACCGAGAGTATCGCTCTACACGCGAGATCCAACCAATCGGGTCTCCTTCTTCCCATCTAGGGAAGTTCACCCTCATACGTGGATAGTTGGGGTCAATCATAGAGCCTCTCCTCTCTTGGAAGTCATCTCTTCGGGCTTGGTGTGATTGGTTAGAGCTCTCTCCTTGATGTGATTTCTTCGGGCTTAGTGGTCGGCCCAAACTGTGTTCGGTAAAGAGAGTCCAAATCTTATCCTCCATTCGTGCCTCCAAGGCTTCGAATTTAGCATTGCTTGCCTTCTTAGATACCATAATATATGTCTCCTTAGATCTCTCTTTTGTTGTCGGGTTAAAGGCATGTATAGGTTGAGAGAAGTGATGGTCGTAAGGGTTGGTGGATTGGTGGATGTAGGCTACGGTTTAGGCTTGTTTTGTGGCTGTTTTGGGTGCAGTTTGAGGGTGTGGTTTGGTGGAGTTTTAGGGCTGTGGATGAAAGTTTTAGATCTATGGTAGATGGTAGCAAAGGTTTGATAGAAATCAGTGGAAGTTTGTTGCATAATTGTGTTGTCTTGTAAAAGCAGAATTGTCGTCAAAGAAACAATGATTTCTTGATGAAATTTCCACCAAAAACTTGAGAGATTTGAGGAGGGAATTGACAGAAAAATCTCAGTTTATATGAAAATAAAGATGTCCAATTTAATGAAGAGAATTTTGGCAGTATAACAGCAAGGAAATTGGTGCAAGTTGTGATAGCAGAATTCTCGTCAAAAAATTTCAGCGATTTGCGATGAAAATTTGCAGCAACACAAAATCATTTTTTTGAGATGAATTTCTCAATAGATCAATCTTTGATAGAAGCCAAGATGATCTTTGAAGTGTATAAGAAATTTCGTTCAAAAAAGATTGCAAATAGATCAGTTAAGGCAATAATATGTGGCTGAAATTTTCTACAACACAGATTTTCAAGTGTAGCAGATTGGACATAAAAGATCAGTGATTTATATTGTGAATTTTTTGGCAAAACTAAAGGAAAATCTACTGTTAAGAAGTGTCAAATCTATCATAAAAATTTCATAAAGATTTGGATAGAAAAAATGTAGTAGCAAGATCAAACAGACTGTGCTATGCGGCTGAAATTCTACAATGTATCTTTCGTCGTAGAGATAAAAACTTTGCGACGAAAAGTTTATGCAACAATAAAGAAACAATTTTTTTTGGGATTTTCAAATAAGGATAACTAAATTGCAGCAATAGTAAGGTAGGAAACCAGAACCTATTGCAATTCACAAGGAGATCAAAGGATGATCTGTGATGGTGGAGATGATGGCGGAATTTAGTGACGATCTTTTAAGCAATTGTGGGAATTGCTTTGGGCGGCTATGGAGGGATGATGGATAGCTGTGGAAGGGCAACAAGATGCTAAAAACATTGCTCTGATACCACGTGTAAGAACCCTTGCAGATTCTAAGCTTGGGGTTGATCTCTTTAGGGGATTGGCCTCCTTGGAACACTATAGGGGTTCCTTCCTCCAAGTTACTACTCAAAGGCTGCAAACAAGATTCATCTATTTCTTATTAAAAGAGGAGAAATACATGGCTATTCATAGGGCTTCTAAACCCTAACTCTTAAGAGGACTCCTACTTCTAACCAACTCCTAATAGGACTCCTATTCCTTTTCAACTCATAATTCTTCTATGATGACAAAGGGGGCGAAATATATGAATTGATGCTATGAGTGCTATATTTGAATTTGAATTATGTTAAGATATCAAAAGAAGCTTGCATCGAAATATATGATAAATTGATGATAGAAATGCTATGATTGCCATATTTGCATTATGCCATATATGCATCATGTTAAGATATTAAAAACTTGTATCACAATTTTACATTTTGATATCTTACCATATGATAAAGTGCTACCCTTACTATCATTCACACTTGAAATGTAAGACTTAAAAATGGATATCAAGCCTTGACATCATTTTCAGAGAGATACATCATGATAGGAATCATGATGGGAGTATTGATGAGGTTAAACAATCTTAACTTATCAATATGTCTCTTGAATTCAAAGGCTTTAAAATTCAAGAATGACTTATCTCGAGTATGGCATATAGATAGGGGTAGTTAAGGTTAACTCTGTTATCAATTGATTGTCATTATCAAAAAGGGGGAGATTGTTGAATCTCGGATTTTGATGATGAAGTCAATTGTCATTTGTTATCTAATCCATATGTTGAGATAAGTGTGCAGGATTAATTATGATGAAAGTAAGACATGTAGTAGGAGTTGCGCTAGAGTCAAGACTACAATCACGTTGGGGGTTCGAGAGTTCGACGGAAGTTCGGACGATTGTCGGAGGTTCTACGGGAACAAATACGAGAAGTCTAGGAGCTTGCCAATGAAGCTCATCGGAACTCGCCAAGTGGATCATCGCAACTCCAGGAGTTTGCCGGAAGTCCATCGGAGCATCGCCGATAGTTCATCGGATGTTTGCCGGAAGCTTGCTGGAAGGGAACTCGACATTGCCAATTAAAAACTTGCTTAGGACTATGTCTTATTTTCATAGTTTGCATATAATTAGGGTTAGGATTAAGGGTTAATCCTATAACCCGATTATGGGCCAATTAGGTCTGAGTTCGGACTGGTTTGGGCCAAGTTTGGAGCCCAACTAATAAGCTGAAATAGTCTAGGCGATGGCACCACCTAGGACCCGAGAGTTCTAGCGGTGGTGCCGCCCAAAACCCAAGAGTTCTGGCAGTAGCACTACCAATACACTATCATTATCTGACACTTACAGGCGGTGGCACCACCACTGATAGGCGGTGGCACCGCCAGTATTGGGAAACTCAAAAGAATTCAAATTTGGAGCCCAAATTTGAATCCTCTTGGGGCCTATATAAACCCCACCCTTTCATGCATGAAAGTGCACCGAAACATAGCATTTATTCTGAGATTTTGAGAGCTTAAAAGTGTTGTAAAAGGTCAAAGGTTCTTCTCTCTCTTTTCTTCAAGTTTGATCATTCAAGAGAGGAGTGAAAAATCTATAAGGGTTGTCTCCTAAGCCCGTCAAAAGGAGTGAAATTGTAAAAGGGTGGTTGGCCTTTACCTATTGAAGGAAGGCCTCTAGTGGACATCGGTGACCTCATCGGAGGAGGAAGCCAAAAGTGGATGGTAGGTCAAGATTGACCGCACCACTCTAAATCCTCGGTTGCATTTACATTTTATTCTCTATCTTAACTGCAACTGCCTCCATAGCTTTACTTTAACTGTACTTTGCTCTTAAGTTAAAGTAATTTTCGAATCGACTTTCATACCGAAATCATTTTTATCATACGAACACAGTTTTAAATCGTTGAAAGTTTCTACTGCACTAATTCACCCCCCCCCCTCCCCTCTTAGTGCTCTTGATCCTCACAGTCTTATCTTCATGATTGTGTTTGAAAATCTATAGCAAAACCTTGTCCAAATGCATGAAAGTGTTATATTTTATTTTCGAATTTTCTTGATCCTAATGATACATTATTCTCTTCTGGACTTAAAGCAGCTTTCATAAGCATATGTCATATAGAGATTAATTCATATCATTGATTTTTGACATATAGAATCAAATGCATCTCTCATAGACTTATCATGTGAAAAATATTTTTTTTCAAGAAATGGATTTGATGAAATGATTCTTTCTTATAAATTCCTTCTTAAAAAAGGAAGATTTTTTTTTGCAAGGATTTGATTCACATATATATCTTGATCCTTGTAAAAATGAAACGTGATTTAAATCTCTTATTAAATTTAACTTCATTCGAGTAATCTCACAAATGGCTTTCCTCCTTTATGCAAACAGATAATTCCAAACAAAAAGGAAAAAGTAATCTCCATGTCATGTTTTTTTTTAAGATGCTTGTATAATTGGTATCCTATTACTCATTGTTGAAAAATGACATAAACCTAGTTATGGCATGAATCATTACCGCACTTATATTTAAAATTTGCTTATATTGTTCTACTTTTTGTTGATGACAAAGGGGGAGAAATATATGAATTGATGCTATGAGTGCCATATTTGAATTTGAATTATGTTAAGATATAAAAGAAGCTTGCATAAAAATATATGGTAAATTGATGATAGAAATGCTATGATTGCCATATTTGTATTATGCCATATATGCATCATGTTAAGATATCAAGAACTTGCATAACAATTTTACATGTCGATATCTTGCCATGTGATGAAATGCTTTGATTGCTAAACACTTGAAATGCTTACGTTATGTTAAGATATCAAAAGCTTACATCGCAATTTTACATGTTGATATCTTACCATATGATGAATTGCTATTATTACTATCATTTACACTTGAAATGTAAGACTTGAAAATGGATGTCAAGCCTTGACATCGTTTTCAGAGAGATACACCATGATAGGAATCATGATGGGAGTATTGATAAGGTTAAACGATCTTAACTTATCAATATGTCTCTTGAATTCAAAGGTTTTGAATTCAAGAATGACTTATCTCGAGTATGGCATATAGATAGGGGGAGTTAAGGTTAACTCCATTATCAATTGATTGTCATCATCAAAAAGGGGGAGATTGTTGAATCTCAGATTTTGATGATGAAGTCAATTGTCATTTGTTATCCAATCCATATGTTGAGATAAGTGTGCAGGATTAACTACAATGAAAGTAAGACATGCAGTAGGAATTGTGCCGGAGTCAAGACTATGATCACATTGGGAGTTCGAGAGTTCGACGAAAGTATGAACAATCGTCAGAGGTTCTGTAGGAACAAATCCGAGAAGTCCAGGAGCTTGCCAAAGAAGCTCATCAAAACTCGCCAAGTGGATCGTCGCAAGTCCAGGAGTTTGTCGGAAGTCCACCGGAGCATCATCGAGGGTTCGTCGGATGTTCGCCAGAAGAAGCGATTGACGCACCGGAGCAAGCTATAGTATAAATGTCTTAAAATATCGTAGTTAGCATGATGATTAAGTTAAAAATGGGAGGTGATCCCATTAACTTAATCTTGGGGCAATTGTGCCCTTGACAAACCCAAATTGGGCAGAATGGATTAGCCCATTCGGACCCAGATTTCCTGGTCGGTGGTGGCACAGCCTGGGTCGACGGTGGCATTGCCCAAGAGCTGAGTCTCTTAGAACAGCTGGGCGGTGGAACCACCCATGTCAGGTGGTGGCATCGATTGGGCTCGGTCTCTGAGTGAGGCTAGGCGGTGGTACCGCCCCAGTCAAGCGGTGGTACCGCCCGAGCTCGATCTCCGAGCTCTGTCAAGTGGTAGTACCGCCCAGTTATGGTGGTAATACCGCCAGGACCCTGGAATTCCAAGAGATGACACTTTTGAGCTCCAAATTCAAACCAGTTTGGGGCCTATATAAACCCTACCCTTTCATGCATGAAAGGGCACCGAAAGTTAGCATTTATTCTGAGATTTTGAGACCTTAAAAGTATTGTAAAAGGCTAGAAGTTTTTCTCCCTCTTTTCTTCTAAGTTTTGATCATTCAAGAGAGGAGTGAAAAATCTCTAGGGGTTGTCTCCTAAGCCCGTCAAAAGGAATAAAGCTGTAAAAGGGTGGTTGGCCTTCGCCTATTGAAGGAAGACCTCAAGTGGACGTCGATGACCTCATCGGAGGAGGAAGCCAAAAGTAGATGTAGGTCAAGATTGATCGAACCACTCTAAATCTCAGTTTGCATTTACATTTTGCTCTCTATCTTAACTGCAACTGCCTCCATAGCTTTACTTTAACTGCACTTTGCTTGATCTTAAGTTAAAGTAATTTTCGAATTGGCTTTCATACCGAAATCGTTTTTATTGTATGAACATCATTTTAAATCATTGAAAGTTTTCAGCTACACTAATTCACCCGCCCCCCCTCTTAGTGCTCTTGATCCTAACAAGAGGGTCATACATATATGGTAGGCATTGCGATAAGTAGTGGTTCAGATATGAGATATCCGCTAGAGCCCATATCTTATTGGATATCGAATAAGCCCATGAATTATTTGGATCCTATGGATGAGATCCAATACTAAACCCATATGATATTATTGGATAGAGATCCACTAATCTAAGAGGCTTGGGTAGTTGGATGGAGATCCAATACCAGTAGGGGTGGATCCATTAGGGTTTAAGTTGACAAGGGACCTCTATAATATGAGGGTATAAGTGGTTATAGGCTACAGCGCCTTTTGCTTGCCTCTCCTATTCTCCTACTCCTCTCCATCTTAGAGCAGGCTTGGAGTTTTGAGGAGCATCGTCATAGCCCTGCTGTGTGGATCACCGCTAGAGGAGGAGGGCACTTGACCTCCTTCACCCTCTCCTAGTGATCTATAAGGATTCAGGAATATATGATCTCCCTAGGTAACATAATCTATCTCACATATGGTTTTAAGTTTTGTGGATTTTTGCGCACCAATCTTCGCATGACGATGAACATATCTTAAGGAATTGAGGATTTTATTTTCTTTTCTTCCATTGCGCATGTGATATCGCCCCTAAGATTTCCCAACACCATATTCAATAGGACGGATTACACCTATTAGAAAACTAGAATGATGATTTTTCTAATTTCTATTGATTTTGAGTTATGGAAACATTATGGAAAACGACTTTTAAAAGTCTTCTCTTTCAATGAACGATTGGAATGAGTTGGAGAAGAATACTTTCTTTTTAAATGCCAAGGCTGTGAATGCCTTATTTTGCGCTTTAGATAAAAATAAGTTCAATCGAGTGTCTATTTGTGAAATGGCTTTCGATATTTGGCACACACTTAAAATCACTCACTAAGGCACTAGTAGAGTAAAGAAGTCCAAAATAAATTAAATCTTTTAGTCCATTCTTATGAATTGTTTTGGATGAAACTAAGTGAGACCATTGGAGACATGTACACCCGATTTACGGATGTCGTCAATGGTCTAAAAGCGCTTGGTAAAAGTATTTCTAACTTTAAACTCATTAATAAAATATTGAGATCTCTTCTAAAGAGTAAGGACCCTAAAATAACGGTCATTCAAGAGGCCAAAGATTTGAATAATTTTCCTCTCGAAGAACTTATTAGGTCATTAATAACCTATGAGATGACTTACAATGCTCATGAAGAACTTGAAAACAACATTCCAAAGAATAAAAATGATATGATACTAAGAACTCATGAAGATCACTTGAAAGAAAGTTCAAGTGATGAGAACTATGATGATAACTTAGCACTCTTGACAAGAAAGTTAAAAAAATTCATAAAAAAATAAATATAAAAATAAACTAAAAATAAAATTGAACCTAAGAAAGAATAAGTTATATGCTACGAATGCAAAAAGCCTGGGCATTTCAAAAGTGAATTTTCCCAACTGAAGAAGAAACAATCAAAAAAGAAGAATGCTCTCAAAGCAATGAAGGATGATTCAAGTGATTTTAAACACGAAGAACAAAACAATAAGAAAATCGCTAACTACGCAATAATGGCTATCAAAAATGAAGCAAATGGTTCATTAGATGCAAATTTATCTTTCAATAAGTTTTTAAATGCTTTTCATGATTTATTCAATGAATGTAGAATAACGAGCCAAAAGTATAATTCTTTGAAAAAGGAGTATACCCTTTTCAATAATAAATTTGAAAAACATAAGCATGATAATCCTTCGTTGCCTCCATACACTAAGTATAAACACATAGAGGCACTTGAGAAGGAAAACTTACTACTCAAATAAACTCTAGAAAAGTTTAAGGTTTGTAGTAAGTCCTTGTACAAGATCCTCACTAATAAGGGTTACATTCATAGAAGAGGCGGAATCGGATTTGTAAGTAGCTCTCACCAAAATCTAACCACCTTTGTTAAAGGCCCTACCTTGGACGTATCACGCCACACCAAATGCAACTTTTGTTACAAATTCGAACATGTTGCTTATAAATGTTCATTTAAGAGATATAGTCTACACAAATTGATTTGGGTTCCTAAAGGAATCGTAAAGAACTCTATGCAAAACGATAAGTTGAGTAGATCGATTTTTGAGACACCCAAGGTCAAATGGATACTTAAAAATCACCATTTTTTATAGAAATATTTACCATCACAAGCTAGTAGCAATAGAAGCTACATTGATAGTAGATACTCAAGGCACATGACTAGAGATCCATCTAAATTCTCTAAGCTCACTAGCCTAGACGAAGGGTATGTCATCTTCGGAGATAACAACAAGGGTAAAATCATTAGTAAAGGAACCATAGGTAACAAATCCAACTTTTTAATTAAAGATGCATTATTGGTTGATGGCTTAAAGCATAATCTTTTGAGCATTAGTCAATTATGTGATAAAGGATACATCATTAGATTTGAATCCAATGTTTACATTATTGAAAAACCACACAAAAACATATCTATGATTGCCCTAAAACAAAATAATGTATATACTATTGACATTGATGATCTTTGTAATGAAATGTGTTTTTCAGTTTTGAATGACAATGCTTGGCTTTGGCTTATGAGATTAAGTCATGCTAGCATGAAACTAATCTCTCAAATCTCATCAAGAGAACTTGTAAGAGGTATTCCTAGCATTAAGTTTGTTAAAGATAATATGTGTAATGAATGTCACCTAGGAAAACAAATAAAAGATAGTTTCAAATCAAAGAATCAAATAAGCACCTCTAGACCATGCAATTGATCATGTTGACTTGTTGGACCAATTGATACAAACAAGCCTTGGAGGTAACAAATACACCTTTGTAATTATAGACGATATAGTAGATACACTTGGACATACTTCTTGGCACATAAAGTGATTGCTTTAAGGGTTTTTCTCAGTTTTTAAACTTGTTCAAAATGAAAAAGGCTTTAGGATTTTCTCGATTCAAAGTGATCACAATGGTGAATTTCAAAACCATGATTTTCAAAACTTTTGTAAATCTAATAGACTACAACCATAATTTCTCTACTCTAAGAAATCCTCAACAAAATGGAGAGTAGAAAGAAAAATAGGAGTTTATAAAAATGGCAAGAAACCATGTTGAATGAACATAGCCTACCCAAATATTTTTGGAACGAAGCCATTAATACGATATGCTATGTTATGAATTGGATTTTAGTAAGACCATTACTTTCCAAACTCCTTATGTATTATGGAATAATAAAAAACTTAATGTTCGTATTTTAAAGTTGTTGTAAGTTTTTTAAAGTTTTTGGTTGTAAATGTTTTATCCTGATTGAAAAAGATGCCTTAGGAAAGTTTGATGCAAAATCCGATAAAGACATTTTTCTCGGTTATTCTTCTATTTCTAAAACCTTTCATATCTTTAATTAAAGAACCTTGGTTATAGAAGAGTCTATTCATGTTATCTTTAATGAAGTTTTCAAATTTAAGAAAAATAATTTTGATAATGATCTTAATTTTGATGCTTCGAATTTGAATGAAACCTCTCCTCTAACTGGCAACTTGGATATATCTATTGAATCTCGGATTTTGATGATGAAAACCAATTGATAGTATTTATGATTTGATCTGTGTTTTGAGTGATATAGGAAGCTTTGATTAGGGTGAGACAATTAAAGCAGGAAGAATCATGTTGGGCTGAACAGAAACATGTCAAATGATTGGACGTTGAGTCGAAGGATCAGTCGACATATCAGCAAAAGGCTTCAAGCCATGGGTTCGAGCATCGGGCCAAGAAGAGTTGAAATTATATCAAGTAAATCAGAGTTGTAGAGGTCAACTAGTCGATTGTGCAATAGACCGTAAGAGAGGACGATGCGCCGAAGATTCGGACGAAGTGTCGATGAACCAATGATATGCTGGACAATATTTGATTTACTTTATAATAATTATCTAGATTAAAGTAGGTTTTAAGTGTATAGGATTAACTATGATAGCGATCAAGCTATAAAGCACAATGAAGTCCTAGAGTCAAGAACAAGATTTCGTTGGGAGTTCGATAGTTCATCGAAAGTCCGGACATTCATCAAAAGTTCTATCAAAATTGACCGAGAAGTCTAGGAGCTTGCCAAGAAAGCTCTTCAAAACTCACCAAGAAGATCATCGTGAAGTCCAGGAGCTTACCGGGAGTCCGCTAGAACATTGCTGAGAGATCATCGAAAGTTCACTGGAAGATTGCTAGAAGAAACTTAGACTTATAGACTTATTTAGCTTAGTGAATGTCTTAAAATTTGTAGTTAGCACATAATTGGGTTGAAATTAGGCCAACTCAATTAGGGGCTAATTGGGCCTAAATTGGGAGGCCCATCGATGACCTAGATATTGGGCCATGCTGTGGCACCGTCAGAACAAGCAATAGAACCACTTGTGAGTTGGAAAACTCGAAAAACTTGGTCTCTAAGGCTGTTAGGCGGTGGTACCACCTGGTGATAGTGTGTCAGGTGGTTGTACCACCAAATTGGGTGATAGTACCGCCTAGTATCAGGCTGCAGGTGGTGGTACCACCCGTACCCGGTGTTGGGAAACCTTGGGGGCGACATCACATGCGCAACGGAAGATCAAGAAAAATAAAATCCCCAATTTCCCAAAAGGATATTCATCGTCGAGCGAAGATTAGTGTGCATAAATCCGTAAAACAAACTGCGTATAAGATAAATTGTGTTACCTAGGGAGATCGTATATCCCTATTTCCTTGCAGATCTCTAGGAGAGGATGAAGGAGGTCAAGCGTCCTCCTCTCTAGCAGTGATCCACACAACAGGGCTGCGACGATGCTCCTCAAAAACTCCAGGCCTACTCTGAGGTGGAGAGGGGGAGGAGAATAGGAGAGGCAAGCAAAGGTTCTTACCTATGAGGCTCTGAATCCCTCCTATTTATAAAGGCCCCCTGTCAAACCCTAATGGATCCTCCCCTAATGGGTATTGGATCTACATCCAATTATCTAAGCATTTTAGATTAGTGGATCAATATCCAATAATCTCTCATGGGCTTTTATTGGATCTCGTCCATGGGATCCAATAATTCAAGGGCTTATTGGATATCCAATAAGATAGGGGCTCCGGCGGATATCTCATATCCGAACCTTTACTCATTGCAACGCCTACCATATGTGTATGACCCTCTAGGCCCAATATCGATATGGCCTTGAGTCATAGCTGTCAGAACTCCTTCTAGCTCAGTGAATTATTATCTCCATAATAATTCACTCGACTCATCGACTACGGACGTACTAGGCCACTATGCCGTAGTCCCCAGACGATACAAGGGAATCCAATCCATTGGACCTATCTGTCCTCAGTTACTGTTTACCTATAGTTTCTCATCCATCTAATATCCCAAAGACTATATATCGGGCATGGTGCTGTCAGACCCATACGATTTTTACTCGAGTCTCGCTCTAATCGGATTCTCCGGGAGAACTCTATCTCTCTCAACCCGAATGACCCCGGCCAGGGATTTATCTGAGCAAGAACACATGGGATATTCCTCTCATGACGCCGAGAGTGAATGATCCTCTATCGACACTCAATATCCCTCGTAAGGTCGACTGCCACTCCGAATGACCAACTGTACTAGATCTGGGACAACCAAACCTATAAGTCTGGTATCAAAGAGTGGAGCACTCATACAGGACATCCTTGGTGTCTCAAATCTAAGGACCAGATACACCACTAGGACTACGGAATCACTGTCTGACAATAAGGCATCATCAACCATCCAGTATTCCGTAAGTGGATCAATCAGTGAACTCATTCTCCAATGAGCACTTGTACTGTATCTGTCACACCCCCCCGAATTTAATCCATTCAGGAGGTGTGACCCTGTCTAAAATCAGTAATATTATAATTCATCATCACAAATCAATCCAGGATCCAATCTAACATTTAAGGATACTAAGAACCATTCAAATCAATATTCACAATTCATAAACCTGTACGTTTCATAAATCATACTCCACTTCACTTAGAGATTCATAAAATCCAAAGGCAACTCAACTAAACATCAACCACAACACAAATCCATATTCGTAGAAATATATACCATCACAAAAATATTATTCACCATGAGTTCATATACTTATACAACGTAAGCTTATCATTCCATAAACATGAGCAGTCCTTTAAACTTTTACAACACATAAGTATCAATATATCCTTAACATTACATCAGAAGTAAAGTATACTATACAACAAAAACCTATCGACCAACAAAGATTAGTCCAAAATCTTCTACCCTTTCAGTGCTTCAACCCAATTCCTGCTTTTCAGTGCGTGACAAGCTGCCCTGAAAAATTTATATAACAACGGGGTGAGCATAAAGAGCTCAGCAAGCGACTAACATATCCATGGCGGTAGGAGAATTTCAAGCAGGCTTAGTATCAAGACAACAAAAGCAGAAATATAAGTGTTCATTTGAAATCATCTCATTTGGTATAAAAATCACAAAGGGTTTCCTCATTCGAAAACAAGTGTTAGACATAACAATACGAGAAAGGAAATTAGAGCATTTCATTGGCAAAATAAGCATTTAAGCATGTATCAAATGGCACCTGAAGCATTTTAGTGTATATCAAAGGCGTATGAGTGTTTGAGAGCATAACAATGACATACGAAACACTCCAAAGTATAACAAGTGAACCGAATAGTAAATACAACCTTGTATGTCATTTTTGAGGTAACATGCATTTCATTTTTATCTAAAGCATAAATATAAACTCATTAGCAAAGCTTTGGATATCAAATCAAAAACATAGAGGGCGCTGTGGGACCACATACATAATGTGATTCATCCATTTCAGGATGACCACCAAGCATAAGTCTCCCATGTCTGGGAGCTCCATCCACCCACGTTTGAGTGAAGTCAATGGGGCCGGCAGAGCATCGCGGGCTCTATGCATAACTCCCTTTACCATTTCTGGCAAAGGTTCACAATATCCCATAAGACACCAGAGTACAAAAGGGTAGCATGAACAATGACATTGGCATATATCGGAAGCACATGCGGAAACAATGGAAATATGCGTGTGCCTTTATCAAATAAGGAAATGCCAACAAAACATTACATAATAAATTTCAGACATACAACAATTTTAGGATGAATAATACAAGAATTTTCAAAGGACTGCAAAAGAATTTAATAGAAATCAAACTTCCAACAGAATGAGACTCGAATAGGCAAAATTCAACAAAGTTTTCAAATTCTGTTCTGGCAGAATTCGAATGGTACATTTCCTGATTTGTTTGAGTGACCAAGCATGCTCCAATTTACTAAAAATAGGTGTCAAAAGAAAGATATACAAATCTAGTTCTCAAAGAATTAAGTTTTGTATAATTCAGAATTTTCACTAGAGAGTTATGAGCAATTTAGTAACAGAAGGTCCAAAATTACAGTCCCTATTTTATAGAATCTGTAGGGTTAATTGCAATAGAAGTCATATTAGGCATTTCGACTCCGAATCATTCAATCTAGGTATCAAAATAAAGGTCTTCGAGTCTACTTTCAAATGGAATAGGATTTGTCTAAATTAGAGTTTAGTACAAAAGTTAGGACCAAAATAATGCATGGAGGTCAGATTACCGAAAAATTACAGATTCATAGCTTTGTATCAAAACGAAAGAAATGTTTGGTTCTCAGCTGAAATCTTTCAAAATTTTGTAGAATTGAAAAGAAAACAGAGATTAGGATTCTATTGGATGGGGTTAGAACACTTGCCTTAAAAAGTTTTGATTTCCAAATGAGGGGGAATTGATGCAAAGCCTTATGCTAAGATAAAACTTCTTCTTCTTCAATTCTTTCTCCTTCTCTTCTCCTTCAATTCCTTCTCCTCTTCTCAAGTTACGTTGGCTGCAAAGTTTCCCTTAGTTGTGCCTTAAATTACTTAGGTTTGGCTCATGCTAAAATAGTGAGGTGGCAAGCATGCATGGAGGTTTAGGTGTCAACTTTAGAATAAGTGCAAGTGGCTCATCCTTGCTAATGCCACAAGTCCTCCATATAATTTAATATTGATATAATAAACTGAACTATTAAAGTAATATATAAGCATTTTTTTTTTTTAAATGAGGGATGTTACACTCTCCCCTCCTTAAAAGAAAATTTAGTCCTCTAAATTTGTCATACCTCTTTCGGGAAAAGATGAGGATAAGCTTTCTTCATTTCTTCCTCTAGCTCCCAAGTCGCTTCATTTGCAGAATGATACTTCCAAATTACTTTAACCAGAGTGATGATTCTATTTCTTAAGATCTTCTCCTTTTTATCAATAATCTGAATGGGCTCTTCCTTGTAAAACAAGTCTTTCTCAATCGCAATCGGCTCATACTCAATAACATGAGAGGGATCAGGTATATACTTTCGGAGCATTGACACATGAAATATATTATGGATATGACACATCGATGGTGGCAAGGCAATCTTGTAAGCGACAGAGCCAATTCTTTCGAGGATCTCAAAAGGTCCAATGAACCTTGGGTTTAACTTTCCTTTCTTTCGAAATCTTATAACGCCTTTAGAAGGGGAGACCTTTAGGAATACAAAATCCCCTACTTGGAACTCGATATCTCGTCTTATGTTGTCTGCATAGCTCTTTTGCCGACTTTGAGCAGCCTTTAGCCTTTTTATGATAACCTGAATCTTTTCAATAGTCTCTTGTACTTTATCTGGTGCTAACAATTTTCTATCACCAACTTCCTCCCAACATATAGGTGTTCTGCACTTTCGCCCATACAATGCTTCATAAGGAGCCATCTGGATGCTCGAATGGTAACTATTATTATAAGTAAACTCAATAAGAGAAATATCTTTATCCCATTCACCTCTCCAATCCATAACATAGGCTCTAAGCAAATCCTCAAGTACTTGAATTGTTCTTTCAGATTGACCATCAGTCTGAGGGTGATAGGCAGTGCTAAACTTTACTTTGGTGCCCATAGAATCTTATAATCTCCTCCACAATCTAGAAAGAAATCTGGAGTCTTTGTTCGAGATGATCTCCTTCGGGACACCATGAAGTCTTACTATTTCATCAACATACAAATCTGCAAGCCTATCAAGAGAATAAGTCATATTGATTGGTAAGAAATGTGCAGATTTGGTTAACCTATCAACAATGACCCAAATAGCATCATGCTTTCTAGAGGTTCTGGGTAGTCCTGAAACAAAGTCCATAGTAATGCATTCCCATTTCCATTCAGGAATATCTAAGGGCTGTAACAAACCTCCAGGTCTCTGGTGTTCTGCTTTGATTTGCTGACATGTCAAACACCTTGAAACATATATTGCAATCTCCTTCTTCATGCCTTTCCACCAATAATGACTTTGGAGATCTCTATACATTTTCGTGCTATTAGGATGCATGGTGTACTTTGAATTGTGACCTTCGTTTAAAATTTGGTTCTTGATATCTGGGTTATTTGGAACACATATTCTATCCCCAAATCTCAATAGGCCATCATCTAAAATTTGAAAATTCAACTTCGGTCCCTTATCAACTTCATTCCTCAAGTATATTAAATGTGGATCTCGTAGTTGTCCTTCTTTAATTTGTTGAATGAGATCAGTTTGCACCTGGATAGAGGCCATCAACATTATTGAGTCTTGCCCTTTTCTCATTACATTTGAATCATAATTTCTTTCTAATAGCTTCCATTGTTTCACAACCAGACTAGCCATAAAACTTGTAGATTTTCTACTAAGTGCATCAGCTACAACATTGGCTTTACCTGGGTGATAATGGATGGTACAATCATAATCCTTTAGAAGTTCTATCTATCTTCGCTGCCTTATATTTAACTCCTTCTGCGTAAAAATATATTTTAAACTCTTGTGATCAGTAAAGATATCAAATGTCCGCCTATACAAATAATGTCTCCAAATCTTTAGAGTAAAGATGATTGCTGCCAATTCCAAATCATGAGTCGGATAATTCAATTCATAATTCTTTAGCTGTCTTGAAGCATAAGCAATTACTTTCCCTTCTTGCATCAAACACATCCAAGACCCTGCATCAAAACACATCCAAGACCCTTTCTTGAAGCATCGGTATAAACTATAAATCCTTCATTACCACTTGGAATAGTGAGAATAGGGACACTAGACAATCTTCTTTTTAATTCTAGGAAACTTTGCTCACAATCACTACTCCATTCAAATTTCACATTCTTTTGAGTCAGTTTGGTGAGGGGATGAGCAATTTGAGAAAATCCCTCCACAAATCTCCTGTAATAACCTGCCATGCCCAAGAAACTTCCCAATTGACTACTGCTTCCACCTTCTTTGGATCAACAGATATGCCCTTTCCTGAAATCACGTGGCCTAAGAAAGCAATTTCTTTCCCTTCTTGCATCAAAACACATCCAAGACCCTTTCTTGAAGCATAAGCAATTACTTTCCCTTCTTGCATCAAAACACATCCAAGACCCTTTCTTGAAGCATAAGCAATTACTTTCCCTTCTTGCATCAAAACACATCCAAGACCCTTTCTTGAAGCATAAGCAATTACTACATCGGTATAAACTAAAATCCTTCATTACCACTTGGAATAGTGAGAATAGGGACACTAGACAATCTTCTTTTAATTCTAGGAAACTTGCTCACAATCACTACTCCATTCAAATTTCACATTCTTTTGAGTCAGTTTGGTGAGGGATGAGCAATTTGAGAAAATCCCTCCACAAATCTCCTGTAATAACCTGCCATGCCCAAGAAACTTCCCAATTGACTACTGCTTCCACCTTCTTTGGATCAACAGATATGCCCTTTCCTGAAATCACGTGGCCTAAGAAAGCAATTTCTTTCAACCAAAATTCACATTTGCTGAACTTTGCATACAACTTCTTTTCTCTTAGTATAGATAATACATCTCTCAAATGTTTATTATGCTCTTTATTACTCCTTGAATATACTAATATGTCATCAATGAATACAATTACACAATTATCTAAGAGTGGCTGAAATATTCTATTCATTAGTTCCATAAAAGCTACAAGAGCATTAGTCAAGCCAAAAGGCATTACTAAAAATTCGTAGTGACCATATCGAGTTCTAAAGGCTGTTTTTGGAATATCCTCCTTCTTGACCTTCAACTGATAGTAGCTTGATCTTAGATCAATCTTCGAGAATACTTGTGCACCTGCAATTGATCAAACAAGTCATCAATCCTGGGTAGGGGATATTTGTTTTTGATGGTCACCTAATTCAATTGTCTATAATCAATACAAAGTCTCAATGTCTCATCCTTCTTCTTAACTAATAGCACTGGAGCACCCCATGATGAGACGCTGGGTTGAATAAAACCCTTATCTAACCACTCTTGTATTTGCTTTTTTAATTCCTCGAGCTCAAGTGGTGCCATTCTATAGGGAGGCTTAGATATTGGGGCTGTCCCAGGGACTAAATCAATAACAAATTCACCTTCTCTGTCTAGAGGTAGTCCAAGCAAATCCTCTAGGAATACATCAGGGAACTCTTTAGCCACGGAAATTTCATTTAGGTGAGTTTCTTGTTCTGAATGTTCCTTTACACATATAATATAACAAGAACATCCCTTCTGCATAAGGCGTTGAGTTCGAAGTGCCGATATTAAGCAAAGAGGCAAATCATGCCTAATACCCTCAAAGTAGAAGATAGGCTGATTTGGTATGCAGAAAGTAATTATTTTTGTATAGCAATCAATACTAGCATGATAGGAAGATAACCAATCCATACCCAGTATAATATCAAAACCTTGGATTTCTAGGAGTATCAAATCGGCAAGGAGTTCATGTTCTCCGATAGAAATCAAATAAGATGGATAAACCAGATTTGTAGTCAAAGAATCCCCAACAGTAGTAGTTACGTGTAGCAAATAATCCAGTGGTTTAGGTTGAATGCCCAAGTGATAAGCAAAATATTGTGAAACAAATGATAAATTGGAACCAGGATCAAACAAAACTTTTGCATTTCTATTAGAAACATGTAGAATACCTTCAACCACTGATTTAGAGGCTTTGGAATCTTGTTCTGTGATAGCATATACTCTAGCATGGGTCGTTGGCTAAGGGGTTAGTGGCTCTTTCTTCTTGTTTAGTGGGCAGTCCCTGACTTTATGATCTAACTTTCCATAGACAAAACAGGCTCCAGTCACCCGAAAACACTCACTTGTTTCATGATTACGTCCACATTTTATACATGATAGAGTTCTTTGTGATAGAGTTCCTTTCTCAAATCTAGGTACCTTTACCCTCTTATTACTTCTTTCTGCTTCATTTCCTCTCTTACTTTTACCAACAAACTTATCCTTGTTGTTCTTGTCCCTGATTTCTTGGATCTCCTCCAAGTCTTTTTCAAGTATGAAGGCTCTTTCTACTACATCAGTGTATACGTGGAGTTTTAAAACTAATATCCGACTTCTTATTGCCGGCCTTAGTCCTCTTTCAAATCTTCTTGCTTTCCTATATTCATCATCGATCATATGCGTGGCAAATCTAGAGAGCTCAGTGAATTTAGACTCATATTTGGCTACTGTCAAATTTCCCTGGATGAGATTCAAGAACTCCAATTCTTTTTGCTCTTTAATACAATCTGGAAAGTATTTATCATTGAACTTTTTTGTAAATACCTTCCAAGTGATTGGCTCCTGTCGAGCTTCAGAAATCCTCTTCATGGTTCGCCACCAATGCTCAGCCTCTCCTTCTAGCATGAAGGTAGCAAGAGAAACCTTCTTATCATCTGGGCAATTTAAAACATCAAATATTTTCTCTATCCGCATCATCCATTGTTCTGCTACCATTGGATCAGGCTCACCACTAAAACTGGGAGGACCAAGCTTCTTAAACTATTCAATTCCCAACCCAGTCTGGTTTGAATTCCCCGTTTCATCATTTCTTCCTTGTCGAACTTGTTGTTGCATTACTTGTGTCATAGCCTCTAGAGTTTTCATAATTCCACTCAATTGATCAGATGTAGATGTAACAAGAGTACCAGATGACCTCGTCATCCTTGCTTCCTAAAAATAGCAAAAGATAACTTTTGATCAGTCTCTAAATAGAAATCACTAAACCTCAAAATTTATTATACATCTAGCATATCAAAATTCTTAGAAATCCTCAAACAATGCTCTAATACCAACTCTGTCACGCCCCCCCGAATTTAATCCATTCAGGAGGTGTGACCCTGTCTAAAATCAATAATATTATAATTCATCATCACAAATCAATCCAAGATCCAATCTAACATTTAAGGATACTAAGAACCATTCAAATCAATATTCACAATTCATAAACCTGTACATTTCATAAATCATACTCCACTTCACTTAGAGATTCATAAAATCTGAAGGCAACTCAACTAAACATCAACCACAACACAAATCCATATTCGTAGAAATATATACCATCACAAAAATATTATTCACCATGAGTTCATATACTTATACAACGTAAGCTTATCATTCCATAAACATGAGCAGTCCTTTAAACTTTTACAACACATAGGTATCAATATATCCTTAACATTACATCAGAAGTAAAATATACTATACAACAAAAACCTATCAACCAACAAAGATTAGTCCAAAATCTTCTACCCTTTCAGTGCTTCAACCCAATTCTAGCTTTTCAGTGCGTGACAAGCTGCCCTGAAAAATTTATATAACAACGGGGTGAGCATAAAGAGCTCAGCAAGCGACTAACATATCCATGGCGGTAGGAGAATTTCAAGCAGGCTTAGTATCAAGACAACAAAAGCAGAAATACAAGTGTTCATTTGAAATCATCTCATTTGGTATAAAAATCACAAAGGGTTTCCTCATTCGAAAACAAGCGTTAGACATAACAATACGAGAAAGGAAATTGGAGCATTTCATTGGCAAAATAAGCATTTAGGCATGTATCAAATGGCACCTGAAGCATTTCAGTGTATATCAAAGGCGTAAGAGTGTTTGAGAGCATAACAATGACATACGAAACACTCCAAAGTATAACAAGTGAACCGAATAGTAAATACAACCTTGTATGTCATTTTTGATGTAACATGCATTCCATTTTTATCCAAAGCATAAATATAACTCATTAGCAAAGCTTTGGATATCATATCAAAAACATAGAGGGCGCTGTGGGACCACATACATAATGTGATTCATCCATTTCAGGATGACCACCAAGCATAAGTCTCCCACGTCTGGGAGCTCCATCCACCCACGTCTGAGTGAAGTCAATGGGGCCGACAGAGCATCGCGGGCTCTATGCATAACTCTCTTTACCATTTCTGGCAAAGGTTCACAATATCCCACAAGACACCAGAGTACAAAAGGGTAGCATGAACAATGACATTGGCATATATCAGAAGCACATGCAGAAACAACGGAAATATGCGTGTGCCTTTATCAAACAAGGAAATGCCAACAAAACATTACATAATAAATTTCAGACATATAACAATTTTAGGATGAATAATACAAGAATTTTCAAAGGACTACAAAAGAATTTAATAGAAATCAAACTTCCAACAGAATGAGACTCGAATAGGCAAAATTCAATAAAGTTTTCAAATTCTGGCAGAATTCGAATGGTACATTTCCTGATTTGTTTGAGTGAACAAGCATACTCCAATTCACTAAAATTAGGTGTCAAAAGAAAGATATGTGAATCTAGTTCGCAACGAATTAAGTTTTGCATAATTCAGAATTTTCACTAGGGAGTTATGAGCAATTTAGTAATAGAAGGTCCGAAATTACAGTCCCTATTTTGTAGAATCTGTAGGGTTAATTGCAATAGAAGTCATATTAGGCATTTCGAATCCAAATCATTCAATCTAGGTATTGAAATAAAGGTCTTCGAGTCTACTTTCAAACGGAATAGGATTTGCCTAAATCAGAGTTTAGTACAACAAGTTAGGACCAAAACAATGCATGGAGGTTAGATTACCGAAAAATTATAGATTCATGGCATTGTATCAAAACGAAAGAAATGTTTGGTTCTCAGCTGAAATCTTTGAAAATTTTGTAGAATTGAAAAGAAAACAGAGATTAGGATTCTGTTGGATGGGGTTAGAACACTTGCCTTAAAAAGTTTTGATTTCCAAATGTGGGGGAATTGATGCAAAGCCTTAAGCTAAGATAAAACTTCTTCTTCTTCAATTTTTTCTCCTTCTCTTCTCCTTCAATTCCTTCTCCTCTTCTCAAGTTACGTTGGCTGCAAAGTTTCCCTTAGTTGTGCCTTAAATTACTTAGGTTTGGCTCATGCTAAAATAGTGAGGTGGCAAGCATGCATGGAGGTTTAGGTGTCAACTTTAGAATAAGTGCAAGTGGCTCATCCTTGCTAATGCCACAAGTCCTCCATATAATTTAATATTGATATAATAAACTAAACTATTAAAGTAATATATAAGCTTTTTTTTTTAAATGAGGGATGTTACAGTATCCCTAGTGTCCCTACACGAGCAGCTATGAGACTAACTGCATCCATCATATGGACGAGTATACAGCACACCAGTCTGTCCGGTTATCACGATGTCCCTCTCGAGTAACCTATGACCGGGATTATTTTGGATCTGTGTTTAAAGGTGAATCGGTCTCATTATGGTGATCTCATCACGATCCGATTCCCATTGCACAGATCCGAGGACATCACAATATATACATGCATAATGCAATAGACTATATATAAAGTGATAAATGTCAAAATATAATAAGCAAAAAAGATTCCGTATCAAGTCACATGTGTCATCACTCATGTGATTGGCTTGCTGGGCACCTATGACTAGCAATCTCCCACTTGACCTAAAGCCAATCACCTATGTGTCTGATCCCTATCAGACCCTTGTGATGCTCAAAGACAATATGAGATAATGGCATTGTCAGTGGATCTGCAATGTTATCTTTGGATAGAACTCTTTCCACTACCACATCTCCTCGGGTTATGATCTCTCTAATAAGCTAGAATCTCCTCAGAACACTTCTAATGAGACCCGGGTTCCCTTATTTGAGTAATTGCCCCGTTGTTATCGCAATATAAGGAAATCGGCTCCTCGCTATCCGGCACGACTCCCAAATCTGTGATGAGCTTTTTCATCCAGACTCCCTCTTTTGCTGCATCTACTACAGCAATGTATTCCGCCTCTGTGGTTGAGTCAGTAGTAGTATCTTACTTGGAACTCTTCCAGTATACTGCTCCTCCATTCAAGGTGTACACATACCCCGAATTCGACTTACTATCATCGACATCAGACTGAAAACTTGAGTCTATGTAGCCTTCAACCTTGAGGCTACTACCTCCATATACTAGTAAAAGATCCTTAGTCCTTCTCAAGTACTTAAAGATACACTTTACTGCTTTCCCGTGCTCCATGCCTGGATCCGATTGATACCTGCTCGTGACACTCAGAGCATGCGCTATATCAGGCCTAGTACATAGCATGGCATACATGATAGACCCTATCGCCGAGGTATAAGGTATCATATCCATGTTCGCCCTTTCTTCTAGAGTCTTTGGGGACATACTCCTAGAAAGCGATATCCCATGTCTCATCGGTATGAGACCTCTCATCGAATTTTCCATGCCAAACCTTTTGATAATGGTTTCTATGTACCTAGATTGGGACAAGCCAAGCATCCTCTTAGATCTATCTCTATAGATCCGAATCCCCAAGATATAGGATGCTTCCCCTAAGTCCTTCATGGAGAAGTGTCTAGATAACCAAGCCTTCACTATGGATAGCATTCCTACGTCATTCCCAATGATCAGGATGTCATCCACATATAACACCAAAAAAGTGATAGCGCTCCCACTTGCCTTCCTGTACACACAAGGCTCATCTTCGTTCTTAACAAAGTAATAAGATCTGATTGCCTCATCAAATCTTATGTTCCAACTTTGAAAAGCTTGCTTTAGTCCATAAATGGATCTAAGCAACCTGCACACCTTATCTGGGCAGTCCTTGGATATGAATCCCTCAGGTTAATCATATACACCTCCTCATCGAGGTTCCCATTAAGGAATGAAGTTTTCACATCCATCTGCCAAATCTCATAATCATAGTGTGCTGCAATAGCCAATAGAATTCGGATGGATTTCAGCATTGCTACGGGTGAGAAGGTTTCGTCATAATCAACACCTTGCCTTTGACGATACCCCTTAGCCACTAGCCTTGCTTTATAGGTCTCTACCTTTCCATCTAGTCCGATCTTTTTCTTAAAGATCCACTTGCAACCGATGGGTACAATACCTTCGGGCGCATCAACAAGGGACCAAACCTTGTTGGAGTACATAGAATCCATCTCAGAATTCATGGCTTCTTGCCACTTCCCAGAGTCTATACTCATAATAGCTTCCTCGTAGGTTTGAGGATCAATATCCTCAACATCTTCTCCTCTAATATGTCCCACATATCTCTCAGGAGGATAGGATACTCTACCGGACCTATGTAAAGTTGGAACTTGTGTTTTAGGTACTGAACAGACTCGGGTTGTAGAGTGGGGTCTTGAGCTTGGGTCTCCAACCTTCGCTCAACTCTATCATGCTCCCACTATCTCCGGCCAAGCAATGTGTTCCTTCTCAAGGAACACTGCTCTCTTAGCAAACAAAGACCTTTTGGTCCTCGAGAGGATAGAAATAATTATTGAAGCCGATATTTTTGATGATGACGTCCATTGTCATGTTTATCGAATTCCATATGTTGACGATTAAGGATGCAGGATTACTTAGCCACCTTAGCCACTGCTTTTGGGCGCGACCGTGCCCATCTAGTCCCGATCTTTTCTTAAAGATCCACTTGCAGACCGATGGTACAATACATTCGGGCGCATCAACAAGGGACCAAACCTTGTTGGAGTACATAGAATCCTCTCAGAATTCATGGCTTCTGCCACTTCCAGAGTCTATACTCATATAGCTTCCTCGTAGGTTTGAGGATCATATCCTCAACATCTTCTCCTCTAATATGTCCCACATATCTCTCAGGAGGATAGGATACTCTACCGGACCTATGTAAAGTTGGAACTTGTGTTTTAGGTACCTGAACAGACTCGGCTGTAGAGTGGTGCTTGAGCTTGGTTCTCCAACCTCGCTCAACTCTATCATGCTCCCACTATCTCCGCCAAGAATGTGTTCCTTCTCAAGGTACACTGCTCTCTTAGCAACAAAGACCTTTTGGTCCTCGAGATGATAGAAATAATTATTGAATCTCAGATTTTGATGATGAAGTCAATTGTCATGTTTTATCTAATCCATATGTTGAGATAAGTATGCAGGATTAACTATGAAAGCCTGAAGACATAAAGCGAGTCTACCAGAATCAAGTTCGATGAGTGTTTGAGAGTCCGAAGATTCGTTGGAGATGCTGCCGGAACCAATCGAGAAGAAATCGAGGACTTGTCGGAGTTTTCAGACGTCTGCTGAAGAGATCATCGGAGGTTCGCAGAGATCACCGAGAAGGCTCGGCTACTCGTTGATTTCACCACAAGATTGGGAGCCAGCTTGCGAGTCCGTCGGAGGAAATCCAAGGGCATATCAGAAGTCCGTCGGAAGATCGCTGGAAAGCTCGCCGGAACAAAACTTGAAGTTCGCCGGTTAAAAACTTGCTTAGGATTATGTTTTTTAGTTACGTAGTTTGCATGTAATTAAGGTTAGGATTAAGAAATAATCCTATATCTTGATTAGGGGCCAACTAGGCCCAAAATGAAACCTGGTTTAGGCCGGACTTAAAGCCCAACCAGTAACCAATAAGGTCGGACGGTGGAATCGCCATACTGGGCGGTGGCACTGCCCAACACCCGAGAGCCAAGCGGTGGCACCGCTGGTCTATGCGGTGCCACCGCCCAGCACCCAAAGAGCTAGGCGGTGGCACCGTTGGACTGGGCGGTGGCACCGCCCAGTACACTGTCAATGTCAGAACTGACAGGCGGTGGCACCGCTAGCTTCAGGAACCGAAGAGAATTCAAATTTTAGAGCCCAAATTTGAATCCTCTTGAGGCCTATAAATAACCCTCAATTCTCAGTAGAGATTACAACTTTTGAGAAGCAATAGATTGAGATAAAAGCCTTAGCAAAGTCTTTTTTTCAATTGCTCGAGTGTTCACCTCCTTCTTTCTCATTGAAACTTTGTAAAAGTGTGAACCACTTGTAAAAAGTTGTAAGAGAGATACTTGTCCTTCCCCTTCAAAGTGATTTGCTAGTGGAAGTTGGGAGCCTCATTGAAGAAGGCTTCGCAAGTGGATGTAGGTCATTTTGACCGAACCACTTTAAAATTGGCACGTTCACTAGTTTGCATTTATTTATTGTGCTTTACCTTACTGCAAATCTTTACAAGTGCTTTACTTCCTCATTACTTTTGCTGCACACATTTACGAATACGCTTTCAAGTTAAGCACTTCCGAGTTTAGTTTTTATCGTACGAAAAAGTTTCCAAAACCGACGTTTTAAT
The DNA here is from genome assembly GCA_004837865.1 of Musa balbisiana. NCBI lineage: Eukaryota > Viridiplantae > Streptophyta > Magnoliopsida > Zingiberales > Musaceae > Musa > Musa balbisiana. Next base: position 23,862,249 of record CM017193.1, on the reverse strand, counting down.
CCGCTGCACTAATTCACCTCCCCCCCCTCTTAGTGCCGCTCCGATCCTAACAATTGGTATCAGAGCAAGGCTCACTCTCATATTTGGTTTAATACCCAAGAGAGATGGCTTACTCTGGCATGCATGAGGGACATTCTATTACACGTCCACCTATGTTTAATGGGTCGGGTTACACGTATTGGAAGACACGTATGAGAATCTTCCTCATTTCCATGGATTTCGAGCTTTGGACTATTGTTGAAAATCGGTTGGTCTGAAACGAATCAATAGTCCTTCTTTGAATTGTCGCCATGAGAGGACTCCATGAGTATATTTAAACTAGTCAAACTACTATATGGCATCCCCTTCCAGATGTATAGCCATAATTTCCACCATAGATGCATCTGTAGTTTTATGATACCAAAAATATCGCTCCGCACACGAGATCCAACCAATCGGGTCTCCTTCTTCCCATCTAAGGAAGTCCACCCTCATGCGTGGATAGTTGGGGTAGGTCATAAAGCCTCCCCTTTCTTGGAAGTCATCTCTTCGGGCTTGGTGTGATTGGTTAGAGCTCTCTCTTTGATGTGATTTCTTCATGCTTGATGGTCGGCCCAAACTAAGTTCGGTAAAGAGAATCCGAATCTTATCCTCCATTCGCACCTCCAAGGCTTCGAATTTAGCATTGATTACCTCCTTAGATGTCATAATATATGCCTCTAAATCTATGATGTTAAGATCTCTCTTTTGTTGTCGGGTTAAAGGCAAGTATAGGTTGAGAGAAGTGATAGTCGAAAGGGTTGGTGGATTGGTGGATGTAGGCTGCAGTTTAAGCTTGTTTTGTGGCTATTTTGCGTGAAGTTTGAGCATGTGGTTTAGTGGAGTTTTAGGGCTATGGATGAATGTTTTAGATCTATGGTAGAAGGCAGCAAAGGTTTGATAGAAATCAGTGGAAGTTTGCTGCAGAATTATCGTCGAAGAAATAATAGTTTCTCAATGAAATTTCCATCAAAAACTTAAGAGATTTGAGGAGGGAATTAAAAGCAAAATCTCAGTTTATATGACAGCAAGGATGTCTAATTTAATGAAGAAAATTTTGGCAGTATAATAGCAAACAAATTGGTGCAAGTTGTGATAGCAAAATTCTCGTTGAAATATTTCAGCGGTTTGCGACAAAAATTTGCAGCAACACAAAATCGTTTTCTGAGAAAAATTCTTCAATAGATCAATCTTAGATGGAAACCAAGATGATCTATGAAGTGTATAAGAAATTTTGTTCAAAAAGATTGCAAATAGACCGGTTAAGGCAACAATATATGGCTGAAATTTTCTGTAGCATAGATTTTCAATTGTAGCAGATTGGACGTAAAAGATTAGTGGTTTATATTGAGTTTTTGATGAAAGAAAAGGGAAATCTACTGTTAGGAAGTGTTAAAGCTATCATAAAAATTTCATAGAGATTTTGGACAGAAAAAATATAGTAGTAAGATCAAACAAACTGTGCTATGCGGTTGGAATTTTACAATGCGGATTTTCAAGTATAGTAGATTAGACATAAAAGATCAATAGTTTATATTGAGAATTTTGACAAATCCAAAGGAAAATCTGCTGTTAGGAAGTTTCAAAGTTGTCATAAAAATTTCATAGAGATTTGGATAGAAAAAATATAGTAGCAAGATCAAACAGATTATGCTATGCGGTTGGAATTCTGCAATGTATCTTTCATCGTAGAGATGAAAACTTTACGATGAAAAGTTTACGCAGCAATATAGGAACTTTTTTTTTTTAGATTTTTGAATAAGGATAACTAAATTACAGCAGTAGTAAGGTACGAAACTAGAACCTGTTGCAATTCACGGGAAGATCAAAGAATGCTCCGTGGTGATGAGATGATGGTGGAATTTGGCGACGATCTTTTAAGCAATTGTGGGAATTGCTTTGGGCGGCTATGGAGAGATGATGGATGGCTGTGGAAGGGCAGCGAGACACCAAGAACGCTGCTCTGATACCAAGTGTTAGAACCCTTACAGATTCTAAGCTTGAGGTTGATCTCTTTAGGGGATCGACCTCTTGGAACTCTATAAGGGTTCCTTCCTCCAAATTGCTGCTCAAAGGCTATAGAAAATATTCATATATTGCCTATGAAAAGAGGAGGAATACATGGCTATTTATAGGGCTTCTAAACCCTAACTCCTAATAGGACTCCTACTCAAGACTCTTATTCCTTTTCAACTCATAATTCTTCTATAAGAAATAATCTCCTAACCCTAGCCGATCTCTTTACCTTTTTAATAGGGGTCGGCTTAGGTAGGTTTTACATGAATGTCTTTCTCAATTAGGACTCTCCTAGCTAGAGTCCTAACATAGTCTTATATGATGATGGTTAATACATGTGATGTATGATGTGTGGACGGATAATCATGGATCGTATGATGTGTGTACTTGTGATTATTATTATTGGGGCCTGTGAGCCGCCATTATATTTTTCGTTTATTGTTGGGCCTGTGTGCCTATGATTAAGTTGTAATCATACGAGGATGCGTAGCGAGAGCGTGGATGCGATAGCGGGACCCACGAGACAAACGATCGCGATGCATGGAGATGCATCGAGATGTCAACGGAACCGACGAGGATGAGATGGACGATCACAGGGCATGGAGATGCACCACTGCACACATAGATCTTGATGTGAGTGATTAGGCCTATTGGCTCAAGCCTAATCACATTAGGCTGTGGTCCATGATCATCTGATGTGATTGTTTTTACATCTACTAGATACGTATATATATTTGCATGCGATGTAGATATATATTAAATATGTATATGTGTGACATGTCATGTTAGGAGACCAAATTATAGAAACCTATTAGGACTCTAGCTAGGAGTGTCCTAATTGATAGGGGCATTTATGTAAAACCTACCTAAGCCGACCCTTATTAAAGAGGTGAAGAGGCCGGCTAGGGTTTGGAGGTTATTTCTTAAAGAAGAATTAGGAGTTGTAAAGAAATAATAGTCTTGAGTAGGAGTCCTATTAGGAGTTGGTTAGAAGTAGGAGTCTTGAGTAGGAGTCCTATTAGGAGTTAGGGTTTAGAAGCCCTATAAATAGCCATGTATTTCTCCTCTCTTCATAAGCAATAGATGAATCTTTTCTGCAGCCTTTGAGCAGCAACTTGGAGGAAGGAACCCTTATAGAGTTCCAGGAGGCCGATCCCCTAAAGAGATCAACCCCAAGCTTAGAATCTGTAAGGGTTCTAACACTTGGTATCAGAGCAACGTTCTTGGCATCTCACTGCCCTTCCACAGCCATCCATCATCTCTCCACAGCCACCCAAAGCAATTCCCACAATTGCTTAAAAGATCGTCACCAAATTCCGCCGTCATCTCCACCGCAGATCATCTTTTGATCTCCCCGTGAATTGCAATAGGTTCTGGTTTCCCACCTTACTGCTGCTGCAATTTAGCTATCCTTATTCAAAAATCCAAAAAAAAAAATTGTTCCTATATTGCTGCATAAACTTTTCGTCGCAAAGTTTTCATCTCTACGATGAAAGATACATTGCTGAATTCTAACCGCATAGCACAGTCTGTTTGATCTTGCTACTATGTTTTTTCCATCCAAATCTCTATGAATTTTTTATGACAACTTTGAAACTTCCTAACAGCAGATTTCCCTTTGGATTTGTCAAAAAAATTCTCAATATAAACCATTGATCTTTTACGTCTACTCTGCTATACTTGAAAATCTGCACTGTAAAATTCCAACTGCATAACACAATTTGTTTGATCTTGCTACTATGTTTTTTCTATCCAAATCTATACGAAATTTTTATGATAGCTTTGACACTTCCTAACATTAGATTTCCCTTTTGTTTCATCGAAAAATTCTTAATATAAACTGCTGATATTTTATGTCCAACCTGCTACAATTGAAAATCTATGCTGCAGAAAATTTCAATCGCATATTGTTGCCTTAACCGATCTATTTGCAATCTTTTTTGAACGAAATTTCTTATACACTTCATAGATCATCTTGGCTTCCATCTAAGATTGATCTATTGAGGAATTCACCTCTAAAAATGATTTTGTGTTGCTGCAAATTTTTGTCGCAAACCGTTGAAATTTTTCGATGAAAATTCTGCTATCGCAACTTGCACCAATTTCCTTGCTATTATACTGCCAAAATTTTCTTGATTAAATTGGACATCTTTACTATCATATAAACTGAGATTTTGCTGTCAATTCCCTCCACAAATCTCTCATGTTTTTGGTGGAAATTTCATCGAGAAACCGTTGTTTCTTCGACGACAATTCTTCTCTTACAAGACAACACAATTCTGCAGCAAACTTCCACTGATTTCTATCAAACCATTGCTGCCATCTACCATAGATCTAAAACTTTAATCCACAGCCCTAAAACTCCACTAAACCACAATCTCAAACTGCACCCAAAACAGCCACAAAACAAGGCTAAACCGTAGCCTACATCCACCAATCCACCAACCCTTTCGACCATCACTTCTCTTAACCCATACTTGCCTTTAACCCGACAACAAAAGAGAGATCTTAACATCGCAGATTTGGAGGCATATACTATGGCATATAAGGAAACAATCAATGCTAAATTCGTAGCCTTGGAGGCACGAATGGAGGATAAGATTCGAACTCTCTTACCGAACTCAGTTTGGGCTGACCACCAAACCCGAAGAAATCACATCAAGGAGAGAGCTCTAACCAATCGCACTAAACCCAAAGAGATGATTTCCAAGAGAGGGGAGGTTCTATGATTGACCTCAACTATCCACGCATGAGGGTGGACTTCCCTAGATGGGAAGAAGGAGACCCGATTGGTTGGATCTCACATGCGGAGCGATATTTTTGGTATCATAAAATTGCGGATGCATCTATGGTGGAAATTGCAGCTATACATCTTGAAGGGGATGCCATATAGTAGTTTAATTGGTTTAAATATACTCATGGAGTCCTCTCATGGCGACAATTCAAAGAAGGACTTTTGATCTGCTTCGGACCAACCAATTACGAGAACATTGACAAACAACTAGCAAAGATCCGACAAACCTCTACCGTTCAGGAGTACCAAACCAGGATTGAAAGGTTATCTAATCAAACTTATGATTGGTCTCAAAAACAGCTATTGGGGACCTTCATTGAGGGCTTGAAGCTGGAGATCCGGGGAGAAGTTAAAGCATGACAACCATATACACTTATGGCAGCCATCTCTTTCACACGACATCAACAGGAGCGATTGAACCATGAAGCCCGGAGGACAAGGATTGCTTCTCGACCTGCAACGCAGAAGCTCTCAGCCCCCCCTACTATCAATGGAGTCCCTGCACCAAATATGATGACAAGAGAAGAGCTTCAGGAGCGATCTATGAAGGAGTTATGTTGGCACTGCGATGAGCCGTGGAGCCACGAGCATCGCTGTAGAAAAGGGAGACTTCTTATGATTGAACTAGTAGAAGAAGAGGTCATTAAATATCCAGAAAAGAGCCTTGAACATGAAGAAGGAGATGTGGAAGAAGAGCCACAACCAACCGACGTTGCGATACACGCACTAGCCAGCTACTCAAACCCGCAAACAATGAAAGTTGAAGGCCTTCTCAAACAACAATTGATCACTGTTCTCATCGACACAGACAATACTAATAACTTCCTAGACAGTAAAGTTGCTATCTAGATGGCATTACCTATCGAGTATTACAGTAGGTTTGACGTCAAGTTCACCGATGGATGGATTTTGAAGTGTGATCGTAGGCGCTTACGATAGAAACTGTTACTGTAGGACCAAAAGATAATTGCAGATTTCTTCCTCCTCCCTCTTGATGATCATGAGGCTATGCTCAAAATTGAATGGTTGATAACATTAGGTAATGTGTCCTGGAATTTTATGAAACAAATTTTGAGATTTTTCAGTAAAGGGAAACAAGTGATTCTACACGGGAAACGTGGGGGCGACGTAATAACGATTTGCACACAACAAATGGAGAAGGTTTTGCAAAAAGCATACAGTAGCTTTTTGGTACAACTTGAGCAGCAAACTAAGGGAGAGCCAATAGAATTTGAAGATCCAAACCTACTCACTTTGCTTGCTGAATTTTCAGATATATTTGACGAACCACGCAACCTACTTCTTGCCCATCGGTATGATCATTGTATACCGATTCTTCTGGGCAAACCTCCTGCAAATATTTGGCGACATCAACATTCATATCTGCAGAAGGATGAAATAGAAAGGATTGTAAAAGAGATGCCCGAAATAGGAGTTATTCGGCTAAGTTGCAGCCCCTACTTTTCACCGGTGCTCTTCGTACGAAAGGACGAAACATGGCGAATGTGCATTGATTACCGAACCCTCAATGGCATAACCATCAAGGAAAAATACCCTATTCCAATAGCAGATAAATTGCTAGATGAAAGGAAGCACAAATCTTCACAAAGCTGGACCTTCGATCCGGGTATCATCAAATATGAGTGTGTAAAGTGTTAGGATCAAAAGCACTAAGAGGGGGGGTGAATTAGTGCAGCGGAAAACTTTCGACGATTTAAAACGACGTTCGTATGATAATAACGATTTCAGTATGAAAGTCGAATCGGAAATTGCTTTAACTTAAGATCAAGTAAAGTGCAGTTAAAGTAAAGCTATGGAAGTAGTTGCAGTTAAGATAGAGAACAGAATGTAAATGCAAACCGAGATTTAGAGTGGTTCGGTCAATCTTGACCTACATCCACTTTTGGTTCCTCGTCCGATGAGGTCACCGACGTCCACTAGAGGCCTTCCTACAATAGGCGAAGGCCAACCACCCTTTTACAGTTTCACTCCTTTTGACGGGCTTAGGAGACAACGCTTACAGATTTTTCACTCCTCTCTTGAATGATCAAAACTTTAAAGAAAAGAGGGAGAAGAACTTCTAGCCTTTTACAACACTTTTAAGCTCTCAAAATCTCAAAATAAATGCTAAGTTTCGGTGCCCTTTCATGCATGAAAGGGTGGGGTTTATATAGGCCCCAAACTGATTTGAATTTGGAGCTCAAAAATGTCATTTCTCATGTTTTCGGGGTCTTGGTGGTACTACCGCCATAAATGGGCGGTGCTACCGCCTGACAGAGCTCGGAGACCGAGCTCGGGTGGTACCACCGCCTGACAGGGGCGGTACCACCGCCTGACAGGGGCGGTACTACCGCCCAGTCTCACTCAGAGACTGAGCCCAAGCGGTGCCACCGCCTGATAGGGGCGGTGCTACCGCCCAGTCTCACTCGGAGACTAAGCCCAAGCGGTGCCACCGCCTGATAGGGGTGGTACCACCGCCCAGCCTCACTCCGAGGCTCGGCTGCTGGGCGGTGCCACCGTCGGCCAGAGAATCTGGGTCCGAATGGGCTGATCCATTCGGCCCAATTTGGGTCTGTCAAGGGCCCAATTGCCCCATGATTAAGTTAATGGGATCACCTCCCATTTCTAACTTAATCATCATGATAACTACAATATTTTTCAAGACATTTACTGCAACTTGCTCCGGTGCATGAATCGCTTCTTCCGTCGAGCTTCCGGCGAACTTCCGGCGATCATCCGACGAACCCTCGGCGATGCTCCGGCGGACTTCCGGCAAACTCCTGGACTGCGACGATCCACTTGGCGAGTTCCGATGAGCTTCTTTGGCAAGCTCCTGGACTTCTCGGATTTGTTCTCGCAGAACCTCCGATGACCGTCCGGACTTCCATCGAACTCTCGAACCCCCAACGTGATCATAGTCTTGACTTCGGCGCAACTCCTGCTGCATGTCTTACTTTCATCGTAGTTAATCCTGCACACTTATCTTAACATATGGATTAGATAACAAATGACAATTGACTTCATCATCAAAATCCGAGATTCAACAATCTCCCCCTTTTTGATGATGACAATCAATTGATAACGGAGTTAACTTTAACTCCCCCTATCTATATGCCATACTCAAGATAAGTCATTCTTGAATTCAAAGCCTTTGAATTCAAGAGACATATTGATAAGTTAAGATTGTTTAACCTTATCAATACTTTCATCATGATTCCTATCATGATGTATCTCTCTAAAAATGATGTCAAGGCTTGACATCCTTTTTTAAGTTTTATATTTCAAATGTGAATGATAGTAATGGTAGCAATTCATCATATGGTAAGATATCAACATGTGAAATTACGATGCAAGTTCTTGATATCTTAACATAATGCAAATATTTCAAGTGTTTAGCAATAATAGCATTTCTATCATCAATTTACCATATATTTCGATGCAAGCTTTTTTAACATAATTCAAATTCAAATATGGCACTCATAGCATCAATTCATATATTTTTCCCCCTTTGTCATCAACAAAAAGGAGAACGATATAAGCAAATTTTAAACACAAGTGAGTGATAGGTAATTTTTCAACAATGAGTGATAGGATACCAATTATACAAACATCTCAAGGAAAGATTAAATCACGCTTCATTTTTACGAGGATCAAGATATGTATGTGAATCAATATCCTTGCAAGTAAAAAATCTTCCCCCTTTTTTTTTTTTAAGAAGGAAATTATAAGAAGGAATCATTTTATCAAATCCATTTCTCGAAAATATTTTTCACATTATAAGCCTATGAAAAATGCATTTGCTAATTGATTCCACATGTCAAAAATCAATGAATCAAACTCGATATGACATATGCTTATGAGAGCTACATTAAGTTCGAAAGAGAATAAGGTATCAAGAAAATCCGAAAATAAAATTTAACACTTTCATGCATTCGGACAAGGTTTTGCTATAGATTTTCCAATACAATCATGAAGATAAAACATGCTCATTATCATAGAAATTTTTATATCCAAAATACATAATTTCCAACATATTACTAAGGCATGTAATCATGTAAAATCATCATAGCAATTGAGTTATTTGATTATTGAATCAAGAAAGTCCGAAAAATAGATTTAATGAGTTCAAGCATTCGGACACATTAACATTCCTAATTCTCTTCTAATGAAATTAAATTGTTCTTCACTTAAAGGCTTTGTAAAAATATTAGCTAGTTGATGTTTAGTATCAACGAACTCTATAACTATATCATGATTAGTGACATGATCTCGTATAAAGTGATGTCTAATATCAATATGTTTTGTTCTTGAGTGCTGAATGGGATTCTTTGTTAAACATATAGCACTTGTGTTATCACATTTAATGGGAATATTTTTAAGATGAACTTTATAATCTTCTAAGGTGTTTTTCATCCACACAACTTGTGCACAGCATGCACTAGCTGCTATATACTCAGCTTTGGTTGTTGATAGTGCAACCGAGTTTTGTTTCTTAGATGACCAGGAAACAAGAGCATGTCCCAAAAATTGACATGTTCCTGATGTGCTTTTTCTATCTAATCTACATCCAGCAAAATCTACATCAACATAAGCAATTAACTCAAACTTCTCGGTTTTCGGATACCATAATCCTAGATTTGTGGTACCTTTAAGATATCTAAGTATTCTTTTAACCGCTTTGAGATGAGATATCTTAGGGTTCGATTGAAACCTAGCACAAAGTCCTACACTGAACATGATATCTGGTCTAGTTGTAGTGAGGTAAAGTAAACTTCCTATCATACCCCTATAAGTTTTTTGATCGGAGCTTTCTCCACTTTCATCAACTTCTAACTTAGTGGATGTGCTCATAGGAGTGTTAATAGCTTTTGAGCTTTCCATATTAAATTTCTTTAGCAAGTCTAAAGCATATTTAGTTTGACTAATAAAGATGTCATTTCTTAGTTGCTTAATTTGTAAGCCTAAGAAAAAGGTTAATTCTCCCATCAAACTCATTTCAAATTCTATACTCATGGTTTTAGCAAAGGATTCACAAAGAGATTCGTTTGTAGAACCAAAGATAATATCATCAACATAAATCTGAATAATGAGAAAATTATTTTCAAAATTCTTGATAACAATGTAGTATCAACCTTGCCTTTTGTAAAATTATTTTTAATAAGAAAAGAACTAAGTCTCTCATACCAAGCCCTTGGAGCTTGTTTTAAACCATAGAGAGCTTTAGTTAATTTAAACACATGATTAGTGAGGCTATTATTTTCAAATCTGGGAGGTTGTTCAACATAAACTTCTTCGGAAATAAAGCCATTAAGAAAAGCACTTTTAACATCCATTTGAAATAACTTAAAATTATTATTATTAGCATAAGCAAGGAGCATCCTTATGGCTTCTAATCTAGCCACAGGAGCGAAGGTTTCTTCGTAATCGATACCTTCTTCTTGGTTGAAACCTTTGGCTACTAATCTAGCCTTGTTGCTAACCACGATACCATATTCATCTTGCTTGTTTCTAAAGACCCATTTAGTACCAATAACTAAATGGTCATTTGGCCTAGGAACAAGCTTCCACGCCTCATTTCTCTCAAATTGATTTAACTCATCTTGCATTGCGATAATCCATGAATCATCTTTCATGGCTTCGTCAATACATTTAGGTTCAATTTGGGAGAGAAAAGCGGCGTTGGCACAAAATTCTTTAAGAGAAGAACGTGTTTGAACCCCCTTAGATGTGTCTCCTAGAATTAGCTCCTTAGGATGAGCATCTACATATTTCCAATCCTTGGGTAAGGATGTTTCGGAAGTGGATGTATCCAAGTTGCTAGTTGGAGAAGGGGTTTCATTTAAATTCAAAGAATCAAAATTAACATCATCATCAAAATCATTTTTCTTGATTTCGGAAATCTCATTGAAAACAACATGAATGGATTCTTCTATAATTAAAGTTCTTTTATTGAATATATGAAAAGCTTTAGAAACCGAAGAATAACCAAGGAAAATTCCTTTATCGGATTTAGCATCAAATTTTCCTAAGGCATCTTTTTCATTCAAGATAAAACACTTACACCCAAAAACTTTAAAATATGAAACATTGGGTTTTTTGTTGTTCCACAACTCATAGAGAGTTTTGGTGAGTAAGGGTCTTACTAGAACTCTATTCAAAATATAGCATGCAGTGTTTACGGCTTTGGCCCAAAAATATTTGGGTAGGCTATGTTCATTCAACATGGTTCTTGCCATTTCTTGTAAATTTCTATTTTTTCTTTCTACTACATTTTGTTGAGGATTTCTTGGAGTAGAGAAGTTATGATTGTATCTATTAAATTCATAAAATTCTTGAAAATCACGGTTTTGAAATTCACCACCATGATCACTTCTAATTGATGCAATCATAGAACCCTTTTCATTTTGGACAAGTTTGCAAAACTTGGTAAAATATCTAAAGCATTCATTTTTGTGTTTTAAGAAATAAGTCCATGTGTATCTACTATAGTCATCTATAATGATGAAGGCGTATTTGCTACCTCCTAAACTTGATGTAGAGATAGGTCCAAAAAAGTCCATATGGATTAATTGTAAGGGCCTAGAGGTGCTTATTTGATTCTTAGATTTGAAACTACTCTTAATTTATTTTCCTAATTGACAAGCATCACACACATTATCTTTGATGAACTTGATATGAGGAATTCCTCTTACAAGTTCTTTGGATGATATTTGAGTGATTAGTTTCATGCTAGCATGACCTAATCTCCTATGCCAAAGCCAAGCATCCTCATTCAAAACCGAGAAACACTTTTCATTGCAAAGATCATTGATGTCAATGGTGTATACGTTATTTTGTTTTAATTCAATCATAGATGTGTTTTTGTGTGGTTTTTCAACAATGCAAGCATTAGATTCGAATTTGACAATATATCCTTTATCACACAATTGACTAATGCTCAAGAGGTTATGTTTTAAACCATCAACTAACACAACATCTTCAATAAAGAAGTTGGATTTGTTACCTATGGTTCCTTTGCCAATGATTTTACCCTTGTTGTTGCCTCCGAAGGTGACATAGCCTTCGTCTATGCTAGTGAGTTTAGAGAATTGAGATGGATCTCCGGTCATATGCCTTGAGCATCCACTATCAAGGTACCATCTCTTGCTCCTAGCTTGTGATGATGTATGTTTCTACAAGAAAGGATGATTTTTAGGTACCCATTTACTTTTGGGTGCCTCAAACACTGATCTAAATTGTTTATCATGTTGCATAGAGTTTATCGTGGTTCCTTTAGGAACCCAAATCAATTTGTTTGGACTAACTTTCTTGAGTGGATAATGATAAGTTCTATGACCATGTTTGCAACAAAAGTTGCATTTTCTTTGGTGCCGAACATATAAGATAGAGCCTTTAATGAAGGTGGTTGGATTTTGGTGAGGACTTCTCACAAATCCGATTCCACTTCTTTTAGGAACATGACCCTTATTTGTAAGGATCATATTCAAAGACTTGCTACCAACCTCGAATTTCTTCAAGGTGTCTTTAAGTAGCAAGTTCTCCTTTTGGAGAGTTTCTAGATTATGACATTTTTACATGGAGCTAAACTATCATGATATTGAATTTCTAATTTATCGAAATTACAAGTAAGACTATCATGCTCCTTTTTTAGTAATTTGTATTTTCTACTAATAGTTTTGCATTCATCAAATAAGTCATGGAAGGCATTTAGTAATTCATCAAATGATAAATCTGCATCAATTAAATTTGTTACCTCATCTCCGATGGCCATTAGGGCGTAATAAGCAACTTGCTCGGTGTTGGACTCCTCTTCTTCAGACACGCTTGAGTCATCCCACGTTGCTTTGAGCGCCTTCTTCTTTGGTGTTCTCTTCTTGGCTTGGGGACAATCACTTTTGTAGTGTCCCGGCTTCTTGCATTCGTAGCAACTAACTTGGTCCTTTTTGGGTTCAAATTTATTTTTTGAGTTATTTTTAAACTTGTTTCTTTTAATGAATTTTTTGAATTTCCTTATTAGAAGTGCCAAGTCATCGTTACAGTCTTCATCACTTGAGTTTTCTCTCAAGTGGTCTTCGAAAGTTCTAAGTGCCATATCCTTCCTGTTCTTTGGAAGGATCTCTTCTTGCTCTTCATGAGCTTTGCAAGTCATTTCGTAGGTCATTAATGACCCGATTAATTCTTCAAGAGGGAAGTTGTTTAGATCTTTAGCCTCTTGAATAGCAGTGACTTTAGGGTCCCAACTCTTAGGAAGGGATCTTAGAATCTTATTTACGAGCTCAAAATCCGAAAAACTTTTGCCGAGTCCTTTTAGACCATTGACGACATCCGTGAAACGGGTGTACATATCGCCAATAGTCTCGCTCGGTTTCATTCGGAAAAGTTCAAAAGAATGTATCAAAAGATTGATTTTTGACTCTTTCACTCTACTTGTGCCTTCGTGAATCACTTCGAGTGTATGCCAAATATCAAATGCGGTTTCACAAACCGAAACACGATTGAACTCATTTTTATCAAGCGCACAAAATAAGGCATTCATAGCCTTTGCATTAAGAGCGAAAGTCTTCTTCTCCAATTCATTCCAATCGATCATTGGAAGAGAAGACTTCGAAAATCCATTTTCGACAAGATTCCAAAGTTCAAAATCTATTGAAATAAGAAAGATCCTCATTCGGGTCTTCCAATAGGTGTAGTCCGTCCCATTGAACGTGGGTGGACGTGTAATAGAGTGGCCCTCTTGATTTCCGACGTATGCCATCTCTCTTGGGTTTTAATCCGATTGAGAGTTAACCCCGCTCTGATACCAATTGTTAGGATCAAGAGCACTAAGAGGGGGGGGTGAATTAGTGCAGCGGAAAACTTTCGACGATTTAAAATGACGTTCGTATGATAAGAACGATTTCAGTATGAAAGTTGAATCGAAAATTGCTTTAACTTAAGATCAAGTAAAGTGCAGTTAAAGTAAAGCTATGGAAGTAGTTGCAGTTAAGATAGAGAACAGAATGTAAATGTAAACCGAGATTTAGAGTGGTTCGGTCAATCTTGACCTACATCCACTTTTGGCTTCCTCGTCCGATGAGGTCACCGACGTCCACTAGAGGCCTTCCTTCAATAGGCGAAGGCCAACCACCCTTTTACAGTTTCACTCCTTTTGACGGGCTTAGGAGACAACCCTTACAGATTTTTCACTCCTCTCTTGAATGATCAAAACTTCGAAGAAAAGAGGGAGAAGAACTTCTAGCCTTTTACAACACTTTTAAGCTCTCAAAATCTCAGAATAAATGCTAAGTTTCAGTGCCCTTTCATGCATGAAAGGGTGGGGTTTATATAGGCCCCAAACTGATTTGAATTTGGAGCTCAAAAATGTCATTTCCCATGTTTTCGGGGTCCTGGCGGTACTACCGCCTGACAGAGCTCGGAGACCGAGCTCGGGCGGTACCACCGCCTGATAGGGGTGGTACTACCGCCCAGTCTCACTCGGAGACTGAGCCCAGGCGGTGCCACCGCCTGACAGGGGCGGTACCACCGCCCAGCCTCACTCCGAGGCTCGGCTGCTTGGCGGTGCCACTGCCGACACAGGCGGTGCCACCGCCGGCCAGGTAATCTGGGTCCGAATGGGCTGATCCATTTGGCCCAATTTGGGTCTGTCAAGGGCCCAATTGCCCCAAGATTAAGTTAATGGGTTCACCTCCCATTTCTAACTTAATCATCATGCTAACTACAATATTTTTCAAGACATTTACTACAACTTGCTTCGGTGCGTCAATCGCTTCTTCCGTCGAGCTTCCGGCGATCATCCGATGAACCCTCGGTGATGCTCTGGCGGACATCCGGCAAACTCCTGGACTGCGACGATCCACTTGGCGAGTTCCGATGAGCTTCTTTGGCAAGCTCCTGGACTTCTCGGATTTGTTCCCGCAAAACCTCCGATGACCGTCCGGACTTCCGTCGAACTCTCGAACCCCCAACGTGATCATAGTCTTGACTTCGGCGCAACTCCTACTGCATGTCTTATTTTCATCGTAGTTAATCCTGCACACTTATCTTAACATATGGATTAGATAAAAAATGATAATTGACTTCATCATCAAAATCTGAGATTCAATATAAAGAAGACATACCAAAAACCACCTTTCGAACACACAACAACCACTATGAATATTTGCTTTCTTCACCAAAAGGTAGAATATCTTGGGCATATCATATCAGAGGAAGATGTGGCAGTGGACTGTTAGGACTCTAGCTAGGAGAGTCCTAATTGATAGGAGCATTCATGTAAAACCTACCTAAGCCGACCCTTATTAAAGAGGTGAAGAGGCCAGCTAGGGTTTGGAGGTTATTTTTTAGAGAAGAATTAGGAGTTGTAAAGGAATAAGAGTCTTGAGTAGGAGTCTTGAATAGGAGTCCTATTAGGAGTTGGTTAGAAGTAGGAGTCTTGAGTAGGAGTCCTATTAGGAGTTAGGGTTAGAAGCCCTATAAATAGCTATGTATTCCTCCTCTTTCATAAGCAATAGATGAATTTTTCTGCAGCCATTGGAGCCAGCAACTTGGAGAAGGAAGGACTTGTGTCGGAGTTTTCGAAGTCCGCCGAATAGATCATCGAGGTTCGCAGAGATCACCGGACGGCTCGGTTACTCGATTGATTTCCCACAGATCGGGAGCCCATCTATGAGTCGTCGGAAGAAATCCAATCGCTTATCGGAAGTCCAGCGGAAGATCCCGAAAGCTCGCCGGAACAAGACTTGAAGTTCGCCTTTAAAAAACTTGCTTAGGATTTATGGGTTTCTAGTTACGTATTTGCATGTATTTAATGTT
>CM017193.1:23785773-23846509 GCA_004837865.1 Musa balbisiana | reverse complement strand
ATTGGGTTTTTTTGTTGTTCCACAACTCATAGAGAGTTTTGGTGAGTAAGGGTCTTACTAGAACTCTATTCAAAATATAGCATGCAGTGTTTACGGCTTTGGCCCAAAAATATTTGGGTAGGCTATGTTCATTCAACATGGTTCTTGCCATTTCTTGTAAATTTCTATTTTTTCTTTCTACTACATTTTGTTGAGGATTTCTTGGAGTAGAGAAGTTATGATTGTATCTATTAAATTCATAAAATTCTTGAAAATCACGGTTTTGAAATTCACCACCATGATCACTTCTAATTGATGCAATCATAGAACCCTTTTCATTTTGGACAAGTTTGCAAAACTTGGTAAAATATCTAAAGCATTCATTTTTGTGTTTTAAGAAATAAGTCCATGTGTATCTACTATAGTCATCTATAATGATGAAGGCGTATTTGCTACCTCCTAAACTTGATGTAGAGATAGGTCCAAAAAAGTCCATATGGATTAATTGTAAGGGCCTAGAGGTGCTTATTTGATTCTTAGATTTGAAACTACTCTTAATTTATTTTCCTAATTGACAAGCATCACACACATTATCTTTGATGAACTTGATATGAGGAATTCCTCTTACAAGTTCTTTGGATGATATTTGAGTGATTAGTTTCATGCTAGCATGACCTAATCTCCTATGCCAAAGCCAAGCATCCTCATTCAAACCGAGAAACACTTTTCATTGCAAAGATCATTGATGTCAATGGTGTATACGTTATTTTGTTTTAATTCAATCATAGATGTGTTTTTGTGTGGTTTTTCAACAATGCAAGCATTAGATTCGAATTTGACAATATATCCTTTATCACACAATTGACTAATGCTCAAGAGGTTATGTTTTAAACCATCAACTAACACAACATCTTCAATAAAGAAGTTGGATTTGTTACCTATGGTTCCTTTGCCAATGATTTTACCCTTGTTGTTGCCTCCGAAGGTGACATAGCCTTCGTCTATGCTAGTGAGTTTAGAGAATTGAGATGGATCTCCGGTCATATGCCTTGAGCATCCACTATCAAGGTACCATCTCTTGCTCCTAGCTTGTGATGATGTATGTTTCTACAAGAAAGGATGATTTTTAGGTACCCATTTACTTTTGGGTGCCTCAAACACTGATCTAAATTGTTTATCATGTTGCATAGAGTTTATCGTGGTTCCTTTAGGAACCCAAATCAATTTGTTTGGACTAACTTTCTTGAGTGGATAATGATAAGTTCTATGACCATGTTTGCAACAAAAGTTGCATTTTCTTTGGTGCCGAACATATAAGATAGAGCCTTTAATGAAGGTGGTTGGATTTTGGTGAGGACTTCTCACAAATCCGATTCCACTTCTTTTAGGAACATGACCCTTATTTGTAAGGATCATATTCAAAGACTTGCTACCAACCTCGAATTTCTTCAAGGTGTCTTTAAGTAGCAAGTTCTCCTTTTGGAGAGTTTCTAGATTATGACATTTTTACATGGAGCTAAACTATCATGATATTGAATTTCTAATTTATCGAAATTACAAGTAAGACTATCATGCTCCTTTTTTAGTAATTTGTATTTTCTACTAATAGTTTTGCATTCATCAAATAAGTCATGGAAGGCATTTAGTAATTCATCAAATGATAAATCTGCATCAATTAAATTTGTTACCTCATCTCCGATGGCCATTAGGGCGTAATAAGCAACTTGCTCGGTGTTGGACTCCTCTTCTTCAGACACGCTTGAGTCATCCCACGTTGCTTTGAGCGCCTTCTTCTTTGGTGTTCTCTTCTTGGCTTGGGGACAATCACTTTTGTAGTGTCCCGGCTTCTTGCATTCGTAGCAACTAACTTGGTCCTTTTTGGGTTCAAATTTATTTTTTGAGTTATTTTTAAACTTGTTTCTTTTAATGAATTTTTTGAATTTCCTTATTAGAAGTGCCAAGTCATCGTTACAGTCTTCATCACTTGAGTTTTCTCTCAAGTGGTCTTCGAAAGTTCTAAGTGCCATATCCTTCCTGTTCTTTGGAAGGATCTCTTCTTGCTCTTCATGAGCTTTGCAAGTCATTTCGTAGGTCATTAATGACCCGATTAATTCTTCAAGAGGGAAGTTGTTTAGATCTTTAGCCTCTTGAATAGCAGTGACTTTAGGGTCCCAACTCTTAGGAAGGGATCTTAGAATCTTATTTACGAGCTCAAAATCCGAAAAACTTTTGCCGAGTCCTTTTAGACCATTGACGACATCCGTGAAACGGGTGTACATATCGCCAATAGTCTCGCTCGGTTTCATTCGGAAAAGTTCAAAAGAATGTATCAAAAGATTGATTTTTGACTCTTTCACTCTACTTGTGCCTTCGTGAATCACTTCGAGTGTATGCCAAATATCAAATGCGGTTTCACAAACCGAAACACGATTGAACTCATTTTTATCAAGCGCACAAAATAAGGCATTCATAGCCTTTGCATTAAGAGCGAAAGTCTTCTTCTCCAATTCATTCCAATCGATCATTGGAAGAGAAGACTTCGAAAATCCATTTTCGACAAGATTCCAAAGTTCAAAATCTATTGAAATAAGAAAGATCCTCATTCGGGTCTTCCAATAGGTGTAGTCCGTCCCATTGAACGTGGGTGGACGTGTAATAGAGTGGCCCTCTTGATTTCCGACGTATGCCATCTCTCTTGGGTTTTAATCCGATTGAGAGTTAACCCCGCTCTGATACCAATTGTTAGGATCAAGAGCACTAAGAGGGGGGGGTGAATTAGTGCAGCGGAAAACTTTCGACGATTTAAAATGACGTTCGTATGATAAGAACGATTTCAGTATGAAAGTTGAATCGAAAATTGCTTTAACTTAAGATCAAGTAAAGTGCAGTTAAAGTAAAGCTATGGAAGTAGTTGCAGTTAAGATAGAGAACAGAATGTAAATGTAAACCGAGATTTAGAGTGGTTCGGTCAATCTTGACCTACATCCACTTTTGGCTTCCTCGTCCGATGAGGTCACCGACGTCCACTAGAGGCCTTCCTTCAATAGGCGAAGGCCAACCACCCTTTTACAGTTTCACTCCTTTTGACGGGCTTAGGAGACAACCCTTACAGATTTTTCACTCCTCTCTTGAATGATCAAAACTTCGAAGAAAAGAGGGAGAAGAACTTCTAGCCTTTTACAACACTTTTAAGCTCTCAAAATCTCAGAATAAATGCTAAGTTTCAGTGCCCTTTCATGCATGAAAGGGTGGGGTTTATATAGGCCCCAAACTGATTTGAATTTGGAGCTCAAAAATGTCATTTCCCATGTTTTCGGGGTCCTGGCGGTACTACCGCCTGACAGAGCTCGGAGACCGAGCTCGGGCGGTACCACCGCCTGATAGGGGTGGTACTACCGCCCAGTCTCACTCGGAGACTGAGCCCAGGCGGTGCCACCGCCTGACAGGGGCGGTACCACCGCCCAGCCTCACTCCGAGGCTCGGCTGCTTGGCGGTGCCACTGCCGACACAGGCGGTGCCACCGCCGGCCAGGTAATCTGGGTCCGAATGGGCTGATCCATTTGGCCCAATTTGGGTCTGTCAAGGGCCCAATTGCCCCAAGATTAAGTTAATGGGTTCACCTCCCATTTCTAACTTAATCATCATGCTAACTACAATATTTTTCAAGACATTTACTACAACTTGCTTCGGTGCGTCAATCGCTTCTTCCGTCGAGCTTCCGGCGATCATCCGATGAACCCTCGGTGATGCTCTGGCGGACATCCGGCAAACTCCTGGACTGCGACGATCCACTTGGCGAGTTCCGATGAGCTTCTTTGGCAAGCTCCTGGACTTCTCGGATTTGTTCCCGCAAAACCTCCGATGACCGTCCGGACTTCCGTCGAACTCTCGAACCCCCAACGTGATCATAGTCTTGACTTCGGCGCAACTCCTACTGCATGTCTTATTTTCATCGTAGTTAATCCTGCACACTTATCTTAACATATGGATTAGATAAAAAATGATAATTGACTTCATCATCAAAATCTGAGATTCAATATAAAGAAGACATACCAAAAACCACCTTTCGAACACACAACAACCACTATGAATATTTGCTTTCTTCACCAAAAGGTAGAATATCTTGGGCATATCATATCAGAGGAAGATGTGGCAGTGGACTGTTAGGACTCTAGCTAGGAGAGTCCTAATTGATAGGAGCATTCATGTAAAACCTACCTAAGCCGACCCTTATTAAAGAGGTGAAGAGGCCAGCTAGGGTTTGGAGGTTATTTTTTAGAGAAGAATTAGGAGTTGTAAAGGAATAAGAGTCTTGAGTAGGAGTCTTGAATAGGAGTCCTATTAGGAGTTGGTTAGAAGTAGGAGTCTTGAGTAGGAGTCCTATTAGGAGTTAGGGTTTAGAAGCCCTATAAATAGCTATGTATTCCTCCTCTTTTCATAAGCAATAGATGAATATTTTCTGCAGCCTTTGAGCAGCAACTTGGAGGAAGGAACCCCTATAGAGTTCTAGGACGCCGATCCCCTAAAGAGATCAACCCTAAGCTTAGAATCTGCATGGGTTCTAACATGGACCCCACCAAAATAAAAGCAATGCAGAACTGGCCGACCCCGAGGAACATAAAATTGCTACATGACTTTCTGGGTTTAACAGACTACTACCGCAAGTTAATGAAAAACTATGGAAAGATCACTGCACCACTTACTTCCTTACTAAAAAAAGATGTCTTCCAATGGTTGGACAAAGCCTTCACCGCCTTCGACAAATTTAACGCAACCATGACGACGACGCTGGTGCTAGCATTACCAGATTTCAATCGACCCTTCATTATTGAGGCCAACGCATCTGGAGTCGGAATTGGATCCATTCTCATGCAAGATGGTCGACCACTAGCATACACTAGCAAGACATTATCTCCCTCCCATCAAAACATGTCAACATATGATAAGGAGATGCTCGCCATTGTGCACGCAGCAACGAGGTGGAGACTCTACTTGATCGGTCAACGATTTCAAATTAAAACCAACTATAAAAGCCTCAATTACTTTTTGGAGCAAAAGATATCATCTCTCGAGCAGTAAAAATGGGTAACAAAACTTCTTAGATTTGATTATGAAATAACTTACAAAAAGGAGAAAGAGAATGTTGTTGCAGATGCACTTTCGCAACTAGCCGAGCAAGCTGAACTTTCGACCGTTTCGCTTCCAATCAGTGACTTCCTTGAGGATATTAAGATGGAATGGCAGGATGATCCAGAGACCAGTAAGATTATAAAAAAATTGGAAGAAGCATCAAGCTCCATGGCTCATTATAATTGGGACTCAAAAGAATTACATTATAAAGGATGCATTGTGCTTATGACAAATTCTACTTGCATCTTCATAAACAGATTTTAGACAAAGTTATTCCATATGCAGGGTACTAAATTGAAAAGGAGTATGTAATATCACCCATAAACCGACAGCTAGACGAAAGTTGTAAATAGGTGCTTGGAGATAGCCCAAAGCCACCCACTAAATATGACTACTCAAGGAAAACTCCAGACCTAGCCAAGTGTCATTATTGATCAACGGATCGCGACTCGACGATGATGGCCCACTACTGAAGTGCTAATACAGTGGGTGAACCTAACAACAGAAGATATCACTTGGTAGAACTATGACGACTTGAAGATCAAATTCTCAAAATTCATGAATCGTCAACCTCGAGGACAAGGCTGATTTGAAGAAGGCGGGTCTGTTAGGACTCTAGCTAGGAGTGTCCTAATTGATAGGGGCATTCATGTAAAACCTACCTAAGCTGACCCTTATTAAAGAGGTGAAGAGGTCGGCTAGGGTTTGGAGGTTATTTCTTAAATAAGAATTAGGAGTTGTAAAGAAATAAGAGTCTTGAGTAGGAGTCCTATTAGGAGTTGGTTAGAAGTAGGAGTCTTGAGTAGGAGTCCTATTAGGAGTTAGGGTTTAGAAGTCCTATAAATAGCCATGTATTCCTCCTCTTTTCATAAGCAATAGATGAATCTTTTTTGCAGCCTTTGAGCAGTAACTTGGAGGAAGGAACCCCTATAGAGTTCCAAGAGGCCGATCCCCTAAAGAGCTCAACCCCAAGCTTAGAATCTGCAAGGGTTCTAATAAAACCTCTCTCTCGACAATATTAAGTCGGCAAATGTGAGGCAATTAGATTGACCCACGTGGCCTTCCATCGTTATAGGTAGGAACTGATTCCCGGTGTAGGTTGAGTTGGTTGAGTCCCTTGAGACTCACCTATATCGCGATTCACTATCTTATCTATGACATAGAGATGTCACTGGTGATCTAAGGACATGGTATGCTTGGTCGAGTCCCTCGAGGGTATATCATCGAATCAACTCATCTTGTAATGATGGTGTTGACTTAACCGAACATCATGGTTGGTCGAGTCCCTCGAGACCATGGTGATTCGAAGGCCAAACAGGACAGGAATCACAAGGAGTTATGATCGGCAATAGTTATCTACCTTTTGGGATTAGTATGATTGGTCGAGTCCCTTGAGATTACACTAAGATACTAATTGGATCCTGATCCCCACTAGAAGTCTGTCGGAGACTTCTATTTCATGTACTAAGGGTGTCGCGTGACTCGCTAGTAAAATAGTGGCAGTATATTAAGATAGAAGTCCATATCTTGATTGTTTATTTTTTACAAAATTTGCATGTTATTCATTTCTACTGCATCTTTATTTTCAGAAAATGTCATTTTCAAATCCTTTACGTGGCATACTTGATGTCAGTCGCCTCACTGGTCCAAATTATACGGATTGGCTCCGTAACTTGAGAATTGTTCTCACGATAGCGAAAATCACGTACATCCTTGATACAGTGATGTCTACGACCGAGGAAGGGGCAACCGAGGATGAGATCACTCGCTACGTGAAGTACATTGATGACTCCACTCTTGTTCAGTGTTACATGTTAGGCTCTATGATTCATGAGTTACAAAGACAACATGAAAAGATGGATATCAGATCCATTCTCCTACATGTCCGCAAATTGTTTGAGGAACAAGAAAGGACTCAGCGATATGAGATATCCAAGAGCCTCTTCCGCACTAGGATGACTAAGGGGACACCAGTTCAGAACCATGTCCTAAAGATGATTGAGTGGATAGAGAAACTCACAGGCCTAGGAATGGTCTTAGAGGATAACTTGTGTGTAGACATTGTCCTTTAGTCTCTATCAGATTCCTTTTCATAGTTCATAATGAATTTTAATATGAACAAGCTTGAGATGACTCTCCCAGAGTTCCTCAATATGTTGAGAGAGGTAGAGAGTGCTATTAAGAAAGAGAAGCTAGTTCTCTACAATGGTGAGACCATAAAGAAAAGGAAAGTAGAAAAGTCCCTCAAGAATGGTAAGGGCAAGGGCAAACCAAGTAAAACAAAGGTTGCTAAGA
Organism: Musa balbisiana; assembly: GCA_004837865.1. NCBI lineage: Eukaryota > Viridiplantae > Streptophyta > Magnoliopsida > Zingiberales > Musaceae > Musa > Musa balbisiana. The sequence goes on along the minus strand of CM017193.1, from coordinate 23,839,105 downwards.
ATGACCCGGCAAAAGATAAAGGCCAGTGCTTCCACTGTGGCAAAGATGGGCACTGGAAGAAGAACTACAAAGAGTACCTTGTAGAGAGGGTGAAATAGAAGCTTAGAGAAGCTTCAAGTACATTCATGATCAGTCTTCATTTGTCAAATTCTTATGGGTATTGGATACTAGTAGTACTTATTGTTGAATCTCAGATTTTGATGATGAAGTCAATTGCCATTTGTTATCTAATCTATATGTTGAAATAAGTGTGCAGGATTAACTACGATGAAAGTAAGACATACAGCAGGAGTTGCACCCGAGTCAAGACTATGATCACGTTGGGAGTTCGAGAGTTAGAAGGAAGTCCGGACAGCCGTCGGAGGTTTTGTAGGAACAAATCCGAGAAGTCCAGGAGCTTGCCAAAGAAGCTCATCGGAACTCGCCAAGTGGATCGTCGTAAGTCTAGGAGTATGCCGGAAGTCCGCCGGAGCATCGCTGAGGGTTTGTCAGATATTCGCCGGAAGAAGCGATTGACACACTAGAGCAAGCTGTAGTATAAATGTCATAAAATATCGTAATTAGCATGATGATTAAGTTAGAAATAGGAGGTGATCTCATTAACTTAATCTTGGGGCAATTAGGCCCTTGACAAACCCAAATTGGGCCGAATGGATCAGCCCATTCGGACCCAGATTTCCTGGCCGGCGGTGGCACCGCTTGGGTCGACGGTGGCACCACCCAGGAGCTGAGTCTCCCAAGACAGTTGGGCGGTGGAACCGCCCATGTCAAGCGGTGGCACCACCTGGGCTTGGTCTCCGAGTGAGGCTGGGCGATGGTACCGCTCGAGCTCGGTCTCCGAGCTCTGTCAAGCGGTAGTACTACCCAGTTATGGCGGTAGTACTACCAGGATCACGGAATTCTGGGAGATGACACTTTTGAGCTCCAAATTCAAACCAGTTTGGGGTCTATATAAACCCTACCCTTTCATGCATCAAAGGGGACCGAAACTTAGCATTTATTCTGAGATTTTGAGTGCTTTAAAGTGTTGTAAAAGGCTAGAAGTTCTTCTCCCTCTTTTCTTCTAAGTTTTGATCATTCAAGAGAGGAGTGAAAAATCTGTAAGGGTTGTCTCCTAAGCCCGTCAAAATGAGTAAATCTGTAAAAGGGTGGTTGGCCTTCGCCTATTGAAGGAAGGCCTCTAGTGGACGTCGCTGACCTCATCGGAGGAGGAAGCCAAAAGTGGATGTAGGTCAAGATTGACCGAACCACTCTAAATCTTGGTTTGCATTTACATTTTGTTCTCTATCTTAACTACAACTGCCTCTATAGCTTTACTTTAACTGCACTTCGCTTGATCTTAAGTTAAAGTATTTTTCGAATCGGCTTTCATACCAAAATTATTTTTATCGTACGAACGTCATTTTAAATCATTGAAAGTTTTCCATTGCACTAATTCAACCCCCCCCCCCCCCCCCCTTCTCCCCCTCTTAGTGCTCTTGATCATAACAATTGGTATCAAAGCGGGGTTAACTCTCAATTGGATTAAAACCCAAAAGATACTACATTGTTTATCAAGAATTTTGAAAATAATTTTTTCATTATTCAAATTTATATTTATGATATTATTTTTGGTTCTACAAATAAATCTCTTTGTTAATATTTTGCTAAAACCATGAGTCTTGAATTTGAAATGAGTTTGATGGGAGAATTAACCTTTTTCTTAGGTTTACAAATTAAGCAACTAAGAAATGGCATCTTTATTAGTCAAACTAAATATGCTTTAGATTTGCTAAAAAGATTTAATATGGAAAGCTCAAAAGCTATTAACACTCCTATGAGTACCTTCACTAAGTTGAAGCTGATGAAAGTGGAGAAAGCTTCGATCAAAAAACTTATAGGGGTATGATAGAAAGTTTACTTTACCTCACTGCAACTAGACCAGATATCATGTTCAGTATAGGACTTTGTGCTAGGTTTCAATCGAACCCTAAGATATCTCATCTCAAAGTGGTTAAAAGAATACTTAGATATCTTGAAGGTACCACAAATCTAGGATTATGATATCCAAACACCGAGAAGTTTGAGTTAATTGCTTATGCTAATGCAGATTTTGCTAGGTGTAGACTAGATAGAAAAAGCACATCAGAAACAAAACTGAAGTTGAGTATATTGCAGCACATAGAAAAAGCACATCAGAACTTTTGGGACATGCTCTTGTTTCCTGGTCATCTAAGAAACAAAACTAGATTGTACTATCAACAATTGAAGCTGAGTATATTGCAGCTAGTGCATGCTGTGCACAAGTTGTGTGAATGAAAAACACCTTAGGAGATTATAAAGTTCATCTTAAAAATATTCCCATTAAATGTGATAATACAAGTGCTATATGTTTAACAAAGAATCTCATTCAACACTCAAGAACAAAACATATTGATATTAGACATCACTTTATACGAGATCATGTCACTAATCATGATATAGTTATAAAGTTCCTTGATACTAAACATCAACTAGCTGATATTTTTACAAAGCCTTTAAGTGAAGAACAATTTGATTTCATTAGAAGAGAATTAGGTATGTTAATGTGTCTGAATGCATGAACTTATTAAAATTATTTTTTAGATGTTCTTGATTCAATGGTCAAATCAATTAATTGCTATGATGATTTTATACGATTACATGCCTTAATAACATGTTGAAAATTATGCATTTTGGATACAAAAATTTTCATAATAATAAGCATGTTTTATCTTCATGATTGTGTTTGAAAATCTAAAGCAAAACCTTGTCCGAATGCATGAAAGTGTTAAATTTCATTTTCGGATTTTCTTGATCCTAACAATACATTATTCTCTTCCGGACTTAATGCAGCTTTCATAAGCATGTTATATAGAGTTTAATTCATATCATTGATTTTTGACATATATAATCAATTAGCAAATGCATCTCTCATAGACTTATCGTGTGAAAAATATTTTTTTTTCGAGAAATGGATTTGATGAAATGATTCTTTCTTATAAATTTCTTCTTGAAAAAGGAAGATGTTTTTAGCAAAAATTTGATTCACATACATATCTTGATCCTTGTAAAAATGAAACATGATTTAAATCTCTTATTAATTTTAACTTCATTCGAGTAATCTCACAAATGGCTTTCCTCCTTCATGCAAAAAGATAATACCAAATAAAAAGGAAGAAGTAATCTCCATGTCATGTTTTCCTTGAAGATGTTTGTATAATTGGTATCCTATCACTCATTGTTGAAAAATGATATGAACCTAATTATGGCATGAATCATTACCACACTTATATTTAAATTTTGCTTATATCGTTCTCCTTTTTGCTGATGACAAAGGGGGAGAAATATATGAATTGATGCTATGAGTGCCATTTTTGAATTTGAATTATGTTAAGATATCAAAAGAAGCTTACATCGAAATATATGGTAAATTGATAATAGAAATGCTATGATTGTCATATTTGCATTATGCCATATATGCATCATGTTAAGATATCAAAAACTTGCATTGCAATTTTACATGTTGATATATTGCCATGTGATGAAATGCTATGATTGCTAAAGACTTGAAATGCTTGCGTTATATTAAGATATCAAAAGCTTACATTGCAATTTTACAGTTTAATATCTTACTATATGATGAAGTGCTACCATTACTATCATTCACACTTGAAATGTAAGACTTGAAAATGGATGTCAAGCCTTGATATCATTTTCAGAGAGATACATCATGATAGGAATCATGATGGGAGTATTGATAAGGTTAAACGATCTTAACTTATCAATATGACTCTTGAATTCAAAAGCTTTGAATTCAAGAATGACTTATCTCGTGTATGGCATATAGGTAGGGGGAGTTAAGGTTAACTCCGTTATCAATTGATTGCCATCATCAAAAATGGGGAGATTGTTGAATCTCAGATTTTCATGATGAAGTCATTTTTCATTTGTTATCTAATCCATATGTTGAGATAAGTGTGCAGGATTAACTACGATGAAAGTACGACATGTAGCAGGAGTTGCGCCGGAGTCAAGACTATAATCACGTTGGGGGTTCGAGAGTTCGACGGAAGTCCGGACGGTCATCAGAGGTTCTGCGGGAACAAATCCGAAAAGTCCAAGAGCTTGCCAAAGAAGCTCATCGGAACTTGCCAAGTGGATCGTTGCAACTCCACGAGTTTGCCGGAAGTCCGCCGGAGCATCGCCGAGGGTTCATCGAACATTCGCCGAAAGTTAGTCGGAAGCTCGCTGGAAGAAGTGATTGACGCACTAGAGCAAGTTGCAGTAAATGTCTTAAAAAATATCGTAGTTAGCATGATGATTAAGTTAGAAATGGGAGATGATCCCAATAACTTAATCTTGGGGCAATTGGGCCCTTGACAGACCCAAATTGGGCCGAATGGATCAGCCCATTCGAACCCAAATTTCTTGTCCGGCGGTGGCACCGCCCAGAAACTGAGTCTCCTAGGACAACTGGGTGGTGGAACTACCCATATCAGGCAGTGGCACCACATGGGCTCGGTCTTCGAGTGAGACTAGGCGGTGGTACCGCCCCTGTCAGGCGGTGGTATTGCCCGAGCTCGATCTCCGAGCTTTGTAAGGCAGTAGTACCGCCCAGTTATGGCGGTAGTACCGCCAGGACCCCGAAATTCCGAGAGATGACACTTTTAAGCTCCAAATTCAAACCAATTTGGGGCCTATATAAACCCCACCCTTTCATGCATGAAAGGACACTGAAACTTAACATTTATTCTGAGATTTTGAGAGCTTAAAAGTGTTGTAAAAGGCCAAAAGTTCTTCTCCCTCTTTTCTTCTATGTTTTGATCATTCAAGAGAGGAGTGAAAAATCTGTAAGGGTTGTCTCCTAAGCCCATCAAAAGGAGTGAAATTGTAAAAGGGTGGTTGGCCTTCGCCTATTGAATGAAAGCCTCTAGTGGACGTCGGTGACCTCGTCGGAGGAGGAAGCCGAATGTGGATGTAGGTCACATTTGACCAAACCACTCTAAAACTCTGATTTGCATTTACTTATTGCTATTACCTTACTACAAACCCCTTCAATAGCTTACTGCCTTCAATACTTTTCCATACGCTTTCAATCTAAGCATATTTCTGAAATTGGTTTTCAACGTATGAAGATTTTTCCGAAAATGATGTGATTTTATTCGCTGCATTAATTCACCCCCCCTCTTAGTGCCGACCCTAATCCTAACATATACATGTGGCATTGTAGGCTAGGTCACATCCATGAGGGAAGGATACAAAAGTTGCTAAAGGATGGATATCTAGATCCATTCGACTATGAGTCATACGCAACTTACTAGCCTTGCCTTCGTGAAAACTGACCAACTCTCCATTTAGTGGAACTGGAGAGAGAGCCACTGAGCTATTGGAACTCATACATAGTGATGTATGTGGACCCATGTCAACTCATTCCATTAGTGCTTACTCCTACTTCATTACCTTTACTGATGATTTCTCAAGGTATGGATATGTGTACTTAATGAAGTAAAAGTCCGAGGCCTTTAAGAAATTCAGAGAGTATAAGAATGAAGTGGAGAACCAGACTGGAAAGAGTATCAAGACTCTTCGATCAAATCGAGGAGGTGAGTACTTAAGTATAGAGTTTACTCAGTTCCTCAACGACCATGGGATATTATCCCAATGAACACCTCCTTATACACCTCAGCTCAATGGTGTGTCTGAAAGGAGAAATTGTACGCTGTTAGACATGGTACGGTCTATGATAAGTTTCGCTAACCTACCTATCTCATTCTGGGGATATGTGTTAGGATCAAGAGCACTAAGAGGGGGGGGGGTGAATTAGTGTAGCGGAAAACTTTCTTCGGTTAAAGAGACTTTCGTACGAAAACCGTTTTGAAACGATCTTTAAAGTCAAGAATAAGCAAAAGTGTCGTTGATGTAAATCAGTGAAGGCAGTTCGCAATTAAGATAAAGAGCACAATGTAAATGCAAACCGAGATTTAGAGTGGTTCGGTCAATCTTGACCTACATCTACTTTTGGCTTCCTCCTCCGATGAGATCACTAACGTCCACTAAAGACCTTACTTCAATAGGCGAAGGCCAACCACCCTTTTACAGCTTTTCTCCTTTTGATGAGCTTAGGAGACAACCCTTACATGTTTTCACTCCTCTCTTGAATGATCAACACTTAGAAAGAAACAAGAGAGAAGATTTTTAGCCTTTTACAACACTTTAAAGCTCTCAAATACTCATAATAAAAGTAAGCTTTCAGTTTTCTTTCATGCAGGAAAGGGTGGGGTCTATATAGGCCCTAATCAGTTTGAAGTTGGAGCTCAAAAGTGTCCATTCCCAAATTTCTGGGGTCTTGGCAGTACCACTGTCATAACTGGGTGGTACTACTGCCTGTCATTTGTCACTAAGCGGTACTACTGCTTAGTCTGGGCGGTACTACTACCTGACATCGCTCGGAGACCGAGCTCAGGCGGTACCACCGTTGGCAGTAATAAATGTTGGTGGTACCCACGCTGGCAGTAATAATTGTCGATGGTACCATCACCTTACAGGGACAGTACTATCGCCCAAAACTCTTGGGAGACTGAGCCTCCTGGGCGGTTCCACCGCCGGCCAGGAATTCTGGGTCCAAATGGGTTGTTCCATTCAGCCCAATTTAGGTCTATTAAGGGCCCAATTGGCCCTAGATTAAGTTAATGGGATCACTTCCCAATCCTAACTTAATCTATATGCTAACTATGATAATTAAGACATTAATACTATAAATCATGTTTCGGTGCATCAATCACTTCTTTCGATGAGCTTTCGACGAACTTCCAACGAACATCCGATAAACCCTCGACGATGCTCCAGCGGACTCTCGACAAACTCCTAGACTTCGTGACAATCCTCTTGGCGAGTTCCGATGAGCTTCTTTAGCAAGCTCCTGGATTTCTCGGATTATTCCTGCAGAACTTCCGACGAACTCTCGAACCCCCAACGTGATCTTGGTATTGAATCCGGCTCAACACCTGCTACATGTCTTAATACCATCGTAGTTAATCCGACATACTTATCTCAATATATAGATTAGATAAACAAATGACAATTGATTTCATCATCAAAATCCGAGATTCAACAATCTCCTCCTTTTTTATGATGACAATCAATCAATGACGGAGTTAACCTTAACTCCCCCTATCTATATGTCATACTTAAGATAAGTCATTCTTGAATTCAAAGCCTTTGAATTCAAGAGACATATTGATAAGTTAAGTTCATTTAAACTTATCAATACCCCCATCATGATTCCTATCATGATGTATCTTTTTGAAAATGATGTCAAGGCAAGACATCCATTTTCGAGTCTTATATTTCAAATGTGAAGGATAGCAATCATAACAATTCATCATATGGTAAGATATCAATTTGTAAAATTACAAATTGAGCTCTAGATATCTTAACATAATTCAAATATGGCAATCATAGCAATTCATCATATGATAAGATATCAATTTGTAAAATTACAATGTAAGCTTTAGATATCTTATCATTAATGCAAATATTTCAAGTGTATAGCAATTCATTCTATCATCAATTTACCACATATTTCTCCCCCTTTGTCATCAACAAAAAGGAGAACAATTCAAGCGTATTTCAAGCATAGTAATAAGTGTGGTAAAGATTCACGTCATTTTTCAATAATAAGTGGTAAGATACCATTCATACAAATTATTTTTCAAGCAATCATGACTTGGAATCATTCAAATGTTCATTAAAGAGATAGCTTTCATTACTTCTTCCTTTGTCATTAATGTTTTATATGAAGGAGGAAAGTCATTGTGAACTAACTTTGAATGAAGTTAAAAATAATAAGAGATTAAATCATGCTTTATTTTTACAAGGATCAAGATATACATGTGAAATCAAATCCTTGCAAGTGTTCATCAAAAAAAAAAAACCTTCCTTCATCAAGAAGGAATTCATGTGAAAGAATCATTACATTAAATTCATTTCTCGATTAAAAATTCAAAAGATAAATCCATAAGAGATGCATTTGTTAATTAATTCCATATATAAAAAATCATGGAGCATTGATATGAAATAAACTTGATATGACATAGGCTCATAAAAGCTCCATTCAAGAAATACATTAAGTCCGGAAGAGAAGTACAAAATCATACATTCGGACAATGTTTTGTTATAGCTTTTTGTTCACAATCATGAAGGTAAAACATGCTTATCATCATGGAAATTTTTGGCATCAAGACATATAATTTTCAACATGTTATTGAAGCATATAATCATGTAAAATTCATATGATTTTTAGCATTAAGTTTTTAAGTGAGTGTTGAATGAGATTCTTTATTAAACATATTGCACTTGTGTTATCACATTTAATGGGAATATTTTTAAGATGAACTTTATAATCTTCTAAGGTATTTTTCATCCACACAACTTGTGCACAGCATGCACTAGCTGCAATGTACTCAGCTTCAGTTGTAGATAGTGCAATTGAGTTTTGTTTCTTGGATGACCAAGAAACAAGTGCATGTCCCAAAAATTGACAAGTTCCTGATGTGCTTTTTCTATCTAGTTTACACCCAGCAAAATCCGCATCAGCATAAGTAATTAGTTCAAAATTCTCAGATTTTGGATACCATAATCCTAGATTTGTGATACCTTTAATATATCTAAGTATTCTTTTAACTACTTTGAGATGAGATATCTTAGGATTCGATTGAAACCTAGTACAAAGTCCTACACTGAACATGATATTTGGTCTAGTTGTAGTGAGGTAAAGTAAACTTCCTATCATACCCCTTTAAGTTTTTTGATCAAAGCTTTCTCCACTTTCATCAATTTCTAACTTAGTGGAGGTACTCATAGTGTTGAATCTCAGATTTTGATGATGAAACTAATTGATTGTGCTTAGATGTTTAACTGCATTTTGAGTGATGCAGGTCTCCTCAATCAGGATTAGACAGTTGACGCAAGAAGAATTGACGTTGCGCCGGAGGAGATCACGTTAGGATATTGGACGGCAGAAAACTTCGGACGTCGTGCATCGGGCCAAGGAGAGCGGAATTGCACCAAGGATATCGGGGTTACGGAGGTCAACCGCCGATTGGGCAACAAGCCGCAAGAGAAGACGATGCGCTGAAGAATCGGACGAAGTGCCAACCAATGACGTGCCGAGCAACAAAATGTCAATTCGCATTGTAATAATTGTCTAGATCGGAGTAGAGTTTTGGCTTGTATGTGCAGGATTAACTACGATAACGATGAAGACATAAAGCGAAACAAAGTGCCGGAGTCAAGCGCGAAGGATTCGTTGGGAGTTCGAGAGTCCGACGGAAGTCTGAAGGATCGTCGAGAATGCTGCCGGAACTAGCCGAGAATGAGTAGGGAGCTTGCCGAAGGGTTTTCGGAAGCTCGCCATAAGGTACATCGGAAGTTCGTGGAGCTCACCAAGAAAGATCGTAGCATGCCGAAGAAGCTCGTCGGAACTCGCCAAGATCAAATCGTGAAGTCTAGGAGCTTGCCGAGAGTCCGCAGAATGGTTTCCGAGAGTTTATCGGAAGACCGCCGGAAGTTCGTCGGAAGAAGTCTTGACTTGCGGACTTTGTAATAACTTAGGAAATGTCTTTAAATTCGTATTTAGCATGTTAATTAGGGTTAGGATTAGGTGTTAATCTTATAACCCAAGTAGGGGCCAATTGGGCCCGAGTTCGGACTGGTTTGGGCCAAGTTTGGAGCCTAACCAGTGAGCTGAAATAGTGTCGGCGGTGGCACCGCCCAGGACCCGAAAGGTTGGGCGGTGGAACCGCCGGTCTAGGCGGTGGAACCGCCGGTCTAGGCGGTGGCACCGCCCAGCACCCGCAGAGCTAGGTGGTGGCACCGCCCAACACCCAAAGAGCTAGGCAGTGGCACCGCTGGACTGGGCGGTGGCACCGCCCAGTACACTATCAGTGTCAGAACTGACAGGCGGTGGCACCGCTAGCTTCGGGAACCAAAGAGAATTCAAATTTTGGAGCCCAAATTTGAATCCTCTTGAGGCCTATAAATACCCCTTAATTCTCAGCAGAGATAACAACTTTTGAGAAGCAATAGATTGAGATAAAAGTCTTAGCAAAGTCTTTAGCAAGTCTAGTTTACAATTGCTTGAGTGTTCACCTCTTTCTTTCTCGTTGAAAATTTGTAAGAGTGTGAACCACTTGTAAAATGTTGTAAGAGGGATATTTATCCTTCCCCTTCAAAGTGATTTGCTAGTGGAAGTTAGGAGCCTCATCGAAGAAGGCTTCGCAAGTGGATGTAGGTCATTTTGACCGAACCACTTTAAAATTGGCATGTCTCTGGTTTGCATTTACTTATTGCTATTTACCTTCATACATCCTTCACTTCCTCATTACTTTTGCTACACACCTTTACGAACACGCTTTCAAGTTAAGCACTTCCGAGTTCGGTTTTTATTGTACGAAAGATTTTCCAAAACCGATTGCACTAATTCACCCCCCCCCCCCCCCTCTTAGTGCCGCTCCGATCCTGACAATTGGTATCAGAGCCCGGTATTTCTCATTTCAGATTTACACTCGAGAGAAATGGCTCTTCATGGCTTTCAAGAGGGCTTTTCGGTTGTTCGCCCACCGTTGTTTAACGGATTGGACTACACTTATTGGAAAACTCGAATGAGAGTTTTCTTGATTTCTATGAATTTAGATTTATAGAATATTGTTGAAAACAGTTTTCAACTTCCCTCTAAACTGATGAACGAATGGTCGGATTTGGAGAAGAAGTATTTTTCTTTAAACGCAAAGGCTATGAATGCCTTATTTTGCGCTTTTGACAAAAATGAGTTCAATCGAATTTCTATGTGTGAAACGGCTTTTGATATTTGGCGAACACTTGAAATCACGCACGAGGGAACTAGTAGAGTCAAAGACTCGAAAGTTAACATTTTATTGCATGATTTTGAGCTTTTTCGAATGCAACCAAGTGAGACTATAGGCGACATGTACACCCGTTTCACGGATGTCGTCAATAATCTAAGAGTTCTTGATAAATCTTTTTCGAATTTTGATCTCGTAAGTAAGATCTTAAGATCCCTTCCAAAAAAGTGGGATCTTAAAATAACCGTAATACAAGAGATAAAAAATTTAAATGATTTTCCATTAGAAGAATTAATCGGGTCATTAATGACCTATGAAATGACACTTTTGGAACATTTTGTACCCGATGAGCACTTGAACCACCTTCCAAAGAATATGAAGGATTTGGAACTCCGGACAAATGAATACCACTTGAGCGATGACTCAAGTGATGAGGATAATGATGAACTTGAAATTCGAACACTAAATCTTAGTAAGTTCATTAAACAAAAATCTAAAATAAACAATGAACTTGAATGGAGGAAGAGGCCAAAGAAGAGGAAGGCAACCAAGGATGAATCAAGAACTTCCAAAGGTGAAATGGCGAATTGGGCTTTGACTAGCTTTGACTACAAGGTAAGTAACTCAAATCTCTTGAATTATTTTGAAATTACGTGAAGTTTTTCATGAGTGCTTAATTTAGATAGTAGGAATAGGAAATAAAAAATTGTTTTTCAAAAATTATATCATGTTTTTCTTTTTAGTATTTTTGAAAAATTAAAAAATTTGATCATGAAAAGTATATTGCTAAGGTTTCATGCATGTTATGTTTTGAAATGTTGAATGATGTATGCAACATTAGGGATGATAATTATATGATATGTGATAATGCTTAGGATTAATCCATGCATGTGTATCTTGATGATTTTATGTCATGCATGAGTTTTTGAAGTAAATGTTGATTTGAAACTCTCAGTTTAGATAAACATGTTTTTGGTCTAATCATTTTTATGACGAATTAAGATGACATTCTCATGACATATTAAGATGACATAGTGCATGTACATCTATGTATGAATTTCTTGATAGTCTTTTGATTATAGATGTAATATCATGATGTGTTTGGTCTTGACGGCTTCATGACGAAACTTATGTTTCAATTTTAAATGATGATACATGTTTTCACAAAAAGACTTGAATACCCTTACATGAAATCAATTGTATGAAATAGAAATGAATTTTCTATCCTATTGAGATTAATGAATTTATTTTACCAATTTTGTGAATCTCATGAAAATAAACATGATGAATATTTTAAAAATAAATGAGTGTATCATGCATTTGGTCTTAATGATTTCTCTTGAACATACTTTTTGAAATCATACTTGATGATGAATATCAAGATATTAAAAGGATGTTATCATGGAATCATGCTTGATGATTTGTTTTATAAAATTTACCTTTTCATCTTAAATGTTAACACTTGTTTTATTAAAGGTAAGGCATGCTTATAAGAAGCAAATCACATGAATAGAAATTTATAAAAATGAAATGCGATCCTCTATCTTATCGACTTTTCAATAAATCTATGCTTGTCATGTATGAATTTATTGAATGTGACTTTGAGGATGATTTCGGATTTCACAAATGCTTGATTCATACTTATGACATGAGACACATTTTAAATATGAATCATGTTCAATGCTTCAATCATGTTATATCTCCCTTAATTCACTTTGTTCTCCTAGATTTATTTACCAAAGAGGAGAATCTTTCGAATGAATGAAATGATACAAATGAATCACTTATCGATATATCTTTTTGAAATATCTTTTTAATGTGGTATTGATAATTTGATATGCCCGTTGGAATTCATGACATGAGATAATTGAATCCTTGACTTACTCTTTATATGGCTTGAAAATAGATGTTTAAAATCTTGCTTGATGAGTTGTTTTATAAGATTTTGCCTTTACGTTTTGAACTTTCATGCTTATCTTGATTTGGCATATAAAGACTAAGGCATGCTTAGATGAAAAAGAATCACTTAAAAAATGCTTTTTCCATATGATCGAGATTAATGATTTCATAATATTTTATAAATCTCAAAATTGATTTTGATGACTTGATTATGAGTTTCAAGTTAACGATTTGATTTGAATGAGTTTTATCTAAATCATAATCTTGATCTTGCAAAATTAGAATCACAAATAATATCTTTTGGTATTCATGAATTGGTACTCACAATATGAAAGTATTAGTATTCAGGACTTGAATTTGATTAAAACATTGCATGCTTAAATTAATCATTCTCCTATGTTTCAAAAATTCTTTAAATGCCTTATGTGATGATTGAAAATTAATTTGCTTTATGATGAATCACGAATCATGACTTGATCTATGATATTGATATATTTTAATCATGATCCTTGGTTGTATAATTCTTTTGCTCTATTAAAAAGATTTGTCGAATGAATCATGTCCTTCTTGAATTTTCTTGATATCATGACATGATTTTGTAATATGGTTTGTATAATGATTAAATTTTTTTTTTTTGCCATTGATTTCTCCCTTCTTTTTTATAATGATAAAGGGGGGAGTTAGTTTACTAGCCTGCATATTTCAAAGGAAGGAAAATTTGCTAGCTTGATCATTTCATTGAAAGAACTTGCTATCATGAACACTACCAATGAATTGCAAAGCTTGTAGTCTAAAGAAAAGTAAACAGTTGCTATCTCAAGATGCTAAATATGCTAAACTTGCACATTGCAAAGGAAGTAAAATTTGATAGCTTGCAACTTGCATATTTCAAGAAGCAAGAGCTGCTTTTTGAACATCTTAAAACTGCTAGCTTGCATGTTCTAAAATGTTGCAAAATGTTGTGAAGAAGGACATGCTATCTTACTATCTTGCATATCTAAACAAAAGATACAAATGTAACACTTGCCAAATTGTTTACTTGCCTCATGTAAAATATGGTCCCTTGCTAGTTTGGCATTTTGCTAAGGAAGCAAAAATGACACTTCTCAAAAGAGAAGAAAGAGCTTGCTTTCTTGAATATCTTTAATTTGCTAGCTAGAATGATGTACAATTTGCTATCTTGAACATTACAAAGAAATGCTATCATGCACATCGCAAAGAAAAGCAAATATGCCAACTTGCACATCTTTAAATTTACTAGCTTGTATGTAGTAAAACTCGCATATCGTAAAAGTTGCTAGCTTGTAGAGAAGTAAACAATTGCTATCTCGAAAGAAGCAAAAAATGCAAAACTTAGAAAACTTGCAATATAATTGCTCTTGCCATGCTTTGTATCAAAAATAGGTTGATATTCTTAAAAGTATCACATTAAATTTTTTAGTATCGCAATGTATCACATGTATCGCAAATTGAAATTTTTTAGACTATTATCATATCATGTTTAACAATTGATGTCTTTCATGACATGATTTCTTTGCATTTTTGTCTTGTATGTATCATGTGATGATTGAAATATTGATTGATGCAAATTCATAATTTATGTAAAAGTCTAAATCATTGGTTCCTCTCCTTCTTTTCGGCAATGACATAGGGGGAGAAAGATTGCTAGCTCAAGGCAAATGTTGGCTAGCTTGTACTCTTCCCTTCTTTTCGACAAAAACAAAGGGGAGAAAGCTTTTGCTAGTTAGAACATGTAAAGAAAAGCAAAGTGCAATCTTGTACAAGAAGCAAGTGTTGAATTGCTATGATTGAACTTAAGAATCTTACTATGCTTTTGTGCTTATATGTTATGCTGAAAATCTAGCTTCATGTTACAAAAACTTGCATATCTTTTAAAATAGCTAGAGCGACTTCTCCTTTTTGTTGATGACATAGGGGGAGAAGTATATTGATAACTTCATGCATTGAATTGAATATTTTATATATATTTGCATGATGGTTTAAATGTTTTTCATAACATGTGATGAATGTTGCTTGGATTTGGGATAATCCAAGTGTTCTATCAATGGCATATTGATAGGGAGAGTTTGGTTAAACTCCGGGGAGTTAAGGTTAACTCTGGTAGTCATCAATTAGTTGTCATCATCAAAATGGGGGAGATTGTTGAATCTTAGATTTTGATGATGAAACTAATTGATTGTGTTTAGATGTTTAACTGCATTTTGAGTGATGCAGGTCTACTCGATCAGGATTAGACAGTTGACGCAGGAGGAATTGACATTGCGCTGGAGGAGATCACGTTAGGATACTGGATGACAGAACGCTTCGGACGTCAGGCATCGGGCCAAGGAGAGTGGAATTGCACCAAGGATATCAGGGTTACGGAGGTCAACCGTCAATTGGGCAACAAGCCGCAAGAGAGGACGATGAGCTGAAGAATCGGACGAAGCGCCAACCAATGACGTGCCGGGCAACAAAATGTCAATTCACGTTATAATAATTGTCTAGATCGGAGTAGAGTTTTGGCTTGTGTGTGCAGGATTAACTACGATAACGATGAAGACATAAAGCAAAACAAAGTGCTGGAGTCAAGCGCGAAGGATTCGTTGGGAGTTCGAGAGTCCGACGGAAGTCTGAAGGTTCGTCGGGAATGCTGTCGGAACTAGCCGAGAATGAGTAAGGAGCTTGCCGAAGGGTTTTCGGAAGCTCATCGGAAGGTACGTCGGAAGTTCGCAGAGCTCACCGAGAAAGATCATAGCTTGCCGAAGAAGCTCGTCAGAACTCGCCAATATCAAATCGTGAAGTCTAGGAACTAGCCGGGAGTCCGCAGAATGGTTTTCGAGAGTTTATCAAAAGACCGCCGGAAGTTCGTCGGAAGAAGTCTTGACTTGCGGACTTTGTAATAGCTTAGGAAATGTCTTTAAATTCGTATTTAGCATGTTAATTAGGGTTAGGATTAGGTGTTAATCTTATAACCCAAGTAGAGCCAATTGGGCACGAGTTCGGACTAGTTTGGGCCAAGTTTGGAGCCCAACCAGTGAGCTAAAATAGTGTAGGCGATGGCACCGCCAGACTAGGCGGTGGCACCACCCAGGACCCGAAAGGTTGGGCAGTGGAACCGCCGGTCTAGGTGGTGGCACCGCCCAGCACCCGTAGAGCTAGGCGATGGCACCGCTTGTTTGGGTGGTGGCACCACCCAACACCCGAAGAGCTAGGCGGTGGCACCGCTGGACTAGGCGGTGGCACCGCCCAATACACTGTCAGTGTCAGAACTGACAGGCGGTAGCACCACCACTGACAGGCGGTGGCACCACTAGCTTCGGGAACCGAAGAGAATTCAAATTTTGGAGCCCAAATTTGAATCCTCTTGAGGCCTATAAATACCCCTCGATTCTCAACAGAGATAACAACTTTTGAGAAGCAATAGATTGAGATAAAAGTCTTAGCAAAGTCTTTAGCAAGTCTTGTTCTCAATTGCTTGAGTGTTCACCTCCTTCTTTCTCGTTGAAAATTTGTAAGAGTGTGAACCACTTGTAACAAGTTGTAAGAGGGATATTTGTCCTTCCCCTTCAAAGTGATTTGCTAGTGGAAGTTGGGAGCCTCATCGAAGAAGGCTTCGCAAGTGGATGTAGGTCATTTTGACCGAACCACTTTAAAATTGGCGTGTTCTCTGGTTTGCATTTACTTATTGCTATTTACCTTACTGCAAACCTTCATACGTGCTTCACTTCCTCATTACTTTTGCTGCACACCTTTACGAACATGCTTTCAAGTTAAGCACTTCTAAGTTCGGTTTTTATCGTATGAAAGATTTTCCAAAACCGATGTTTTAATCCGCTACACTAATTTACCCCCCCCTCTTAGTGCCGCTCCGATCCTAACACATAGGTGTGTTGATAGCTTTTGAGCTATCCATATTAAATCTTTTTAGCAAATCTAAAGCGTATTTAGTTTAATTAATAAAGATGCCATCGCTTAGTTGCTTAATTTGTAAGCCTAAAAAGAAAGTTAAATCTCCCATCAAACTCATTTCAAGCTCAAGGCTCATAGTTTTAGCAAAGATTCACAAAGAGATTCATTCATAGAACCAAAGATAATATCATGAACATAAATCTGAACAATAAGAAAATTATTTTTAAAATTTTTGATAAACAATGTAGTATCGACCTTGCCTTTAGAGAAATTATTTTCAATAAGAAAAGAACTAAGTCTCTCAAACCAACTCTTGGGGCTTGTTTTAAACCATAATGAGCTTTAGTTAATTTAAACACATGATTAGGAAAACTATTATTCTCAAATCTGGGAGGTTGTTCAACATAAACTTCTTCAAAAATAAAGCCATTAAGAAAAGCACTTTTAACATCCATTTGAAACAACTTAAAATTATTACTACTAGCATAGGCAAGAAGCATCCTTATGGCTTCTAATCGAGCCACAAGAGCGAAGGTTTCTTTGTAATTGATACATTTTTCTTGGTTGAAATTTTTGACCACTAATCTAGCCTTATTTCTAACCACGATACCAGATTCATCTTGCTTGTTTCTAAGGACCCATTTAGTACCAATAACTAAATGGTCATTTGGCCTAGGAACAAGCTTCCACACCCCATTTCTCTCAAATTGATTTAACTCATCTTGCATTGCGATAATCTATGATTCATCTTTCATGGCTTTGTCAATACATTTAGGTTCAATTTGGGAAAAAAAACAGCGTTGGCACAAAATTTTTTAAGAGAAGAACGTGTTTGGACCCCCTTAGATGTGTCTCCTATGATTAGCTCCATAGGATGAGCATCTATATACTTCCAATCCTTGGGTAAGGATATTTCGGATGTGGATGTATCCAAGTTGCTAGTTGGAGAAGGGGTTTCATTTAAATTCAAAGAATCGAAATTGACATCATCATCAAAATCATTTTTTTTTATTTCGGAAATCTCATTGAAAACAACATGAATGGATTCTTCTATAATCAAAGTTCTTTTATTGAAGATACGAAATGCTTTAGAAATCAAAGAATAATTAAGAAAAATTCTTTTATCGGATTTAGCATCAAATTTTCTTAAGGCATCTTTTTCATTCAAGATAAAACACTTACACCCAAAAACTTTAAAATATGAAACATTGGGTTTTTTTGTTGTTCCACAACTCATAGGGAGTTTTGGTGAGTAAGGGTCTTACTAGAACTCTATTCATAATATAGCATGCAGTGTTTATGGCTTCGGCCTAAAAATATTTGTGTAGCCTATGTTCATTCAACATGGTTCTTATCATTTCTTGTAAATTTCTATTCTTTCTTTCTACTACTCTATTTTGTTGAGGATTTCTTGGAGTAGAGAAGTTGTGGTTGTATCCATTAGATTCACAAAATTCTTGGAAATCATGGTTTTGAAATTCACCACCGTGATCACTTCGAATTGATGAAATCATGGAACCTTTTTCATTTTGAATAAGTTTACAAAACTTGGTGAAATATCTAAAGCATTCACTATTGTGTTTAAAGAAATAAGTCCATGTGTATCTACTATAATCATCTACAATAACAAAAGTGTATTTGCTACCTCCTAGGTTTTATATAGAGATTGGTCTGAATAAGTCCATATGGATCAATTGCGAAGGACTAGAGGTGCTTATTTGATTCTTAGATTTAAAGCTACACGTTATTTGTTTTCCGAATTGACAAGCATCACACACATTATCTTTGATGAACTTGATATGAGGAATTCCTCTTACAAGTTCTTTGGATGAAATTTGGATGATTAGTTTCATGGTAGCATGACCTAATCTCCAATGCCAAAGCCAAGTATTGTCATTTAAAACTAAGAAACACGTTTCATTATCATTGATGTCAATGGTGTATACATTATTTTGTTTTAATGCAATCATAGATGTGTTTTTGTGTAGTTTTTTAATAATGCAAGCATTAGATTCAAATTTGACAATATATCCTTTATCACATAATTGACTAATGCTCAAGAGGTTATGTTTTAAACCATCAACTAACAAAACATCTTTAATAAAGAAGTTGGATTTGTTACCTATAGTTCCTTTGCCAATGATTTTACTTTTGTTGTTGTCTCCAAAGATGACATAGCCTTCGTCTATGCTAGTGAGCTTAGATAATTAAGATGGATCTCCGGTCATATACCTTGAGCATCCACTATCAAGGTACCATCTCTTGCTCCTAACTTGTGGTGATATATGTTTCTACAAAATAGGATGATTTTTAGGTACCCATTTAATCTTGGGTGCCTCAAAAACTGATCTAAATTGTTTGTCATATTACATGGAATTTATTACGGTTCCTTTAGGAACCCAAATCAATTTGTTAGGACTAATCTTCTTGAATGGACAATGATAAGTTCTATTCCATGTTTGCAATAAAAGTTGCATTTGTTTTGGTATGAAATATACAAGATAGGGCCTTTAATGAAGGTGGTTGGATTTTGGTGAGAGCTTCTCACAAATCCGATTCCACTTCTTTTATGAACGTGACCCTTATTGGTAAGAATCATGTTCAAGGACTTGCTCCTAACCTCGAATTTCTTCAAGGTGTCCTTGAGTAGCAAGTTCTCCTTTTGGAGTATTTCTAGGTCATGGCATTTCGTACATGGAACTAAACTATCATTATGCTCAATTTTTAATTTATCGAATTTACCAACAAGAGTATCATGCTCCTTTTTTAACAATTTATATTTTCTACTAATTGTTTTGCATTCATCAAATAAGTCATGGAAAGCATTTAATAATTCATCAAATGATAAATCTGCATAAATTAAATTTGATGCCTCCTCTCCGATAGCTATAAGTGTGTAATGAGCAACTTGCTCAGTGTTGGACTCCTCTTCTTTAGATTCACTTGAGTCATCCCATGTTGCTTTGAGCACCTTCTTCTTTGGTGTTTTCTTCTTGGCTTGGGGACATTCATTTTTATAGTGTCCCGGCTTCTTGCATTTATAGCAAATAACATATCCTTTTTGGGTTTAAATTTATTTTTAGTGTCATTTTTAAATTTGTTTCTTTTAATGAATTTTTTAAATTTCCTTGTTAAAAGTGCCAAGTCATCATCAAAATCCTCATCACTTGAGTTTTCTCTCAAGTGGTCTTCTTGAGTTCTAAGTGCTATATCCTTCTTGTTCTTTGGAAGGGTATCCTCATGCTCTTTATGAGCTTTGCAAGTTATTTCATAGGTCATTAATGACCCGATTAATTCTTCAAGAGGGAACTTGTTTAAATCTTTAGCCTCTTGAATGGCAGTGACTTTAGGGTCCCAACTCTTTGGAAGGGATCTTAGAATTTTATTAACGAGCTCAAAATCCGAAAAACTTTTACCGAGTCCTTTTAGACCATTGATGACATCCGTAAAGCAGGTGTACATGTCACCTATGGTCTCACTCGGTTTTATTTGAAAAAGTTCATAAGAATGTACTAAAAGATTGATTTTTGACTCTTTCACTCTACTCGTGCCTTCGTGAGTCACTTTGAATATATGCCAAATATCAAATGTAGTTTCACAAATCGAAACACAATTGAACTCGTTTTTATCAAGTGAACAAAATAAGGCATTCACAGTCTTTGCATTTAGAGCAAAAGTCTTTTTCACCAATTCATTCCAATCGATCATTGGAAGAAAAGTCTTTGAAAATCCATTTTCAATAATATTTCAAAGTTCAAAATCCATGGAAATAAGGAAGATCCTCATTCGGGTCTTCCAATAGGTGTAATTCGTCCCATTGAACATGGGTGGACATGTAATAGAGTAACCCTCTTGGTTTCCAGCATATGCCATCTCTCTTAGGTTTAAATCCAATTGAGAGTGAACCTGCTCTGATACCAATTATTAGAATCAAGAGCACTAAAAGGGGGGGGGGGTGAATTAGTGCAACGAAAAACTTTCTTCGGTTAAAAAGACTTTCGTATGAAAACCATTTTGAAAAAATCTTTAAAATCAAGAGTAAGCGGAAGTGTAGTTGATGTAAATCAATGAAGGTAGTTTGTAGTTAAGATAAAGAGCAGAATGTAAATGCAAACCAAGATTTAGAGTGGTTTGATTAATCTTGATCTACATCCACTTTTGGCTTCCTCCTCCGACGAGGTCACCGATGTCCACTAGAGGCCTTCCTTCAATAGGTGAAGGCCAACCACCCTTTTATAGTTTTTTTCCTTTTGACGGGCTTAGGAGACAACCCTTACAAGTTTTCACTCCTCTCTTGAATGATCAACACTTAGAAAGAAAAGGCGGAGAAGAACTCTAGCCTTTTACAACACTTATAAGCTCTCAAATACTCAGAATAAAAGCAAGCTTTCGATTTTCTTTCATACAGAAAATTGTGGGGTTTATATAGGCTCCAATCAGTTTGAAGTTGGAACTCAAAAGTGTCCATTCCCGGATTTTCGGGGTCCTGGCGGTACCACCGCCATAACTGGGCGGTACTACCGCTTGTCATATGTCACTAAGCGATACTATTACTCAGTCTGGGCGGTACTACCGCCTAACATCGCTCGGAGACCGAGCTCAGACGGTACCACCACCTAACAAGGGCAGTACCACCGCTGGCAGTAATAACTTCCAGCGATACCACCGCCTGACAGGGGCGATACTACCGCCCAGAACTCTTGGGAGTCCAAGTCTCCTAGGCGGTGCCACCGCCGGCCAGGAATTCTAGGTCCGAATGGGCTGTTCCATTCGGCCCAATTTGGATCTATTAAGGACCCAGTTGGCCCCAGATTAAGTTAATGGGATTACCTCCCAATCCTAACTTAATCTATATGATAACTATGATAATTAAGACATCATACTGTAAATCATGTTCCGGTGTGTCAATCGCTTCTTTCGGCAAGCTTCCGACGAACATTCGACGAACCCTCGGTGATGCTCCGGCGGACTCCCAGCAAACTCCTGGACTTCGCGATGATCCTCTTGGTGTGTTCCGACGAGCTTCTTTGGCAAGCTCCTGGACTTCTCGAATTGTTCCCGCAGAACTTCCGATGACCGTTCAGACTTTCGACGAACTCTCAAACCCCCAACGTGATCTTGGTCTTAACTCCAGCTCAACACCTACTGCATGTCTTACTGCCATCGTAGTTAATCCTGCACACTTATCTAAATATATAGATTAGATAAACAAATGACAATTGATTTCATCATCAAAATTCGAGATTCAATAATATGCCCTAGAGACCGCAGCTTACCTTCTGAATAGAGTTCCAACTAAGTCAGTAGTGTTTACACCATATGAGATATGTAAAGGTAAGAAGCCCGATCTTAAGCTTGTTAAGATTTGGGGCTGCCCTGCCTATGTTAAAAGACACAACCCCGATTAGTTGGAATTGAGGATAGAGCGATGCATGTTTGTGGGATACCCTAAGGAAACTTGTGGATATTATTTCCATCATCTCGAGGACCAAAAAGTCTTTGTAGCCAAGAGAGCAGTGTTCCTTGAGAAGGAACACATTCTTGGCGAAGACAATGGGAGCATGATAGAGCTAAGCGAGGTTGGAGAACCTATCTCAAGCATCACTCTACAGCTCGAGTTTGTTCAGGTACCTAATACATAAGTTCCAACTTTACATAGGTCCGGTAGAGTATCTCATCCTCCTGAGAGATATGTGGAACATATTAGAGGAGGGGATGTTGAAGTTATTGATCCTCAGACCTACGAGGAAGCTATTATAAGTATAGACTCCGGGAAGTGGCAAGAAGCCATGAATTCTAAGATGGATTCTATATACTCCAACAAGGTTTGGAACCTAGTTGATGCGCCTGAAGGTATTGTACCCATCGGTTGCAAGTGGATCTTTAAGAAAAAGATCAGAGTAGATGGAAAGGTAGAGACCTATAAAGCAAGGCTAGTGGCTAAGGGGTATCATCAAAGGCAAGGTGTTGACTATGACGAAACCTTCTCACCCATAGCAATGCTAAAATCCATCCAAATTCTATTGGCTATTGTAGTATACTACGATTATGAGATTTGGCAGATGGATGTGAAAACTGCATTCCTGGAAACCTCGAGGATGAGGTGTATATGATACAATCCAAGGGATTTGTGTCCAAGTTCTGCCCAGATAAGGCGTGCAGGTTGCTTAGATCCATTTATGGACTAAAGCAAGCTTCCCGAAGTTGGAACATAAGATTTGATGAGGCAATTAGATCTTATGACTTCGTTAAGAATGAATATGAGGCTTGTGTGTATAGGAAGGTAAGTGGGAGCGCTGTCACCTTTTTGGTGTTATATGTGGATGACATCCTGATCATTGGGAATGACGTAGGAATGCTATCCACAGTGAAGGCTTGGTTATCTAGACACTTCTCCATGAAGGACTTAGGGGAAGCATCCTATATCTCGGGGATTTGGATCTATAGAGATAGATCCAAGAGGATGCTTAGCTTGTCCCAATCCAAGTATATAGAAACTATTGTTAAAAGGTTTGGCATGAAAAATTCCAAGAGAGGTCTCATATCGATGGGACATGGGATATCGCTTTCTAGGTGTATGTCCCCAAAGACTCCTGAAGAAAGAGCGAACATGGATATGATAACTTATGCCTCAGCGATAAGGTCTATCATGTATGTCATGCTATATACTAGGTCTGATATAGCGCATGCTCTGAGTGTCACGAGCAGGTATCAGGCGGATCCAGGCTTAGGGCACTGGAAAGCAGTAAAGTGTATCCTTAAGTACTTGAGAAGCACAAAGGATCTTTTACTAGTATATGGAGGTAGTAGCCTCAAGGTTGAAGACTACATGGACTCGAGTTTTCAATCTGATGTCGATGATAGCAAGTCGAATTTGGGATATATGTATACCTTGAATGGAGTAGTGTGCTAGAAGAGTTCCAAGCAAAATATTTCTACTGACTCGACCACAAAGGCGGAGTACATTGCTGCAACATAGGCAGCAAAGAAGGGAGACTGGATGAAGAAATTCATCATAGATCAGGGAGATGATTCCTTATATTGCGATAACTACGGGGCGATAACTCATATAAGGGATCTCGGATCTTATCAGAAGTGTTCTGAGGAGGTTCCAGCTTATTAGAGAGATCATGACCCGAGGAGATGTAGTAATGGAAAGAGTTTCATCTGAAGATAACATTGTAGATCCACTGATAAAGCCGTTGTCTCAAATTGTCTTTGAGCGTCATAGGGGTCATATGGGGATCAGACACGTAGGTGATTGGCTTTAGGTCAAGTGGGAGATTGCTAGTCATAGGTGCCCAGCAAGCCAATCATGTGAGTGATTGCACGTGTGACTTGACACGGAATCTTTTTTTGCTTATTATATTTTGGCAATTATCACTTTATATATTGTCTATTGCATATATGCATGTATATATTGTGATGTCCTTGGATCTATGCAATAGGAATCGGATCGTGATGAGATCACGTTAATGAGACTGATTCACCTTTAAACACAGATCCTAAATAATCTTGGTCATAGGTTACTCGAGAGGGTGTTGGGAAATCTTGGGGGCGACATCACATGCGTAGTGGAAGATCAAGAAAAATAAAATCCCCAATTTCCCAAAAGGATGTTCATCGTCGTGTGAAGATTGGTGCGCATAAATTCGTGAAACAAACTACATATAAGATAAATTGTGTTACCTAGGGAGATCGTATATCCCTGTTTCCTTGCATATCTCTAGGAGATGATGAAAGAGGTCAAGTATCCTCCTCTCTAGCGGTGATCCACATAGCAGGGCTGTGACGACGCTCCTCAAAAACTCCAGGCCTACTCTAAGGTGGAGAGGGGGAGGAGAATAGGAGAGGCAAGCAAAGGCTCTAGCCTATGAGGCTCTAAATCCCTCATATTTATAGAGGCCCCCTATCAAACCCTAATGGATCCTCCCCTAATGGGTATTGGATCTGCATCCAATTATCCAAGCCTTTTAGATTAGTGGATCAATATTCAATAATCTCTTATGGGCTTTTATTGGATCTCGTCCATGGGATCCAATAATTCAGGGGCTTATTGGATATCCAATAAGATAGGGGCTTCGGCGGATATCTCATATTCGAACCTCTACTCATCGCAATGCCTACCATATGTGTGTGACCCTCTAGGCCCAATATCGAGCTGGTCGTGAGTCGTAGTTCTCAGAACTCCTTCTGACTCAGTGAATTATTATCTCTATAATAATTCACTTGACTCATCGACTACGGATGTACTAGGCCACTATGCCGTAGTCCCCAGACGATACAAGGGAATCCAATCTATTGGACTTATCTGTCCTCAGTTACCATGTACCTATAGTCTCTCATCCCTCTAATATCCCAGAGACAACATATCGGGCATGGTGCTGTCAGACCCATACAATTTCTACTCGAGTCTCGCTCTAATCGGATTCTCTGGGAGAACTCTTTCTCTCTCAACCCGAATGACCCTGGCCAGGGATTTGTCTGAGCAAGAACATATGGGATATTCCTCTCATGACGCCGAGAGTGAATGATCCTCTATCGACACTCAATAGCCCTCGTAAGGTCGACTGCCACTCCCAATGACCAATTGTACTAGATCTAGGACAGCCAAACCTATAAGTCTGGTATCAAAGAGTGGAGCACTCATACAGGACATCCTTGGTGTCTCAAGTCTAAGGACCAGAAGTATTCCGTAAGCGGATCAATCAATGAACTCATTCTCCAATGAGCATCTGTACTGTATCCCTAGTGTCCCCACACGAGCATCTATGAGACCAATTACATCCATCATATGGACGGGTATACAACACACCAGTCTGTCCGGTTATCACGATGTCCCTCTCGAGTAACCTATGACCGGGATTATTTAGGATCTGTGTTTAAAGGTGAATCGGTCTCATTATCGTGATCTCATCACGATCCGATTCTCATTGCACAGATCCAATATGCAATAGACAATATGTAAAGTGATAATTGCCAAAATATAATAAGCAAAAAAAGATTCCATGTCAAGTCACACGTGCCATCACTCACGTGATTAGCTTGCTAGGCACCTATGACTAGCAATCTCCCACTTGACCTAAAGCCAATCACCTATGTGTCTGATCCCCATCAAACCCCTATGACGCTCAAAGACAATCTTAGATAACGGCTTTGTCAGTGGATCTGCAATGTTATCTTCAGACATCATCAACCATCTAGTATTCCGTAAGCGGATCAATCAATGAACTCATTCTCCAATGAGCATCTGTACTGTATCCCTAGTGTCCCCACACGAGCATCTATGAGACCAATTACATCCATCATATGGACGGGTATACAACACACCAGTCTGTCCGGTTATCACGATGTCCCTCTCGAGTAACCTATGACCGGGATTATTTAGGATCTGTGTTTAAAGGTGAATCGGTCTCATTATCGTGATCTCATCACGATCCGATTCTCATTGCACAGATCCAATATGCAATAGACAATATGTAAAGTGATAATTGCCAAAATATAATAAGCAAAAAAAGATTCCATGTCAAGTCACACGTGCCATCACTCACGTGATTAGCTTGCTAGGCACCTATGACTAGCAATCTCCCACTTGACCTAAAGCCAATCACCTATGTGTCTGATCCCCATCAAACCCCTATGACGCTCAAAGACAATCTTAGATAACGGCTTTGTCAGTGGATCTGCTCTGCAATGTTATCTTCAGATGGAACTCTTTCCACTACTACATCTCCTCGGGTCATGATCTCTCTAATAAGCTAGAACCTCCTCAAAACACTTCTGATGAAACCCGGGTTCCCTCATTTGAGTAATCGCCCCGTTGTTGTCGCAATATAAGAAAATCGGCTCCTCGCTATCTGGCACGACTCCCAAATCTGTGATAAACTTCTTCATCCAGACTCCCTCTTTTGTTGCATCTATTGCAGCAATGTATTCCACCTCTGTGGTTGAGTCAACAATAGTATCTTGCTTGGAACTCTTCCAGCATACTACATTCAAGGTGTACACATACCCCGAATTCGACTTGCTATCATCGACATCAGATTGAAAACTTGAGTCTGTGTAGCCTTCAACCTTGAGGCTACTACCTCCAAATACTAGTAAAAGATCCTTAGTCCTTCTCAAGTACTTAAGGATACACTTTACTGCTTTCTAGTGCTCCAAGCTTGGATCAGCCTGATACCTGCTCGTGACACTCAGAGCATGCGCTATATCAGTCCTAGTACATAGCATGGCATACATGATAAACCCTATCGCCGAGGCATAAGGTATCATATCCATGTTTGCCCTTTCTTCTGGAGTCTTTGGGGACATACTCCTAGAAAGCGATATCCCATGTCTCATCTATATGAGACATTTCTTCGAATTTTCCATGCCAAACCTTTTGACAATGGTTTCTATGTACCTGGATTGGGACAAGCCAAGCATTCTCTTGGATCTATCTCTATAGATCCGAATCCCCAAAATATAGGATGCTTCCCCTAAGTCCTTCATGGAGAAGTGTCTAGATAACCAAGCCTTCACTATGGATAGCATTCCTACGTCATTCCCAATGATCAGGATGTCAACCACATATAACACCAAAAAGGTGATATCGCTCCCACTTACCTTCCTGTACACACAAGGCTCATTTTTGTTCTTAACGTAGTCATAAGATCTGATTGCCTCTTCAAATCTTATGTTCCAACTTCGGGAAGCTTGCTTTAGTCCATAAATGGATCTAAGCAACCTGCACACCTTATCTGGGCAGTCCTTGGACACGAATCCCTCAGGTTGTATCATATACACCTCCTCATCGAGGTTCCCATTGAGGAATGCAGTTTTCATATCCATCTGCCAAATCTCATAATCATAGTGTGCTGCAATAGCAAATAGAATTCAGATGAATTTTAGCATTGCTACGGGTGAGAAGGTTTCGTCATAGTCAACACCTTGCCTTTGACGATACCCCTTAGCCACTAGCCTTACTTTATAGGTCTCTACCTTTCCATCTACTCCGATCTTTTTCTTAAAGATCCACTTGCAACCGATGGGTACAATACCTTCGGGCGCATCAACAAGGGACCAAACCTTGTTGGAGTACATAGAATCCATCTCAAAATTCATAGCTTCTTGCCACTTCCCGGAGTCTATACTCATAATAGCTTCCTCGTAGGTCTGAGGATTAATATCCTCAACATCTTCTCCTCTAATATGTCCCACATATCTCTTAGGAGGATGGGATACTCTACCGGACCTACGTAAAGTTGGAACTTATGTGTTAGGTACCTGAATAGACTCGGGCTGTAGAGTGATGCTTGAGCTTGGTTCTCCAACCTCGCTCAACTCTATCATGCTCCCACTATCTCCGCCAAGAATGTGTTCCTTCTCAAGAAACACTGCTCTCTTGGCTATAAAGACCTTTTGGTCCTCGAGATGATAGAAATAATACCCAAAAGTTTCCTTGGGGTATCCCACGAACTTGCACCGCTCTGTCCGCGATTCCAACTTATCGGGGTTGTGTCTTTTAACGTGGGCAGGGCAGCCCCAAATCTTAACAACTTTAAGATCGGGCTTTTTTCCTTTCCATATCTCATATTGTGTAGACACTACCGACTTATTTGGAACTCTGTTCATAAGGTAAGCTACGGTCTCTAGGGCATATCCCCATAATGAGATGGGTAGGTCAGCGAAACTCATCACGGATTGTACCATGTCTAACAGTGTACGATTTCTCTTTTCAAACACACAATTGAGCTGAAGTGTATAAGGAGGTGTCCATTGGGATAATATCCCATAGTCCTTGAGGAACTAAGTAAACTCTGTACTTAAGTACTCACCTCCTCGATCTGATCGAAGAGTTTTGATACTCTTTCCAATCTAGTTCTCCACCTCATTCTTATACTCTTTGAATTTCTCAAAGGCCTCGGATTTGTACTTCATTAGGTACACATATCCATACCTTGAGAAATCATCAATAAAGGTAATAAAGTAGGAGTAACCACCAATGGCATGAGTTGACATGGGTCCACATACATCACTTTGTATAAGTTCCAACATCTCAGTGGCTCTTTCTCCAGTTCCACTAAATGGAGAGTTGGTCAGTTTTCCACGAAGACAAGGCTCACAAGTTACATATGACTCATAGTCGAATGGATCTAGATATCCATCCTTTAGCAACTTTTGAATCCTTCCCTCATGGATGTGACCTAGCCTACAATGCCACAGATATGCACTGTTCATCTCAACTCGTTTCCTCTTGGACACACTTACACTCATGATATGTGTAGTGTCTAACATAAACAAACCATTATGCAACATTCCTCTCGCCAATCTCCTTGACTTTTGCCAGAATCTACAACAAATTGCAGATGTGATAAGCAATACCGGTATCCAATATCAATGCACTATCATAAAAATCTGACAACTGGAGATTGATCATGAATGTACTTGAAGCTTCACCAAGTTTTTGTTTCACCTTTTCTGCAAGGTACTCTTTGCAGTTCCTATTCCAGTGCCCATCTTTGTCATAGTGGAAGCATTGGCCTTTGTCCTTTGCTGGGTCTTTCTTAGTAACCTTTGCTTTTCCTAGTCTGCCCTTGCCCTTTCCCTTCTTAAGGGACTTTTCTGCTTTCCTTTTCTTTCTGGTCTCACCAGTGTAGAGAACTGGCTTCTCTTTCCTAATAGTACTCTCTGTCTCCCTCAACATATTGAGGAGCTCTGGGAGAGTCACCTCAAGCTTGTTCATATTATAATTCATTATGAACTGTGAAAAGGAATCTGGTAGGGATTGAATCACGATGTCCACACACAAGTTATCCTCTAGGACTATTCCTAGACTTGTGAGTTTCTCCATCCACTCAATCATCTTTAGGACATGATTCTGAACCGATGTCCCCTCAGTCATCCTAGTGCGGAAGAGGCTCTTGGATATCTCATATCGCTGAATCCTTCCCTGTTCCTCAAACAATTTACAAACATGTAGGAGAATGGATCTAGCATCCATCTTTTCATGTTGTCTTTATAACTCAGGAGTCATAGAGCCCACATATAGCACTGAGCAAGAGTGGAGTCATCAATGTACTTCACGTAACGAGCGATCTCATCCTCGCTTGCCCCTTCCTCGGGCGTAGGCATCACTGTATCAAGGACGTATACAATTTTCTCCGCCGTGAGAACAATTCTCAAGTTGCGGAGCCAATCCGTATAATTTGGACCAGTGAGACGGTTGACATCAAGTATGCCACGTAAGGGATTTGAAAGCGACATTTTCTGAAAATAAAGATGTAGCAGGAATAAATAACATGCAGATTTTGTAAGAAATAAACTATCAAGATATGGACTTCTATTTTAATATGCTCCCACTATTTTACTAGCGAGTCACGCGACACCCTCAACACGTGAAACGGAAGTCTCTGGCAGACTTCTAGTAGGGATCAGGATCCAATCAGCGTCTTAGTATAACCTCGAGGGACTTGACTAATCACACTAAGCCCAAAAGGTAGGCAACTCTTGCCGATCACAACTCCTTGTAATTCCTGTCCTGTTCAGCCTATGAATCACCATGGTCTCGAGGGACTCGACCAACCATAATGTTCGGTTAAGTCAACACCTTCGTTATAAGATGAGTCTGATTTGATGATATACCATCGAGAGACTCGACCAAGCATACCATGCCCTCAGGTCACCGGTGACATCTCTATGTCATAAGTAAGATAGCGAATTGCGATATAGGTGAGCCTCGAGGGACTCGACCAACTCAACCTATACCGAGAATCGGTTCCTACCCATAACGATGGAAGGCCACGTGGGTCAATCTAATTGCCTCACGTTTACCGACTTAATATTATCGAGAGAGATGTTTCTATGATTTGGTCTCCTAATATGATATGTCACACATATACATATTTAATATATATCTACATCGCATGCAAATATATATACATATCTGGTATGTGTATAATCAATCACACTAGATGATCATGGACCACAACCTAATGTGATCAGGCCCGAGCCAGTAGGCCTAATTACTCACATCAAGATCTATATGTGCAACGGTGTATCTTCATGCCCTGTGATAGTCCATCTCGTCCTCGTCGGTTCCGTCGACATCTCGATGCATCTCCATGCATCGCGATCGTTTATCTCGTGGGTCCTGCTATCGCATCCACGCTCCCGCTATACCTCCTCATGTGATTACAACTTAATCATAGGCACACAGGCCCAACAATAAATGAGAAATATAATGGAGGCTCGTAGGCCCCAATAATAATAATCACAAGTACACACATCACACGGTCCATGATCATCCGTCCACACATCATACATCACATGTATAAATCATTATCATGTAGGACTACTAGATAATAATGAAAATAATAATCAACTAAACCTTTTAATTAATTAATTTGTTTTTAAATCAGAGACATTTTGGGAATTTTCTGAATTTTAAAGGGGTATTTTCGTAGTTTGGTCAAAGGACAAAAACTGGAATTTCAAAAATTCACAGGGGTAAAACTATCTTTTTGTCCAAAAACCCTTCTCTCCCTTTCTGCTGCTGCCGCCGCTACCACCCTGCTAGCGGTGGCCTGTGCGGCGAAGGGCAGGATGTTGCCCTCGCCTGCGGGTGGCGCCCCCGTTGGCGGGCGCCCTAATGGGCAGCGCTATGCACCGCAGCACCCGCAGGGGCCGTAGCGCCCACAGGTGCCTCTACCACGCGGCGCCTCTACCCGCGGGCATAGTCGCACCAGTAGGCCAACGCCGCCCGTTGGGGCTAGTTGCCGCCGCTGCTGGCGGCTTGCACGCGGGCCCAACGTCGATTGGCGCCGCCTGCGCCCGCGGGTCCAGCACCTACAGGCGTCGTCCTTGCGCGCAGGTAGCCGCCGTGCCTGCGGCCCTGCTTGCCAACACCGCCGCAGGCTGTGCCCACGGGTGGGGCACCCGCAGGCTGCTAGCCCCGCCGGTCGCAAGCCTACTGCATGCAGGTCGCCGCCTAGCTACTGCGCTACCTACGGTTGCACGCACGCAGATCGAGGGTAGCAACAGTTGCTGCCCTTTCTCGCTTTTGCATCAACGATTTTGACATCAAAATTCTTCCTAAACATAACACACGTAGTTCAAAAACCAATCATTCGCACAAACAACCTGGCTCTAATACCACTATTAGGAAATCTTGGGGGCGACATCACATGCGCAGCAAAAGATCAAGAAAAACAAAATCCCCAATTTCCCAAAAGGATGTTCATCGTCGTGCGAAGATTGGTGCGCATAAATTCACGAAACAAACTACGTATAAGATAAATTGTGTTACCTAGGGAGATCGTATATCCCTGTTTCCTTGCAGATCTCTAGGAGAGGATGAAGGAGGTCAAGCGTCCTCCTCTCTAGCGGTGATCCACACAGTAGGGCTACGACGATGCTCCTCAAAAACTCCAGGCCTACTCTGAGGTGGAGAGGGGGAGGAGAATAGGAGAGGCAAGCAAAGGCTCTAGCCTATGAGGATCTGAATCCCTCCTATTTACAAAGGCCCCCTATCAAACCCTAATGGATCCTCCCCTAATGGGTATTGGATCTGCATCCAATTATCCAAGCCTTTTAGATTAGTGGATCAATATTCAATAATCTCTCATGGGCTTTTATTGGATCTCGTCCATGGGATCCAATAATTCAGGGGCTTATTGGATATCCAATAAGATAGGGGCTTCGGCGGATATCTCATATCCGAACCTCTACTCATCGCAACGCCTACCATATGTGTGTGACCCTCTAGGCCCAATATCGAGCTGGCTGTAAGTCATAGCTATTAGAACTCCTTCTGGCTCAGTGAATTATTATCTCTATAATAATTCACTCGACTCATTGACTACGGACGTACTAGGCCACTACGCCGTAGTCCCCAGACGATACAGGGGAATCCAATCCATTGGACCTGTCTGTCCTTAGTTACCGTGTACCTATAGTTCCTCATCCATCTAATATCCCAGAGACCGTATATCGGGCATGGTGCTGTCAGACCCATACGATTTCTACTCGAGTCTCGCTCTAATCGGATTCTCCGGGAGAACTCTTTCTCTCTCAACCCAAATGACTCTGGCCAGGGATTTGTCTAAGCAAGAACACATGGGATATTCCTCTCATGACGTCGAGAGTGAATGATCATCTATCGACACTCAATAGCCCTCGTAAGGTCGACTGCCACTCCTAATGATCAGCTGTACTAGATCTGGGACAGCCAAACCTATAAGTCTGGTATCAAAGAGTGGAGCACTCATACAGGACATCCTTGGTGTCTCAAGTCTAAGGACCAGATACACCACTAGGACTACGGAATCGCTCTCTGACAATAAGGCATCATCAACCATCCAGTATTCCGTAAGCGGATCAATCATTGAACTCATTCTCCAATGAGCACCTGTACTGTATCCCTAGTGTCCCCACACGAGCAGCTATGAGACCAACTACATCCATCATATGGATGGGTATACAGCACACCAGTCTGTCCGGTTATCACGATGTCCCTCTCGAGTAACCTATGACCAGGATTATTTAGGATCTGTGTTTAAAGGTGAATCGGTCTCACTATCGTGATCTCATCACGATCTGATTCCCATTGCAAAGATCCAAGGACATCACAATATATACATACATATATGCAATAGACAATATATAAAGTGATAATTGCCAAAATATAATAAGCAAAAAAAGATTCCGTGTCAAGTCACACGTGCCATCACTCACGTGATTGGCTTGTTGTGCACCTATGACTAGCAGAGGGACATCAAGATAACCAGATAAACTGGTGTGTTGTATACCCATCCATATGATAGATGCAGCTAGTCTCATAGCTGCTCGTGTGAGGACACTAGGGATACAGTACAAGTGCTCATTGGAGAATGAGTTCACTGATTGATCTGCTTACGGAATGCTAGATAGTTGATGATGCCTTATTATCAGACAGCGATTCCATAGTCTTAGTGGTGTATTTGGTCCTTAGAGGTTTGGATGTCCCATATCTAGTACAACTAGTCATTGGGAGTGGCAGTCGACCTTACGAGAGCTATTGAGTGTCGATAGAGGATCATCCACTCTCGGTATCATGAGAGAAATATCCCATGTGTTCTTGCTTAGAAAAATCCCTAGCTAGGGTCATTCAGATTGAGAGAGAAAGAGTTCTCCGATAGAATCTGATTAGAGCGAGACTCAAGTAGAAACCATATGGATCTGACAGCACCATGCCCGATATATGGTCTCTAGGATATTAGATGGATGAGGGACTATAGGTACATGATAATTGAGGACAGATAGGTCCAATGGATTGGATTCCCTTATATCATCTAGGGATTACGGCGTAGTTGTCTTGTACGTCCGTAGTCGATGAGTCGAGTAAATTATTATGGAGATAATAATTCACTAAGCCAGAAGGAGTTCTGATAGGTATGACTCATATCCAGCTCGATATTGGGCCTAGAGGGTCACACATATATGGTAGGAGTTGCGATGAGTAGAGGTTCAGATATGAGATACCGCTAGAGCCCTTATATCGTTGGATATCCAATAAGCCCCTGAATTATTAGATCTCATGGACGAGATCTAATAAGAGCCCATGAGAGATTATTGGATAGAGATCCACTAATCTAAAAGGCTTGGGTAATTGGATGTAGATTGAATACCTAATAGAGGAGGATCCATTAGGGTTTGACAAGGGACCTCTATAAATAGGAGAGATTCAGTGGTTTATAGGCTAGAGCCTTTGCTTGCCTCTCTTATTCTCCTCCCCCTCTCCACCTCAGAGTAGGCCTGGAGTTTTGAGGAGCGTCGTCGCAACCCTATTGTGTGGATCACCGCTAGAGAGAAGGACGCTTGACCTCCTTCACCCTCTCCTAGAGATCTGTAAGGAAATAGGGATATACGATCTCCCTAGGTAATACAATCTATTCTATACACAGTTTGTTTCGCGGATTTTGTGCACCAATCTTCGCATGACGACAAACATCTCTTTAGGAATAGGGGATTTTGTTTTTCTTATTCTTCTGCTACGCATATGATGTCGCCCCCTAAGATTTCCCAACAGTCTGGTGGTATCACTGCCTAACACAGTCTCGGAGACTATATCTAGGCGGTACCACCACCCAAACTAGCGGTACCACCGCTTAAGATAGTCTCAGAGATTGTGCCATGTTGGTTCCACTTGTTGGGTCACTGTTTGGGTCTTTCACTTGACCCAACACATCCCAAACTTCGGCTCAATTGGCCCTTAATTAAGTTGGCCATATTCTAACCCAATTATATGCTAACTATAAATTTTAAGGTATACATTAAGCAAATCATGTTCGGTTAGTCTAGGTTTCTTCCGGTGAACTTCCGACGATCTCTTGGCAATGTTCTAACGGACTCTTGGAAATGTTCTAGCGGACTCCCGACAAGCCCCTAGACTTCACAATGATCTTCTTGGCGAGTTCCGACGAGCTTCTTTGGCAAGCTCCTGGACTTCTCGGTCAATTCCGAAAGAACTTCCAACGAACATTCGGACTTCCGATGAACTCTCGAACTCCCAACGAAATCTCATTCTTGACTTCAGGACTTCATTTTACTTTATGTCTTGATCACTATCATAGTTAATCCTGCACACTTAAAACCTACTTCGATCTAGACAATTATTACAAAGCTTGAATCAAATGTTATCCAACATGTCATTGGTTCATCGACGCTTCGTTCGATTCTTCGGCGCATCGCCCTCTCTTGCAGCCTATTGCCCAATCGGCTAGTTGACCTCTACAACTCTTATTTCCTTGGCACAATTTTTGCTCTTCTTAGCCCAATGCCCAAACCCATGGCCCGGAACCTTTTACCGATACTTCGGCTCGACGTCCAATCTTCTGACATATTTTTCTCCGGCCCAACATGATTCTTCCTGCTTTAATTGTTTCTCCTTGATCGAAGCTTCCTGCGTCACTCAAAACGTAGATCAAATCATAAACACTATCAATTGGTTTCATCATCAAAATCCGAGATTCAATAATTTTGAGATGGTAAAACATGATTAGTATTATAATGTACATGTCAATAAGTTTAAATGTATATAAATTATCGGTTTGATGCTTGAATTCAAAGACCTTGAATTCAAGAGTGTCTTTTCTCAAGTATGACATATAGATAGAGGGATTTAAAGTTAATCCCGTCATCAATTGATTGTCATTATAAAAAAGGGAGAGATTGTTGAATCTCGGATTTTGATAATGAAATCAATTGGTAAATTGTTTGATCCAATCTATATGCTGAGAAAAATGTGCAGGATTAACTACAATAGAGATCAAGGCATAAAGCAAAATAAAGTATTAGAGTCAAGATCGAGAATTCATTGGGAGTTCGTCAAAAGTCCGAAGGTTCATCGAAAGTGCCACCAGAATTGCCGAGAAGTCAAGGAAGTTGCCAAAGAAGTTCGTCAGAACTCGCCAAGAAGATCATCGTGAAGTCCAGGAGCTTGTAGGGAGTCTGTTGGAAGATTGTTGAGAGATCATCGGAAGTCCGCCGGAAGCTCGCCGGAAAAAACCTAGACTTGTCATACTTGTTTTGTTTAGTGTATGTCTTAAAAATCGAAGTTAGCACATAATTAGGGTTAGGATTGGGAGGTAATCTCACTAACTCAGTTAGGAGCTAATTG
The DNA here is from genome assembly GCA_004837865.1 of Musa balbisiana. NCBI lineage: Eukaryota > Viridiplantae > Streptophyta > Magnoliopsida > Zingiberales > Musaceae > Musa > Musa balbisiana. The sequence goes on along the minus strand of CM017193.1, from coordinate 23,802,793 downwards.
GGCCCAAAACAAGGTTGAGTTAGGCTGAATGGAAGGCCCACTCGGTCACTTAGAGCCTTGCCAAGTGGTGGAACCACTTGAGGCTCAATCTCCCAAGAAGTCTAGGCGGTGGTACCGCTAGAGCCCAGTCACCAAGGCTTTGTCAGGCGGTGGTACCACCTAGTGTCAGTCTGCAAGCAATGATATCGCCCAATAATGATGGTGGTACCGCTAGTATCCCAAAAATCAGGGATGTGATATTTTTTAGCTCCAATTCTGAAGCCAATTGAGACCTATAAATTCCCCTTACTTCTTAGTTAGTAAAGCACAGAGAAGTGATAAGAACTGAACTGAAACTATAGTGAAATAGCTTGCAAAAGTTAAGAGTTCACCTTTATTATTTCTAAGTGTGAAAGTTTATAAAATGAGAGTGAGCTACTTGTGAAAGTTCTATAAAGAGATGATTGATCTTAGCCCTTCAAGAAAGATCAATAGTGGAAATCGGTAACCATATTAGAGGAGGTGTCGGCAGTTTATATAGATCGGACGACCGAACCACTATAAAATTTACGTGTTCTCTTCTTGATACGTACTTTACTTTTGCTGCATTCTACTTTACTTCATTGTAAACTGTCCAATCCCCTCCTCTTTACTCACTTATAAACTTATTCGAGTCAAACGCCTTTTCAAAATGATTTACGTCGAACTAAGAGTTTCATTGCACGATGTTTTCCGAAACTGTTTAAATTTATCATTTTTATCCACTATACTAATTCACCCTCCTAGTATCGTTCTTGATCCTAAAATTTATTTCTTACTCTCCCCTACAAGCACTATTTCTTAACAAATAAATACCAAATTATGGTACTGATCATAAGAAATTTCTTAAGAAAAAAAATACAAAATTAAGGTAGTAATTAATCTTTTTTTCCCCCGTCCATCAAACAATCACTTTTTCTCCTATTTTTATGACCATGAAATATTTGGTACTAATTAAACAGTTTTTTCTTGCTCTCCCATAAAAGAGCTATTTCTCACGAAAGTAAGTCCCAATTAAGGTACTAATTAATCAATTTTTACGTTCCCCCCATCAAGCCATCACTTTTCCCCTCCTGGAAAATAAATATTTGGTACTAATTATCATTTTTTTCTTTCCCTAAAAACCTATTTCTTAAGAAAATGAATACCACATTAAGGTACTAATTAAAAGCTTGTTCTTAAGGAAATAAATACCGATATTTTGTACTACTTAAATGCTATTTCTTCAGGAAATCAATATAAAAATAAGGTACTAATTTATCTAATATGATGGAACTACGCATAAGATAGAAAGAAATAACGTGGATCAGTGCCTAATCGAGAGAGAGAGAGAGAGAGAGAGAGAGAGAGAGAGAGAGAGAGGCACTAATTTATCTAATATGATGGAACTACGCACAAGATAGAAAGAAATAACATGGATCAGTGTCTGAGAGAGAGAGAGAGAGAGAGAGAGAGAGAGTCTCATTCAATTTTCCAATATCACCAAACTGCTAAAAAAAGAACACAGGAATTATTATATCGTATGAACATGGCAAGACGCCAACCGGTGCTACATCCTCTCCCCCTCTGCGAGAGAGAGAGAGAGTCTCATTCAATTTTCCAAGATCACCAAACTGCTAAAAAAAGAACACAGGAATTATTATATCGTATGAACATGACAAGACGACAACCGCTGCAACATCCTCTCCCCCTCTGCTTCACTGTTCTCTTATGGCAGTCATCCTCTCGGAGCTGCAGCCGTGGCCTCCTCGCCCGGCCTCCTCCTGCTGTTCTCCAAGATGGGGAACCTGCCTTCCCTGTCCCTAAACAATCTTTCCTGCGCACTACCTCGAAGCTTCTCCAACCTCAGCCCATCTCTCTGCTGCATCTTGAACACCTTCGCCACATTCGTCAGTCCTCCTACCAAGAACAGCAAGCCCCCGAAGGTGCATAACCAGGCCCAGCTAATTGCCTGCACACACAAACCAAGTGCATGGTGAATGAGCCAAGTAGGGTGCTCACAACGTGGTTGCGGACACGCACCGTGATCCTTGCTTCCTGATGTGTCGAGCCGCGAAGATCTTGGCGATTGAAGATGCCGGCGACGAAGAACAACAAGCTGCCCATGAGGAAAGGCACGTAGACGCCGGATTGGAGAATCTGCGTGTCGCCATCGGCTCGTTCGTAGATCTGGCACGCGTTGTGGATGGAGCCGATCACCCACAACAGAGGCCCTGCGATCAGCATGTTGACAGCGTCCTTCTCCATTTTGTAATCGAAGCCCTTCTCTTCCTGCATGCATATACATATATATATATATATATATATATATATATATATATATATATATATATATATATATATATATATATATATATATATATATCTGTCGGAATAGTTGTAAGCATGCATGAGATAGAAGAACTTGGTCGATCTCAGTTCAACCTGAATGAAGAGGAAAAGAATCCCAGTGAAGGTGACAATGGATCCGAGCATCTGAAGCAGGGGGACAGCGAGCTCGACGAGCCCCAACTGGAGGTCGTACCCGAAGAGGCCGAACTGGTAGTCGATGCCGGCCATGTGGGCGACGAGGTCGTGGGCGTTCACCACGGCCAGGAGGGCCAAGGCCACGAGGATGACAGCCAGGTCCACCTCATCGTTGCCGCGGCCAGGGAGCTCGGCGGAGAAGCCGGCGGTGAGCAGGGCTGCGGCGAAGACGTGGAGTCCGGCGTTGATGTATTCCCACCGGTTCTCGACCGAGTGGGGACCGTACAGCCTGCTCTCCCGGGCTGAAGCGAGCTTCACCATGGTGACGAGAGAGAGAACCAGGGGGAGAGAGGTGACAGGATATGGCGAGCGGAGCGGGGGATCGTGGTGATGGAGATGCGGAGGAGGAGAGATACGTGGCGACGTGCATGGGAGTCTTCAGCGTCAAACACGCTGTCGTGGGTTGCGCCACGAGAAGCAGCGTTACCTCTCAGCTGCTGACTGATGTTGGTGACATTCGCCATGCAGTGTTGGCCGCGAACGGTCTCCTTTGGCGATCTTTTCCCTGCCACAGCACGAATCATTGAGAAAGTGGTAACAACAGGAAGATGATAGAGAAAGAAGAAAAGAGAGGTAGGAGAAGATTAAGCTTTACATCGATTGATTCCATGAACCGGTGGATGGTTTTAGGTGGCAACCCAATACTTGTAGTTAAGCACTCGGGTGATCTGGACTGTTCCTATCTTTCATAGATATCAAGAAAGCCTTCCACTCTACTTTTCTCTTCTACTTGGCTAATGCAACAGCAAATGTTACAAGATGTTGTTGTGATATGGGGGTTTCTTCTCGACTTACAAGGAGCCAAATGTCACTCTTCATCTTTCACTTTCAATAGCATTTATAATATTTTATTGATATACTAAAACACTATAAACGTTATTGAAAAACATTGTAGATGACATCTTATGCCTCTTTGATTGTCATTATTCATGGACCATTACAATATCATATTTTTAGGCTTATAATTAATTTGATTGAGGCCAAAAAGTTATTTAAATTATTTATAAAATTTTTTAAATAGATTTTATAGTATTTTTGTTGTGGTAGTCAAAAAACTATAATAAGCGGAAAAAAATTTGAGAAGCAATTTGAGGTTTTTTATATGTACTATTTGAAAAAATTAATAATTTTTATTAAAATCATATATACATATTATTAAATTGGATTAAGATGTGACGGTCTTTTATTTGGGTCACCCTTTTTTTAAATTAGCGGATACATATGAGGTAAAATCCCTAAGCAGCAATGATTAAGGCAACAAATAACATGCCAACATTAATAAACTAATACTCATCCCTTCATGTATACTAATTAAACCAACAATCAGCTCCGGCCAAAACACTCGAATCTTCTGTGTTAGTGTGGTGGAATGAATGGACATCTTTCGCTGTCAGTCACTCAAGAACCAGAAACAATGGACATCTTTCGCTGTAAATCAACTCAAGAACAAGAAACAACATGCCACATTAATAAACTAATCTCATCCCTTCATGATACTAATTAAACCAACAATCACTCCGTCACAAACACTCGATCTTCTGTGTTAGTGTGGTGGAATGAATGGACATCTTTCGCTGTCATCAACTCAGACAAGAAACAACATGCCACATTAATAAACTAATCTCATCCCTTCATGATACTAATTAAACCAACAATCACTCCGTCACAAACACTCGATCTTCTGTGTTAGTGTGGTGGAATGATGGACATCTTTCGCTGTAAATCAACTCAAGAACAAGAAACAACATGCCACATTAATAAACTAATCTCATCCCTTCATGATACTAATTAAACCAACAATCACTCCGTCACAAACACTCGATCTTCTGTGTTAGTGTGGTGGAATGATGGACATCTTTCGCTGTAAATCAACTCAAGAACAAGAAACAACATGCCACATTAATAAACTAATCTCTATGTATACCAAGAGAAAGAAATGGTGTGTTCTCCCCCGTGCAGGATACCGATGGACTTCGTCATATAACGCGCACACACACTATGGGACCCGAAGACTCGAGATACAGTGAATAGCCAAAAACTCACCTTTTTTTCCGTTGGAAGATCCATTTCAAAAAACAAGATCGACGATGTGATACACAGCTGATAAAAGATGCGAAGGGCCTATAGGAAAAGGAGTAAAGAGAAAGATAAATAAAAGAAAAATAATTATATTTATCCTTTATTTTTCCTGATCTGGTGGTAACATGAAAAATATTTTCTCTAGTTATTAAAAACAAAATTATGTACATCGAATCTCTAAACCCAACATTAATATTATATATTATTATTATTATTTTATATAGGATGATTTCTCTAGAAAATATTTATATTTTGAATATTTCTCAAAAAGGTATCCTCTCTTTTTTTTTCAAACAATATCTTTAATTTAAGAATATCTAAAATAATCCTAAAATAATTTTTAATAAAAAAATTCACCTATATTTTTTTTACCTATCAATTTTCAACTGTTTCAGTGTTTTTATTTTGGCTAGTTTGCAGTATTTTTCAATAGCATTTATAATATTTTATTGATATACTAAAACACTATAAACGTTATTGAAAAACATTGTAGATGACATCTTATGCCTCTTTGATTGTCATTATTCATGGACCATTACAATATCATATTTTTAGGCTTATAATTAATTTGATTGAGGCCAAAAATTTATTTAAATTATTTATAAAATTTTTTAAATAGATTTTATAGTATTTTTGTTGTGGTAGTCAAAAAACTATAATAAGCGGAAAAAAATTTGAGAAGCAATTTGAGGTTTTTTATATGTACTATTTGAAAAAATTAATAATTTTTATTAAAATCATATATACATATTATTAAATTGGAATTAAGATGTGAAGGTCTTTTATTTGGGTCACCCTTTTTTTAAATTAGCGGATACATATGAGGTAAAATCCCTAAGCACAATGATTAAGCAACAAATAACATGCCACATTAATAAACTAATCTCATCCCTTCATGATACTAATTAAACCAACAATCACTCCGTCACAAACACTCGATCTTCTGTGTTAGTGTGGTGGAATGAATGGACATCTTTCGCTGTCAATCAACTCAAGAACAAGAAACAACATGCACACATGCAAACAATAATCTCTCTTGTCAATCAGATCAAACAAGAGAGGGCTTGAAATGGTCAAGACCGTGGTGGTAGGTGCTGTTCTTCCACAGCGCACAGCGACATCAAGAAGACTGGGTCAGATGCTGTGTGTGTCTGCGTGCATGAATTGATGTACTTAGAAACCGTGTGGGGAGTTTTTGAAGTCTCACTTTCTCGGCTGTCGGCGAGGTCTAATTATGTTCTAGATTAATTTTAGGGGAAACGGGAATCGGATCGAGGTAGTTGTCAATCTTAAATTTTGATAATAAAATTAATTAATAATATTTATGATTTGATTTACGTTTTAAGCAATATAGGAAGCTTTGATCAGGAAGAGATAATTAAAGCAGGAAGAATCATGTTGGGCTAGAGAAAAACATGTCAGGATCGATCGATGTGTCGACAGAAGACTTCGGGCTGAGAATTTGGGCATCGAGCTAAGAAGAGCGAAAATTACGTCAAAGAAATCGGAGTTGCAGAGGTCAACTAACCAATTGGGCAATAGGCCATAAGAGAGGACGATGCGCCGAAGAATCAGACGAAGCGACGAACCAATGACATGACCGAAGAATATTTGATGAGGTTTGTAATAATTATCTAGATCGAAATAGGTTTTAGGTCAAATTGAGTCGGTATTGGGGTGAAACAATGCCAACTTAATTAAGGACCAATTGGGCCTAAATTTGGAGTGATTTAGGCTCATTGGGAGGCCCATTCAATGACCCAAATGTTGGGCCAGGCAGTGGCACCACTAGAATTGGCGGTAGAACCACCTATGAGTTAGAAAACTCGAAAAACTCGGTCTCCAAGATTGTTAGGCGATGGTACCACTAGTCTTAGTGGTGGTACCGCCCAAACACAGTCTCCCAAGCAGTATTACCACCAAACTAGGCGATAGTATCGCCCAGTGTCAGGCTGCAGGCGGTGGTACTGCCCATACCTTGAAATCTCGGGGATTTGAATTTTGGCTCCAAGTTTTGAAGCCATTTGAGGTTTATAAATACTCCAGCTATTTCTGCATGTAGTAATAAGAAAGATTAAGCAAAAACTCTATTATTCTAAAGTTGTAAACCTTAGAAAGTTGAGGTCCCTCCTCTCAAATCTTAGAGAGAGTTCTAAGAGAGGGGTGAGAAGGATACCTTGTAAAAGAGGGTTGTAAAAGGTTGTCTCCTAAACCTATGAAAATGAGAAGAGGGTTATAAAACGTAGTTGGTCTTCGCCCATTGAATGAAGACCAATAGTGGATGTCAATGGCCTCGACGGAAGAGGAATCAGTGGAGTGGATGTAGGTCACTATAACCGAACCACTATAAAAATCTGGTTTGCATTTCTTTTGACCAATTTACTTTAACAGTAAGCAAGTAAAGCATATTTCTGAGATCGATTTTCAACGAACAAAAAGATTTTCAAAACTAACGTGATTTTACCGCTGCACTAATTCACCCCCCCCCCCCCCCCCCTCTTAGTGTCGACTCATTCCTAACAGTTGGTATAAGAGCCTCGTTCTCCTCATTTGGTTTAACACCTAAAGAAAAATAGCTCTTGTCGGATTTCAAGAGGGTTACTCTCTCATTCGTCCTCCCATGTTCAATGGGACGAACTACATATATTGGAAAACTCAAATGAGAGTTTTCTTACTTTTGTTGAATCTCGATTTATGGAATATAGTCGAATTTGGTTTTTAAAGATCTTCTCTTCCAATGAACCATTGGAATAATTTAGAGAAGAATATTTTTTCTTTAAATGCTAGAGCTATGAATGCTCTATTTTACGCCTTAAACAAAAATGAATTCAATCGGGTTTCTACTTACGAAATGGCTTTTAATATTTGGCATACTCTTGAAACCACACATGAAGGCACTAGTAGAGTTAAAGATTTGAAGATTAATCTTTTGATACATGATTTTGAGTTATTTTATATGGAACCAAGTGAGACTATTGGAGACATATACACCCGTCTTATGGATGTCATCAATAGTCTAAAAGCTCTTGGTAAAAGTTTTTCAAACCTTGAACTTGTGAACAAAATTTTACGATCTCTTTCTAAAAATTGGGATTCAAAAGTAACGGTAATACAAGAGGCTAAAGATCTAAACAAACTTGCTCTCGAAGAACTTATCGAGTCATTAATGACCTAGAGATGACTTGCAAAGCTCATGAAGAGCTTAAGAACAACCTTCCAAAGAACATGAAGGATTTGACATTATGAACAAATGAAGACTACTTGAGCAAAAGCTCAAGTGATGATTGTTGAATCTCGGATTTTGATGATGAAGTCAATTGTCATGTTTTATCTAATCCATATGTTGAGATAAGTATGCAGGATTAACTACGAAAGCTTGAAGACATAAAGCAAGTCTACCGGAGTCAAGTTCGATGGGTGTTCGAGAGTCCGTTGAGAGTCCGAAGATTCGTCGGAGATGCTGCTGGAACCAATCGAGAAGAAATTGGGGACTTATCGAAGTTTTCGGAAGTCCGCCGAATAAGATCATCGGAGGTTCGCAGAGATCACCGAGAAGGCTCGGCTACTCGTTGACTTTGCCACAAGATCGGGAGCCAGCTGGGAGTCCGTCGGAAGAAATCCAAGGGCGTATCGGAAGTCCGTCGGAAGATCGCCGGAAAGCTCGCCGGAACAAGACTTGAAGTTCGCCGGTTAAAACTTGTTTAGGAGTATGTCTTTAGTTATGTAGTTTGAATGTAATTAAGGTTAGGATTAAGAAATAATCCTATATCTTGATTAGGGGCCAACTGGGCCCAAAATGAAACCTGGTTTGGGCCGGACTTAAAGCCCAACCAGTGACTAGCAAGGTCGGGCGGTGGAACCGCCGGTCTGGCGTGACAAGCGGTGGCACCGCCACTAACAGGCGGTGGCACCGCTAGCTTCGGGAACATAAGAGAATTCAAATTTTTGGAGCCCAAATTTGAATCCTCTTGAGGCCTATAAATACCCCTCAATTCTCAGCAGAGAGCACAAATTTTTGAGCAGCAAGTGATTGAGAGAAAGGTCTTAGAAAAGTCTTAGCAATCCTTGGTTTTCAATTTGCTAGTGTTCACCCCCTTCTTTCTTGAAAATCTGTAAGAGTGTGAACTGCTTGTAAAGAGTTGTAAGAGGGGTATTTACCCTTCCATTTCAAGAGATTTGCTAGTGGAAGGTGGGAGCCTCATCCAAGAGGGGCCTCGCAAGTGGATGTAGGTCATTTGACCGAACCACTTTAAAAACGGCGTAATCTCTGGTTTGCATTTCATTGTTGCTATTCACATTACTGCAAACTTTCTTACTTGTTTTATTTACTCATTACCTTAGCTGCTCTACTATACGAATACGCTTTCAAGTTCAATTTTTACCGTACGAAAGATTTATCAAAACCGACGTTTTAATCCGCTGCACTAATTCACCCCCCCCCCTCTTAGTGCTCTTGATCCTAACAATTGGTATCAGAGCAAGGCTCACTCTCATATTTGGTTTAATACCCAAGAGAGATGGCTTACTCCGGCATGCATGAGGGACACTCCATTACACGTCCACCTATGTTTAATGGGTCGGATTACACGTATTGGAAGACACGTATGAGAATCTTCCTAATTTCCATGGATTTCGAGCTTTGGACTATTGTTGAAAATGGATTTCAAAAATCTTCTCTTCCGATGAGCGAATGGAATGAATCGGAGAAGAAAGTTTTTGCTTTAAACGCAAAGGCTATGAATGCCTTGTTTTGTGCACTAGACAAAATGAATTTAATCGCGTTTCAATTTGTGATTCTGCTTTTGATATTTGGAGAACTCTTGAGGTCACTCATGAAGGCACTAGCCGAGTGAAAGAGTCCAAAATCAATATTCTTGTGCACTCTTACGAACTTTTTCGAATGAAACCAAGTGAGTCCATCGGAGACATGTACACCCGTTTCACGGATGTCATCAATGGACTCAAAGCTCTTGGTAAAGATTTTTCTAACTTTGAATTAGTAACTAAAATCTTAAGATCCCTTCCTAAAAGTTGGGATCCAAAAGTTACTGCCATTCAAGAGGCCAAGGACCTTAAAACATTCCCTCTTGAAGAACTTATTGGGTCTCTAATGACCTACGAAATAACATGTCAAGCTCATGACGAGCTTGAGAACCCCCTTCCAAATAACAGGAATGATATGACACTCAAATCACAAGAAGACCACTTGAAAGGAACATCAAGTGATGAGGACAGTGACAATGACATTGCACTTTTGACTTAAAAATTTAAAAAATTTATAAGAAAGAACAAATTTAAAAATAACACCAAAAACAAACTTGAACATAAAAAGGACCAAGTGATATGCTATGAATGCAAGAAGCCGGGGCATTTCAAAAATGAATGTCCCCAAGCCAAAAAGAGAACATCAAAGAAGAAGGCGCTCAAAACAACGTGGGATGATTCAAGTGCATCCGAAGAAGAGGGGTCCAACACCGAGCAAGTTGCTCATTACGCCCTAATGGCCATCGGAGAGGTGGTAACGAATTTAATTGATGCAGATTTATCTTATCATAAATTATTAAATGCCTTCCATGAGTTATTTGATGAATGCAAAACAATTAGTAGAAAATATAAATTGTTAAAAAAGGAGCATGATAGTCTTACTTGTAATTTTGATAAATTAAAAACTGAATATCATGATAGTTTAGCTCCATGCATAAAATGTCATGATCTAGAAACTCTCCAAAAGGAGAACTTGCTACTTAAGGACACCTTGAAGAAATTCGAGGTCGGTAGCAAGTCTTTGAACATGATCCTTACAAATAAGGGTCACGTTCCTAAAAGAAGTAGAATCGGATTTGTGAGAAGTTCTCACCAAAATCCAACCACCTTCATTAAAGGTCCTATCTTACATGTTCAACACCAAAGCAATTGCAACTTTTGTTGCAAATATGGACATAAAACTCATCAATGTCCATTCAAGAAAATTAGTCCGAACAAATTGATTTGGGTTCCTAAAGGAACCATGATCAAGTCTATGCAACATGATAAACAAGTTAGATTAGTTTTGAGGCACCCAAAAGTAAATGGGTACCTAAAAATAATCCCTTCTTATAGAAACATACACCATCACAAGCTAGGAGCAAGAGATGGTACCTTGATAGTGGATGCTCAAGGCATATGACCGGAGATCCATCCCAATTCTCCAAGCTCACTATCATAGACGAAGGCTATGTCACCTTCGGAGACAACAACAAAGGCAAAATCATTGGCAAGGGAACCATAGGTAACAAATTAAACTTTTCTATTGATAATGTATTACTAGTTGATGGATTGAAACATAATCTCTTGAGTATTAGTCAATTATGTGATAAAGGTTATATCGTTAGATTTGAATCAAATGTGTGTATTATTGAAAAACCAAACAATAACATGACTATGATTGCATTAAAACAAAATAATGTCTACACCATCAATCTTGATGAACTAGGTAATGAAATGTGCCTCTCCGCTTTAAAAGATGATGCTTGGCTTTGGCATAGGAGATTAGGCCATGCAAGCATGAAACTAATATCTAAGATCTCATCTAGAGAATTAGTACGAGGGATTCCAAATATGAAGTTTGTTAAGGACAAAGTATGCGATGCGTGTCAACTAGGTAAACAAATAAAAACTAGTTTCAAACCAAAAAATCAAATTAGCACCACTAGACCATTACAATTGATCCATTTGGACTTATTTGGACCAATTGACACGACAAGTCTAGGAGGAAGCAAATACGCTTTTGTGATTGTAGATGATTATACTAGATACACTTGGACCTATTTCTTGGCTCACAAAAGTGATTGTTTCAAATGTTTCTCTAAATTTTGTAAACTCACTCAAAACGAAAAAGGTTTCATGATTTCATCAATTCGGAGTGATCATGACATTTGTATCCCACCCGATGAAGAGACAATTCAAAGTGATCGATATAACATCATCAACATAAATCTGTTGAAAAGACTTAGGTGCACTTTTAGAAACGGTATATGGGTGAGGCAACCTAGAAGGACTGATCCAATTCCCCCACCAGTAGAACACCCTGAAACACCAATTCTTAGGGGAAATGAATCTCCTCCTCCTAGTCCCTTTGGCGCAGCACCTTCAGCTCCTGCTTCCTCCTCTAAAGAACTCATTTTGGTAGAATTGTATCAGATCAATCACAACAAGACCAACTCAAAACACAGCAAGAGCAGATTCAAACTCAGCAATTTGAAATTTTGCAGGAACTACGACAAATGAATCAAAAAATAGATGTCCTGTATCAGCACTATGCATTTCCTCCTAAAGATTAATCGATGTATCTTTTATATTGACATGCGATCTTTGTCATCTTCTTTCCTTGAATGACATGTTGAACCTTCATTTTCAGAAAGATACATCATGATAGGGAATCATGATGGGAGTATTGATAAGGTTTGACTTATCAATATGTCTCTTGAATTCAAAGGCTTTGAATTCAAGAATGACTTATCTCAAGTATGGCATATAGATAGGGGGAGTTAATATTAACTCCATTATCAATTGATTGTCATCATCAAAAAGGGGGAGATTGTTGAATCTCGGATTTTGAATGAAAGATGATGTTGAATTCCTTTGCCTTAACAATCACAAATTATATGCTTAAAGACGCTCTCCTTTTTGTTGATGACAAAGGGGGAGAAATATGGTAAATTGATAATTGCTATGCTATGATTGCCATATTTTCACTATGAAATATTTGCATTATATGTTGATATCTAGCAATGATCACTATCATTCACGTTTGAAATATAAAACTCATCAATTTGAAATTTTGCAGGAACTACGACAAATGAATCAAAAAATAGATGTCCTGTATCAGCACTATGCATTTCCTCCTAAAGATTAATCGATGTATCTTTTATATTGACATGCGATCTTTGTCATCTTCTTTCCTTGAATGACATGTTGAACCTTCTTTTGCAATGTATTTTGAATGATGTTAAACCTTCTTTTGTGATGTATTTTGAATGAAAGATGATGTTGAATTCCTTTGCCTTAACAATCACAAATTATATGCTTAAAGACGCTCTCCTTTTTGTTGATGACAAAGGGGGAGAAATATGGTAAATTGATAATTGCTATGCTATGATTGCCATATTTTCACTATGAAATATTTGCATTATATGTTGATATCTAGCAATGATCACTATCATTCACGTTTGAAATATAAAACTCGAAAATGGTTGTCAAGTCATTGATAATTGCTATGCTATGATTGCCATATTTTCACTATGAAATGTTTGCATTATATGTTGATATCTAGTAATGATCACTATTATTCACGTTTGAAATATAAAATTTGAAAATGGTTGTCAAGTCTTGACATCATTTTCAGAAAGATACATCATGATAGGGAATCATGATGGGAGTATTGATAAGGTTTGACTTATCAATATGTCTCTTGAATTCAAAGGCTTTGAATTCAAGAATGACTTATCTCAAGTATGGCATATAGATAGGGGGAGTTAATATTAACTCCATTATCAATTGATTGTCATCATCAAAAAGGGGGAGATTGTTGAATCTCGGATTTTGATGATGAAGTCAATTGTCATGTTTTATCTAATCCATATGTTGAGATAAGTATGCAGGATTAACTACGAAAGCTTGAAGACATAAAGCAAGTCTACCGGAGTCAAGTTCGATGGGTGTTCGAGAGTTCGTTGAGAGTCCGAAGATTCGTCGGAGATGCTATCGGAACCAATCGAGAAGAAATCGGGGACTTATCGAAGTTTTCGGAAGTCCGCCGAATAAGATCATCGGAGGTTCGCAGAGATCACCGAGAAGGCTCGGCTACTCGTTGACTTCGCCACAAGATCGGGAGCCAGCTGGGAGTCCGTCGGAAGAAATCCAAGGGCGTATCGGAAGTCCGTCGGAAGATCGCTGGAAAGCTCGCCGGAACAAGACTTGAAGTTCGCCGGTTAAAAACTTGCTTAGGAGTATGTCTTTAGTTACATAGTTTGAATGTAATTAAGGTTAGGATTAAGAAATAATCCTATATCTTGATTAGGGGCCAACTGGGCCCAAAATGAAACTTGGTTTGGGCCGGACTTAAAGCCCAACCAGTGACTAGCAAGGTCGGGCGGTGGAACCGCCGGTCTGGGCGGTGGCACCGCCCAGCACCCGAGAGCCAAGCGGTGGCACCGCTGGATTGGGCGGTGGCACCGCCCAGTACACTGTCAGTGTCAAAACTGACAGGTGGTGGCACCGCCACTGATAGGCGGTGGCACCGCTAGCTTTGGGAACATAAGAGAATTAAAATTTTTGGAGCCCAAATTTGAATCCTCTTGAGGCCTATAAATACCCCTCAATTCTCAGCAGAGAGCACAACTTTTTGAGCAGCAAGTGATTGAGAGAAAGGTCTTAGAAAAGTCTTAGCAATCCTTGGTTTTCAATTTGCTAGTGTTCACCTCCTTCTTTCTTGAAAATCTGTAAGAGTGTGAACTGCTTGTAAAGAGTTGTAAGAGGGGTATTTACCCTTCCATTTCAAGAGATTTGCTAGTGGAAGGTGGGAGCCTCGTCGAAGAGGGGCCTCGCAAGTGGATGTAGGTCATTTGACCGAACCACTTTAAAAATGGCGTAATCTCTGGTTTGCATTTCATTGTTGCTATTCACATTACTGCAAACTTTCTTACTTGTTTTATTTACTCATTACCTTAGCTGCTCTACTATACGAATACGCTTTCAAGTTCAATTTTTACCGTACGAAAGATTTATCAAAATCGATGTTTTAATCTGCTGCACTAATTCACCCCCCTCTTAGTGCTCTTGATCCTAACAATGATGACTTTAAACTCTTAACAATATAACTTAAAAAGTTCATGAAATAACAAGTAAAAAATAAAAATGAACTAAAAAAGAAGAGGTTGCCAAAGAAGAAGAAGACACTCAAAATGACTTGGGACATATCAAGCTCATTCGAATAAGAGGAGCAAACCAATAAAGGCGATGTGGCAAACTATGCCTTAACGGCTTTCGTCGACAAGGTAACCAAAATCCCTTTACTTTATTTTGAAATTACTTAGATGCTTTTTCATGAGTTATTTTTAAATTAGTTAGTAAAAATAAAAAAATTATAAAAAATTTATATCATGCTCCTTTTTTATGATCATAAAAATTGCATGTTTTATGATAAAGAAATAAAATGTTAGATTTAAATCTAATAATTATCCTATGTATATTTTTAAGAAGAAATAATATGTATATTCATAATTTTCAATTTTGATTGAAAACACTTTATGAAATCATGCATGATGAAATAATATAATGATGATTTGAAATCATACTTAATAAGTTAATGTTTCAAAATTGTGCTTGATGATTTATGGTGTATTGAAAGTTTCAGTTTTAAACGATGAAGCATGTTTTTATTTTGCATAAAAGACAAAGGACATGCTAATATGAAATCAATCACATAAAATAAAACACATAAAAAGGAAACATATATTATCATTGGAATTAAATTGATAAATCAAATCTCAAGCCTTACGTTTAATGGGTTTGGTCATTTTGATGATGAAATTTATTTTTCAGTTTTAAACATTGATGTATATTTTTAATTGGTATAAATGAAAAGGGTATGCTTCTATGAAATAAATCGCATAAATTGAAACAATTAAAAAGAGGAAAGTATTTTTCTTAAAAAAAATTCCTCTATCTCATCAATTTTTCACCAAGAAATGGATAAAGTTATTTATGCCATTTTGAATCTCTTGAAAGTGATTTTGATGATTTGATTTGAATTTGGATGAGTTTTATCTAATCTTGATTTTTTATCTTGATTTCTCGATATTTATAACTTAAGACTTACCCTATATGAATCGAGATTTTTTTTATCCTCATAAATTATGATTTTTTGGAATCATAATTTTTATAATTTGAGAGATATTATATATGAATCGAGATCCTTTATGTGTTCTCCCATGACTCTATTTGTTATTGGAAAATCTTTATCTATATCAACAATCTTGACTTGTCTATTTGATACTTGAAATCTTTCTATAAATTAAGATCCTTTTTTTCTTGTTTCTTTTCACTATTTACTAAAGAGAATATTTATCTAAATAAATCATAATGTTTCCTTGATTATTTTTTTTACTCACAGCTTGAGATGATGTGCTTTGATGTTTAGAACATTGTATACATAAATTAATTTTTCTTTCATGTTTCGATACTCCCTTATTTTTATGAAATATAACTCATCATCAAATTAATTTTTCTTGTTATTCTTTATGTGATGATTTGAAATTGATGAAAAGTGAAATAAATTACACCATTATATTATTATTCTCCTCTTTTTGCCTAAGACAAAGGGGAAGAAAATAAATGATGAATGTTTGGTACCAGCAATCATGAAGTGATAAATGTTTAAAAATATTGATTTAATATTTTGTATCATGAATGCTTGAGTATCATGCATGATATGCCCATAGTGATGATTGATTTATTTTTAGTATCTTGCATAAAATAAGGATGAAATATAAGGGTTTGAAATTCTACATATTTTTAATTTGAAACTATAATGATACAAAACATATTGAAAAAGGATTGATATTTTACCTTTGTCATGATTTAAAAATTGATATAAAGGATCTTTCCTTATTTTTGACAATGACAAAGGGGGAGATAAAAGATGCACACTTGCACAATTCGAGAAGAAAGCAAAAATTGCTAACTTGCGCATTGCAAAGAAAGCAAAAAATTACACTTCTCAAAAGAGAAGAAAGAACTTGCTATCTTAAACATCACCAAAAATTGATAGCTTGCATATTTTCAGAAGCAAAAATACAAATTTGTATAATTTGTAATTTGCACATCTTTAAAATTAATGATGATTTGATGATTATCCATGTTGTAACTTGCTAAATTTGCTAACTTACAAATTGCAAGAACAAATTTATCTAGGAAGCTACAGTGCTATTTTGCCTATCTCAAAAAGCTAAATTTGCAAACTTACACAATTGTAAAACTCAAAATTATTGCTAGCTTACATGATGATAAAACTTCAAAATATGTTAATAATGTAATGATTTGAAACTTGTTTTGATAATGTACTTCTCCTTTTTGTTTATGATAAAGGGGGAGAAGTATGATGATGATATATTATGCACAATTTTATGATAATATGTTGTTTGAATTTTTAAATTCAATGTTCTATCAATATGACATATTGATAGGGAGAGTTTGTTTAAATTTTGTCATCAATTAGTTGTCATCATCAAAAAGGGGGAGATTGTTGAATCTCGGATTTTGATGATGAAACCAATTGATAGTGTTTATGATTTGATTTATGTTTTAAGTGACGTAGGAAGCTTCGATTAGAGAAAGATAATTAAAGCAAGAAGAATCA
>CM017193.1:23775773-23778273 GCA_004837865.1 Musa balbisiana | reverse complement strand
CTCTCTCTCTCTCTCTCTCTCTCTCTCTCTCTCTCTCTCTCTCTCTCTCTCTCTCTCTCTCTCTCTCTCTCTCTCTCTCTCTCTCTCTCTCTCTCTCTCTCTCTCTCTCTCTCTCTCTCTCTCTCTCTCTCTCTCTCTCTCTCTCTCTCTCTCTCTCTCTCTCTCTCTCTCTCTCTCTCTCTCTCTCTCTCTCTCTCTCTCTCTCTCTCTCTCTCTCTCTCTCTCTCTCTCTCTCTCTCTCTCTCTCTCTCTCTCTCTCTCTCTCTCTCTCTCTCTCTCTCTCTCTCTCTCTCTCTCTCTCTCTCTCTCTCTCTCTCTCTCTCTCTCTCTCTCTCTCTCTCTCTCTCTCTCTCTCTCTCTCTCTCTCTCTCTCTCTCTCTCTCTCTCTCTCTCTCTCTCTCTCTCTCTCTCTCTCTCTCTCTCTCTCTCTCTCTCTCTCTCTCTCTCTCTCTCTCTCTCTCTCTCTCTCTCTCTCTCTCTCTCTCTCTCTCTCTCTCTCTCTCTCTCTCTCTCTCTCTCTCTCTCTCTCTCTCTCTCTCTCTCTCTCTCTCTCTCTCTCTCTCTCTCTCTCTCTCTCTCTCTCTCTCTCTCTCTCTCTCTCTCTCTCTCTCTCTCTCTCTCTCTCTCTCTCTCTCTCTCTCTCTCTCTCTCTCTCTCTCTCTCTCTCTCTCTCTCTCTCTCTCTCTCTCTCTCTCTCTCTCTCTCTCTCTCTCTCTCTCTCTCTCTCTCTCTCTCTCTCTCTCTCTCTCTCTCTCTCTCTCTCTCTCTCTCTCTCTCTCTCTCTCTCTCTCTCTCTCTCTCTCTCTCTCTCTCTCTCTCTCTCTCTCTCTCTCTCTCTCTCTCTCTCTCTCTCTCTCTCTCTCTCTCTCTCTCTCTCTCTCTCTCTCTCTCTCTCTCTCTCTCTCTCTCTCTCTCTCTCTCTCTCTCTCTCTCTCTCTCTCTCTCTCTCTCTCTCTCTCTCTCTCTCTCTCTCTCTCTCTCTCTCTCTCTCTCTCTCTCTCTCTCTCTCTCTCTCTCTCTCTCTCTCTCTCTCTCTCTCTCTCTCTCTCTCTCTCTCTCTCTCTCTCTCTCTCTCTCTCTCTCTCTCTCTCTCTCTCTCTCTCTCTCTCTCTCTCTCTCTCTCTCTCTCTCTCTCTCTCTCTCTCTCTCTCTCTCTCTCTCTCTCTCTCTCTCTCTCTCTCTCTCTCTCTCTCTCTCTCTCTCTCTCTCTCTCTCTCTCTCTCTCTCTCTCTCTCTCTCTCTCTCTCTCTCTCTCTCTCTCTCTCTCTCTCTCTCTCTCTCTCTCTCTCTCTCTCTCTCTCTCTCTCTCTCTCTCTCTCTCTCTCTCTCTCTCTCTCTCTCTCTCTCTCTCTCTCTCTCTCTCTCTCTCTCTCTCTCTCTCTCTCTCTCTCTCTCTCTCTCTCTCTCTCTCTCTCTCTCTCTCTCTCTCTCTCTCTCTCTCTCTCTCTCTCTCTCTCTCTCTCTCTCTCTCTCTCTCTCTCTCTCTCTCTCTCTCTCTCTCTCTCTCTCTCTCTCTCTCTCTCTCTCTCTCTCTCTCTCTCTCTCTCTCTCTCTCTCTCTCTGTTCTCGAGCACTATACAGGTGCACGCACCGCAGCTCCCAGGGATGTCAGGCGACGAAGCAGGTACAGCGGTCGGACGAGGATCCCCTGGTGTTCGACGTCACCTACCTCGGGACTCATACGTGCCTCCAAAGGTCACAGAGAGCCCCGACATCGGCATGCCTCGGACATCAATCAAGCTACACATTTGAGATGGAAGGCGTACACTGTGAGGAGGAAGCTCGGGGACTGACCTCTCTTTCCTTTGGATCCATGGCGGTAATGGGTGACACAGCAGCCGACCTCTTCTCCTCCCTTGCCTCGCCGCCTGCCTTCTCGTCACCGTACCAGATCAGTAGCTTCGATGGAGGTATGAAGCTGCAGACTTCAGACTCCGACATCACCGAGATGATATCCAGAGGCGATTCAGCAAGCAATTCGTCCCTGGTGGACATGGCTTTCATGCTTCCGGAGATGGACTTCGCCCAAAACTTTCAGTTCGATGCCCCCGGTTTTGATTCCTGCAGCTTCTTCTCATGAACATCCATCTCCTCAAGCTGGTGATGTAGGTAGAAACAGAGGGAATCACCATGGTTTGTTCTCTCCATGAATTCAAAGATCAACTAAGAATGCTTGCCGCAATCAATTAGTGTAAAGAAAATAGAGTCAGGAACAGGGAATTCTTACAAGATAAAAAAGTATGATACAGAAAACATCAAAATTTATCTTCCTAAAGTGGGAGAAGAGCGACTGGTTTGCCATGGCATATGCTCATCCAAAGCAAAAAGTTCTTGGCATTGGCTGTTTGTCGTGTTGGCAGTGGAGATCACTTTGTCCTGCAGTGTGAGATAGGAAATACGCACACTTTTGCCCTGAAATAGACATCTATGTCACATGAATGTACAAGAAGCACTAATATCTGTATCTAACATAAACACAACATTCAGTGGACCAATGAGG
>CM017193.1:23675773-23770773 GCA_004837865.1 Musa balbisiana | reverse complement strand
TTATCAAAAGGATGAAGATTTCAACAAGTGAACTTCTTTAATTCGTGACAAGCACCAAAATTTCATCCTGAGATATGAATTAAAATCTAAATTTAACCTATTTCTTGAAATCATATAAACAGACATCCCCTCCTCTAATTGCCTCCACCAATGTGACTATCAAAGCAGTGAGCAATCAACATATGGAAGAGAGGAAGAGATAAACAAAAGAAGAAGCGAGCAAGAGAGGGGCATCATACTTGTGGCGCCAACGAAGGCGAGCAGGAAGTAGAAGCCAAAGAGGGTGAGCTTGGGCGCGGTGTTCGACCTGGTGATGTAGTACAGAAAGCCCAGGTAGGGGAAGAGGGAGGCGGCGAATAGCTGGGAGGCGACGCTCTGGGAGTCGACGGTGGGCGCCCAGGGGTCCACCGGCAGGAGCCCGCACCGCGCCCGCAAGCCGGCGGAGCTGCGGCGCGGCTGCCCCTGCTGCCGCTTCTTCCTGCCGCTGCAGCTGAAGAAGCGCCGAGGGAGTGGAGGAGACGGTGGGCGGCGCAACACGGTGGGGAGAGATGGGGAGGAGAGGAGCTGGCGGCAGCTGCTGACAGCGGTGGTCATCTTGGCCTCCCGTGGAAGAGGGAGGAAGAGAGTTCACAGCCTCATGTCATCGATAATAGAAGGCGAATGGTATTGCGGTTGGTGGTAATTTTAGTAAATAATAATTAAAATTAAATAGTATACCCTATTTTTCATATATATATATATATATATATATATATATATATATATATATATATATATATATATATATATATATTCATATAAAAATTAAAAGGAATTTTTGTGATTAATCTTTATTAATTGACTAGTAGTGCAGGGATGTTGAATTTTTAGTTTTATTAATATTCTTAAAAAAATTAGTTATTTTAAGTAATTGATATTAAGAATATCTAAGGCATCTTTACATTTTTGCAAATGAAAGTAACTATCAGCAACCCTTTTTTTACAATGTCTAATATTACTGTTTTATATACATATCCAAACTCACCACCAGTTTTGATTGGATTATTATGAGTTCCAAATTCTTGCAATTATTCTTTAGTCCTTTCCAATCTTCTTCTTCCACATAAATATTATGTTGACATTATCATCCGAATTGTTTATTTCATTGCACACACAAACTTATCACTGTATACTAGCAATTTAAAGTCAAAGAAAGTTTGAATATTTCTTGTGGCAACTGATGAATAGCTAAGCTTGTATCATAGAGTTGGATAAGATCATCCTTCTACGACGTTCAAGCTCTATCCTGAATGATTATGGCTTTAGATGAAGGTAAAAGATGCAACACTTGCATTTAATTTATTTCAGAGAGGAGGGGAGAAGAGTTCAGCCAACACTATGAAGTTGACCAAAATAGGAAATATATGACTCGTTCTTGCACAATCAAGACAATTAACCTACTTCTACTTGAAGTCTAGAAGTATTAATTACAATGGCCCATGTTGCCTGTAAAATCTGAGTATTAGAGTTTAAGATCCGCCATCGAGGCAGTGCAAAGAAAAAATTATTGTGAAGTTATTGGATTGTTAAATGTAATGATGAAACCAATTGATAAGTGTTTATGATTTGATTTACATTTTGAGTGACGCAGGATGTTTCGATCAGAATGAGACAATTAAAACAAGAAGAATCATGTTAGGTCGAAAGAAAACATGTTAGAAAATTGGACGTCGCGTCGGAGGAACGGTCGACGTATCGACAGAAGGCTTCAAGCCATGGATTCGGGCATCGAGCTAAGAAGAGCAGATATTGTGCCAAGGATATTGGAGTTGCGAAGGTTAACTGACCGATTGGGCAATAGGCTGCAAGAGAGGATGATTGACTAATGACATGCCGGACAATATGATTCATGCTTAGTAATTATTGTCTAGATCGAATTGTGTTTTACATATGCAGGATTAACTATGATAGCAAAGTATAAAGCAAAATGAAGTCCTGGAGTCAAGAACGTGATTTCGTTGGGAGTTCGAGAGTTTGTTGGAAGTCTGGACATTCGTCGGAAGTTCTGTCGGAACCAACCGAGAAGTCCTGAAGCTTGCCAAAGAAGCTCATCGGAACTTACCAAGAAGATCGTTATGAAGTCCAGGAACTTGCTAGAAGTCCACTACAACATTGCCGAGAGATCGTCGGAAGTTTACCGGAACATCGTCGGAAGCTCACTGGAAGAAACCAAGACTTACGGACTTGTTTAGCTTAAGTATGTCTTAGAATTCGTAGTTAGCATATAATTGGGATTGGATTTGGGCCAACCCAATTAGGGGCCAGTTGGGCCTATGTAAGGATTGTGTTTGGCCCAATAAAAAGCCCAAACAATGACTCAAGAGGTGAGACCGTCATGGCACAATCTCTGAGACTGTGTTAGGCGGTGGTACCGCCTAGACACAGCCTTCGAGAGGCTGCAGGCGGTGGTACCACCAGTTTGAGCAGTGGTACCATCCAGCACAGCCTCCCAGGCGGTGGTACCGCTAGTCTCGGTGATGGTACCGCCTAATGACAAGGTGTCAAGCGATGGTACCGCTACATTGGGCGATGGTACCGCTCAGCACAGGCAGTGGCACCGCCTGTACCTAGGAAACCTGGGATGAGAGGTTTTTAGGCCCCAAGTTTGAATCAACTTGAGGCATATAAATACCCCTCTCATCCTTGGTTAACACATACAAGCACAAAGAGATTAAAAGTGGGAAAACACTGTTACAATAACTTAAGAGATCCCCTCCTTTACTCTAAAGATTAGAATTCTATTTAAGTGAGGAGTAAGTGCTTATAAGGGTTGTCTCCTAAACCCATGAAAAGGAGAAGAGGGGTATAAAAGAATAGTTGGTCATCGCCCATTGAAGGAAGACCGATAGTGGATGCCGGTGGCCTGGACGGAAGAGGAATCAGAGGAGTGGATGTAGGTCGACGATGACCGAACCACTATAAATCTGATTTGCTTTTCAATTGTGTAATTTACTTTAATTGCAAACTGCCATACTTTATTACTTTACTTGCTTACTGCCTTCAACACTCTTCCATAGCTTTCAAGCTATCTTTCCGAAATCGGTTTTCATTGAATGTACGAAGAATTTTTTAGAATCGTCATGATTTTACCACTATACTAATTCACCCCCACCCCTCTTAGTGTCGATTGCTTTCCTAACAATTGGTATCAGAGCCACGTTCATTTCTCATTTGGTTTAACACCCAAGAGAAATGACTCTTTTCGGCTTTCAAGAGGGTCACTCTCTCATTCGTCCTCTTTTGTTCAATGGGATGGACTATACATATTGGAAAACTCGAATAAGAGTTTTCTTACTTTCTTTGGATTTGAATTTATGAAATATTGTGGAAAACGGTTTTCGAAGGTCTTCTCTTCCAATGAACCATTGGAATGATTTGGAGAAGAAGACTTTTTCTTTAAATGCTATACCTATGAATGCTCTATTTTGCGCTTTGGATAAAACTAAGTTTAATCAGGTTTCTACTTGTTGAATCTCGGATTTTGATGATGAAGTCAATTATCATTTGTTATCTAATCCATATGTTAAGATAAGTGTGCAGGATTAACTACGATGAAAGTAAGACATACAGCAGGAGTTGCGCCGAAGTCAAGACTATGATCACGTTGGGGGTTCGAGAGTTTGACGGAAGTCCGGACGGTCATCGGAGGTTCTGCGGGAACAAATCCGAGAAGTCCAGGAGCTTGCCAAAGAAGCTCATCGGAACTCGCCAAGTGGATCGTCGCAAGTCCAGGAGTTTGCCGGAAGTCCGCTGGAGCATCGCCGAGGGTTCGTCTGATGATCGTCGGAAGTTCGCCGGAAGCTCGACGGAAGAAGCGATTGACGCACCGGAGCTAGTTGCAGTAAATGTCTTAAAAATTATCGTAGTTAGCATGATGATTAAGTTAGAAATGGGAGGTGATCCCATTAACTTAATCTTGGGGCAATTGGGCCCTTGACAGACCCAAATTGGGCCGAATGGATCAGCCCATTCGGACCCAGATTCCCTGGCCGGCGGTGGCACCGCCTGGGTCGGCGGTGGCACCGCCCAGCTGCCGAGCCTCGGAGTAAGGCTGGGCGGTAGCACCGCCCCTGTCAGACGGTGGCACCGCCTGGGCTCAGTCTCCGAGTGAGACTGGGCGGTAGCACCGCCCCTGTCAGGCGGTGGCACCGCCTGGGCTCAGTCTCCGAGTGAGACTGGGTTGTAGTACCGCCCCTGACAGGCGGTGGTACCACCCGAGCTCGGTCTTCGAGCTCTGTCAGGCGGTAGTACCGCCCATTTATGGCGGTAGTACCGCTAGGACCCCGAAAACATGGGAAATGACATTTTTGAGCTCCAAATTCAAATCAGTTTGGGGCCTATATAAACCCCACCCTTTCATGCATGAAAGGGCACCGAAACTTAGCATTTATTCTGAGATTTGAGAGCTTAAAAGTGTTGTAAAAGGCTAGAAGTTCTTCTCCCTCTTTTCTTCAAAGTTTTGATCATTCAAGAGAGGAGTGAAAAATCTGTAAGGGTTGTCTCCTAAGCCTGTCAAAAGGAGTGAAACTGTAAAAGGGTGGTTGGCCTTCGCCTAGTAAAGGAAGGCCTCTAGTGGACGTCGGTAACCTCATCGGAGGAGGAAGCCAAAAGTGGATGTAGGTCAAGATTGACCGAACCACTCTAAATCTCAGTTTGCATTTACATTTTGTTCTCTATCTTAACTGCAACTACTTCCATAGCTTTACTTTAACTGCACTTTACTTGATCTTAAGTTAATGCAATTTCCGAATCAACTTTCATACCGAAATCGTTCTTATTATTATAAGAACGTCGTTTTAAATCGTCAAAAGTTTTCCGTTGCACTAATTCACCGCCCCCTCTTAGTGCTCTTGATCCTAACAATTGGTATCAGAGCGGGGTTAACTCTCAATCAGATTAAAACCCAAGAGAGATGGCTTACGTCGAAAATCAAGAGGGCCACTCTATTACACGTCCACCCATGTTCAATGGGACGGACTACACCTATTGGAAGACCCGAATGAGGATCTTCCTTATTTCAATGGATTTTGAACTTTGGAATCTTGTCGAAAATGGATTTTCGAAGTCTTCTCTTCCAATGATCAATTGGAATGAATTGGAGAAGAAGACTTTCGCTCTTAATGCAAAGGCTATGAATGCCTTATTTTGTGCGCTTGATAAAAATGAGTTCAATCGTGTTTCGGTTTGTGAAACCGCATTTGATATTTGGCATACACTCGAAGTGACTCACGAAGACACAAGTAGAGTGAAAGAGTCAAAAATCAATCTTTTGATACATTCTTTTGAACTTTTCCGAATGAAACCGAGCGAGACTATTGGCGATATGTACACCCGTTTCACGGATGTCGTCAATGGTCTAAAAGGACTCGGCAAAAGTTTTTCAGATTTTGAGCTCGTAAATAAGATTCTAAGATCCCTTCCTAAGAGTTGGGACCCTAAAGTCACTGCTATTCAAGAGGCTAAAAATCTAAACAATTTTCCTCTTAAAGAATTAATCGGGTCATTAATGACCTACGAAATGACTTGCAAAGCTCATGAAGAGCAAGAAGACATCCTTCCAAAGAACAGGAAGGATATGGCACTTAGAACTTTCGAAGATCACTTGAGAGAAAACTCAAGTGATGAAGACTGTGACGATGACTTGGCACTTCTAACAAGGAAATTCAAAAAATTCATTAAAAGAAACAAGTTTAAAAATGACTCAAAAAATAAATTTGAACCCAAAAAGGACCAAGTTATTTGCTACGAATGCAAGAAGCCGGGACACTACAAAAGTGATTGTCCCCAAGCCAAGAAGAGAACTCCAAAGAAGAAGGCGCTCAAAGCAACGTGGGATGACTCAAGCGCATCCGAAGAAGAGGAGTCCAACACCGAGCAAGTTGCTCATTACGCCCTAATGGCCATCGGAGATGAGGTAACAAATTTAATTGATGCAGATTTATCATTTGATGAATTACTAAATGCCTTCCATGACTTATTTGATGAATGCAAAACTATTAGTAGAAAATACAAATTGCTAAAAAAGGAGCATGATAGTCTTACTTGTAATTTCGATAAATTAGAAATTCAATATCATGATAGTTTAGCTCCATGTAAAAATGTCATAATCTAGAAACTCTCCAAAAGGAGAACTTGCTACATAAGGACACCTTGAAGAAATTCGAGGTTGGTAGCAAGTCTTTGAATATGATCCTTACAAATAAGGGTCATGTTCCTAAAAGAAGTGGAATCGGATTTGTGAGAAGTCCTTACCAAAATCCAACCACCTTCATTAAAGGCCCTATCTTATATGTTCGGCACCAAAGAAAATGTAACTTTTGTTGCAAACATGGACATAGAACTTATCATTGTCCACTCAAGAAAGTTAGTCCAAACAAATTGATTTGGGTTCCTAAAGGAACCATGATAAATTCTATGCAACATGATAAGCAATTTAGATCAGTGTTTGAGGCACCCAAAAGTAAATGGGTACCTAAAAATCATCCTTTCTTGTAGAAACATACATCATCACAAGCTAGGAGCAAGAGATGGTACCTTGATAGTGGATGCTCAAGGCATATGATCGGAGATCCATCTCAATTCTCTAAACTCACTAGCATAGACGAAGGCTATGTCACTTTCGGAGACAACAACAAGGGTAAAATCATTGGCAAAGGAACCATAGGTAATAAATCCAACTTCTTTATTGAAGATGTTTTGTTAGTTGATGGTTTAAAACATAACCTCTTGAGCATTAGTCAATTGTGTGATAAAGGATATGTTGTCAAATTCGAATCTAATGCTTGCATGATTGAAAAACCACACAAAAACACATCTATGATTGCATTAAAACAATATAACGTATACACTATTGACATCAATGATCTTTGTAATGAAATGTGTTTCTCGGTTTTGAATGAGGATGCTTGGCTTAGGCATAGGAGATTAGGTCATGCTAGCATGAAACTAATCACTCAAATATCATCCAAAGAACTTGTAAGAGGAATTCCTCATATCAAGTTCATCAAAGATAATGTGTGTGATGCTTGTCAATTAGGAAAACAAATTAAGGGTAGTTTCAAATCTAAGAATCAAATAAGCACCTCTAGGCCTTTACAATTGATCCATATGGACTTGTTTGGACCTATCTCTATATCAAGTTTAGGTGGTAGCAAATACGCTTTCGTCATTATAGATGACTATAGTAGATACACATAGACTTATTTCTTAAAACATAAAAATGAATGCTTTAGATATTTTACCAAGTTTTGCAAACTTGTCCAAAATGAAAAGGGTTCTATGATTTCGTCAATTAGAAGTGAACATGGTGGTGAATTTCAAAACCGTGATTTTCAGGAATTTTATGAATTTAATGGGTACAATCATAACTTCTCTACTCCAAGAAATCCTCAACAAAATGGAGTAGTAGAAAGAAAAAATAGAAATTTACAAGAAATGGCAAGAACCATGTTAAATGAACATAGCCTACCCAAATATTTTTGGGCCAAAGCCGTAAACACTACATGCTATATTTTGAATAGAGTTCTAGTAAGACCTTTACTCACCAAAACTCCCTATGAGTTGTGGAACAACAAAAAACCCAATGTTTCATATTTTAAAGTTTTTGGGTGCAAGTGTTTTATCTTGAATGAAAATGATGCCTTAGGAAAATTTGATGCTAAATCCGATGAAGGAATTTTCCTTGGTTATTCTTTGGTTTCTAAAGCTTTTCGTATCTTCAATAAAAGAACTTTAATTATAGAAGAATCCATTCATGTTGTTTTCAATGAGATTTTCGAAATCAAGAAAAATGATTTTGATGATGATGTTAATTTTGATTCTTTGAATTTAAATGAAATCCCTTCTCCAACTAGCAACTTGGATGCATCCACTTCCGAAACATCCTTACCCAAGGATTGAAAATATGTAGATGCTCATCCTAAGGAACTAATTCTAGGAGACACATCTAAGAGGGTTCAAACACGTTCTTCTCTTAAAGAATTTTGTGCCAACTCCGCTTTTCTCTCCCAAATTGAACCTAAATGTATTGACGAAGCCATGAAAGATGATTCATGGATTATCGCAATGCAAGATGAGTTAAATCAATTTGAGAGAAATGAGGTGTGGAAGCTTGTTCTTAGGCCAAATGACCATTTAGTTATTGGTACTAAATGGGTCTTTAGAAACAAGCAAGATGAAAATGGTATCGTGGTTAGAAACAAGGCTAGATTAGTAGCCAAAGGTTTCAACCAAGAAGAAGGTATCGATTACGAAGAAACCTTCGCTCTTGTGGCTAGATTAGAAGCCATAAGGATGCTCCTTGCCTATGCTAGTAATAATAATTTTAAGTTATTTCAAATGGATGTTAAAAGTGCTTTTCTTAATGGCTTTATTTCCGAAGAAGTTTATGTTGAACAACCTCCCGGATTTGAAAATAATAGCCTCACTAATCATGTGTTTAAATTAACTAAAGCTCTTTATGGTTTAAAACAAGCCCCAAGGGCTTGGTATGAGAGACTTAGTTCTTTTCTTATTAAAAATAATTTTACAAAAGGCAAGGTTGATACTACATTGTTTATCAAGAATTTTGAAAATAATTTTCTTATTGTTCAGATTTATGTTGATGATATTATCTTTGGTTCTACAAACGAATCTCTTTGTGAATCCTTTACTAAAACCATGAGTCTAGAATTTGAAATGAGTTTGATGGGAGAATTAACCTTTTTCTTAGGCTTACAAATTAAGCAACTAAGAAATGACATCTTTATTAGTCAAACTAAATATGCTTTAGATTTGCTAAAGAGATTTAATATGGAAAGCTCAAAAGCTATTAACACTCCTATGAGCACACCCACTAAGTTAGAAGTTGATGAAAGTGGAGAAAGCTTCGATCAAAAAACTTATAGGGGTATGATAGGAAGTTTACTTTACCTCACTGCAACTAGACCAGATATCATGTTCAGTGTAGGACTTTGTGCTAGGTTTCAATCGAACCCTAAGATATCTCATCTCAAAGTGGTTAAAAGAATACTTAGATATCTTAAAGGTACCACAAATCTAGGATTATGGTATCCGAAAACCGAGAAGTTTGAGTTAATTGCTTATGCTGATGCAGATTTTGCTGGATGTAGATTAGATAGAAAAAGCACATCAGGAACATGTCAATTTTTGGGACATGCTCTTGTTTCCTGGTCATCTAAGAAACAAAACTCGGTTGCACTATCAACAACCGAAGCCGAGTATATTGCAGCTAGTGCATGCTGTGCACAAGTTGTGTGGATGAAAAACACCTTAGAAGATTATAAAGTTCATCTTAAAAATATTCCCATTAAATGTGATAGCACAAGTGCTATATGTTTAACAAAGAATCCCATTCAACACTCAAGAACAAAACATATTGATATTAGACATCACTTTATACGAGATCATGTCACTAATCATGATATAGTTATAGAGTTCATTGATACTAAACATCAACTAGCTGATATTTTTACAAAGCCTTTGAGTGAAGAACAATTTAATTTCATTAGAAGAGAATTAGGAATGTTAATGTGTCCGAATGCTTGAACTCATTAAATCTATTTTTCGGACTTTCTTGATTCAATAATCAAATCACTCAATTGCTATGATGATTTTACATGATTACATGCCTTAATAATATGTTGGAAATTATGTGTTTTGGATATAAAAATTTCCATGATAATGAGCATGTTTTATCTTCATGATTATATTGGAAAATCTTTAGCAAAACCTTGTCCGAATGCATGAAAGTGTTAAATTTTATTTTCGGATTTTCTTGATACCTTATTTTCTTCCGAACTTAATGTAGCTCTCATAAGCATATGTCATATCGAGTTTGATTCATATCATTGATTTTTGACATATGGAATCAATTAGCAAATACATCTTTCATAGGCTTATAATGTGAAAAATATTTTCGAGAAATGGATTTGATAAAATGATTCCTTCTTATAATTTCCTTCTTGAAAAAGGAAGATTTTTTTTACTTGCAAGGATATTGATTCACATACATATCTTGATCCTTGTAAAAATAAAGCGTGATTTAATCTTTCCTTGAGATGTTTGTATAATTGGTATCCTATCACTCATTGTTGAAAAATTACCAATCACTCACTTGTGTTTAAAATTTGCTTATATTGTTCTCCTTTTTGTTGATGACAAAGGGGGAGAAATATATGAATTGATGCTATGAGTGCCATTTTTGAATTTGCATTATGTTAAAAAAGCTTGCATCGAAATATATGGTAAATTGATGATAGAAATGCTATGATTGCTAAACACTTTGAAATATTTGCATTATGTTAAGATATCAAGAACTTGCATCGTAATTTTACATGTTGATATCTTACCATATGATGAATTGCTACCATTACTATCATTCACATTTGAAATGTAAAACTTGAAAATGGATGTCAAGCCTTGACATCATTTTCAGAGAGATACATCATGATAGGAATCATGATGGAAATATTGATAAGGTTAAACAATCTTAACTTATCAATATGTCTCTTGAATTCAAAGGCTTTGAATTCAAGAATGACTTATCTTGAGTATGACATATAGATAGGGGGAGTTAAAGTTAACTCCGTTATCAATTGATTGTGATCATCAAAAAGGGGGAGATTGTTGAATCTCGGATTTTGATGATGAAGTCAATTGTCATTTATTATCTAATCCATATGTTGAGATAAGTGTGCAGGATTAACTACGATGAAAGTAAGACATGTAATAGGAGTTGCGCTGAAGTCAAGACTATGATCACGTTGGGGGTTCGAGAGTTCGACGGAAGTCCGAACGGTCATCGGAGGTTCTACGGGAACAAATCCGAGAAGTCTAGGAGCTTGCCAAAGAAGCTCATCGGAACTCGCCAAGTGGATCGTCGCAAGTCCAGGAGTTTGCCGGAAGTCCGCCGGAGCATCGCCGAGGGTTCGTCGGATGATCGCCGGAAGTTCGCCGGAAGCTCGACGGAAGAAGCGATTGACGCATCGGAGCAAGTTGCAGTAAATGTCTTGAAAATTATCGTAGTTAGCATGATGATTAAGTTAGAAATGGGAGGTGATCCCATTAACTTAATCTTGGGGCAATTGGGCCCTTGACAGACCCAAATTGGGCCGAATGGATCAGCCTATTCGGACCCAGATTCCCTGGCCGGCGGTGGCACCGCCTGGGTCGGCGGTGGCACCGCCCAGCAGTTGAGTCTCGGAGTGAGGCTGGGCGGTGGCACCGCTTGGGCTCAGTCTCCGAGTGAGACTGGGTGAGCGGTAGCACCGCCCCTGTTAGGCGGTGGCACCGCCTGGCTCAGTCTCCGAGTGAGACTGGGCGGTAGCACCGCCCCTGATAGGCGGTGGTACCGCCCGAGCTCAGTCTCCGAGTGAGACTGGGCGGTAGCACCGCCCCTGATAGGCGGTGGTACCGCCCGAGCTCAGTCTCCGAGTGAGACTGGGCGGTAGCACCGCCCCTGATAGGCGGTGGTACCGCCCGAGCTCAGTCTCCGAGTGAGACTGGGCGGTAGCACCGCCCCTGA
Organism: Musa balbisiana; assembly: GCA_004837865.1. Lineage (NCBI taxonomy): Eukaryota > Viridiplantae > Streptophyta > Magnoliopsida > Zingiberales > Musaceae > Musa > Musa balbisiana. Next base: position 23,759,210 of record CM017193.1, on the reverse strand, counting down.
TAGGCGGTGGTACCGCCCGAGCTCAGTCTCCGAGTGAGACTGGGCGGTAGCACCGCCCCTGATAGGCGGTGGTACCGCCCGAGCTCAGTCTCCGAGTGAGACTGGGCGGTAGCACCGCCCCTGTTAGGCGGTGGCACCGCTTGGGCTCAGTCTCCGAGTGAGACTGGGCGGTAGCACCGCCCCTGATAGGCGGTGGTACCGCCCGAGCTCAGTCTCCGAGTGAGACTGGGCGGTAGCACCGCCCCTGATAGGCGGTGGTACCGCCCGAGCTCAGTCTCCGAGTGAGACTGGGCGGTAGCACCGCCCCTGATAGGCGGTGGTACCGCCCGAGCTCAGTCTCCGAGTGAGACTGGGCGGTAGCACCGCCCCTGATAGGCGGTGGTACCGCCCGAGCTCAGTCTCCGAGTGAGACTGGGCGGTAGCACCGCCCCTGATAGGCGGTGGTACCGCCCGAGCTCAGTCTCCGAGTGAGACTGGGCGGTAGCACCGCCCCTGTTAGGCGGTGGCACCGCTTGGGCTCAGTCTCCGAGTGAGACTGGGCGGTAGCACCGCCCCTGATAGGCGGTGGTACCGCCCGAGCTCAGTCTCCGAGTGAGACTGGGCGGTAGCACCGCCCCTGATAGGCGGTGGTACCGCCCGAGCTCAGTCTCCGAGTGAGACTGGGCGGTAGCACCGCCCCTGATAGGCGGTGGTACCGCCCGAGCTCAGTCTCCGAGTGAGACTGGGCGGTAGCACCGCCCCTGATAGGCGGTGGTACCGCCCGAGCTCAGTCTCCGAGTGAGACTGGGCGGTAGCACCGCCCCTGATAGGCGGTGGTACCGCCCGAGCTCAGTCTCCGAGTGAGACTGGGCGGTAGCACCGCCCCTGATAGGCGGTGGTACCGCCCGAGCTCAGTCTCCGAGTGAGACTGGGCGGTAGCACCGCCCCTGATAGGCGGTGGTACCGCCCGAGCTCAGTCTCCGAGTGAGACTGGGCGGTAGCACCGCCCCTGATAGGCGGTGGTACCGCCCGAGCTCAGTCTCCGAGTGAGACTGGGCGGTAGCACCGCCCCTGATAGGCGGTGGTACCGCCCGAGCTCAGTCTCCGAGTGAGACTGGGCGGTAGCACCGCCCCTGATAGGCGGTGGTACCGCCCGAGCTCAGTCTCCGAGTGAGACTGGGCGGTAGCACCGCCCCTGATAGGCGGTGGTACCGCCCGAGCTCAGTCTCCGAGTGAGACTGGGCGGTAGCACCGCCCCTGATAGGCGGTGGTACCGCCCGAGCTCAGTCTCCAAGTTTGGGGCTTATATAAACCCCACCCTTTCATGCATGAAAGGGCACCGAAACTTAGCATTTATTCTGAGATTTTTGAGAGCTTAAAAGTGTTGTAAAAGGCTAGAAGTTCTTCTCCCTCTTTTCTTCAAAGTTTTGATCATTCAAGAGAGGAGTGAAAAATCTGTAAGGGTTGTCTCCTAAGCCCGTCAAAAGGAGTGAAACTGTAAAAGGGTGGTTGGCCTTCGCCTATTGAAGGAAGGCCTCTAGTGGACGTCGGTGACCTCATCGGAGGAGGAAGTCAAAAGTGGATGTAGGTCAAGATTGACCGAACCACTCTAAATCTCGGTTTGCATTACATTTTGTTCTCTATCTTAACTGCAATTACTTCCATAGCTTTAACTGCACTTTGCTTGATCTTAAGTTAAAGCAATTTCCGAATCGACTTTCATACCGAAATCGTTCTTATCGTACGAACGTCGTTTTAATCGTCAAAAGTTTTCCGCTGCACTAATTCACCCCCCCCTCTTAGTGCTCTTGATCCTAACAAATCCATCTTCGAATTCATGGCTTCTTGCCACTTCCAGAGTCTATACTCATAATAGCCTCCTCGTAGGTCTGAGGATCAATATCCTCAACATCCTCTCCTCTAATATGTCCCACATATCTCTTAAGAGGATGGGATTCTCTGTTGGACCTACATAAAGTTGGAACTTGTGTATTAGGTACTTGAACAGACTCGGGCTGTAGAGTGGTGCTTGAGTTAGGTTCTCCAACCTTGCTCAACTCTATCATGCTCCCATTCTCTCCACCAAGAATGTGTTCCTTCTCAAGGAACACTACTCTCTTAGCTACAAAGACATTTTGGTTTTTGAGATGATAGAAATAATAACCACAAGTTTCCTTAGGATATCCCACAAACTTGCACCACTCTATCCTCGATTCCAACTTATCGGGGTTGTGTCCTTTAACGTGGGTAGGGCAGCCCCAAATCTTAACAATTTTAAGATCGGGCTTCTTCCCTTTCCATATGTCATATGGTATAGACGCTACTGACTTAGTTAGAACTCTGTTCAGAAGGTAAGTTGCGGTCTCTAGGGCATATCCTCAGAATGACATGGGTAGGTCAACGAAACTCATCATGGACCGTATCATGTCTAACAGCGTACGATTTCTCCTTTCATGGTTCTTGAGGAACTGAGTAAACTCTGTACTTAAGTACTCACCTCCTCGATTTTATCAAAGAGTCTTGATACTCTTTCCAGTCTGGTTCTCCACTTTATTCTTATACTGTCTGAATTTCTCAAAGGCCTCAGACTTGTACTTCATTAAGTACATATATCCATACCTTGAGAAATCATCAGTAAAGGTAATGAAGTAGGAGTAACCACCAATAGCATGAGTTAACATGGGTCCACATACATCACTATGTATGAGTTTCAGCAGCTCAGTGGCTCTCTATCCAGTTTCACTAAATGGAGAGTTGGTTAGTTTTCCATGAAGGCAAGGCTTGCAAGTTGCATATGACTCATAGTCGAATGGATTAGATATCCATCCTTTAGCAACTTTTGAATCCTTTCTTCATAGATGTGACCTAGCCTACAATGCCATAGGTATGTACTGTTCACCTCATCTCGTTTCCTCTTACACACACTTACATTCATGATATGTGGAATAGTGTCTAGCATAAACAAACCATTATGCAATGTTTCTTTCGTGATGATCTCGTCATCTAATAATATCAAACAACTATTGTTCTTAAAAACTAATTTATATCCACTAATTATTAAATATGAAATGAAGATAATGTTTTTGATAATAGAAGGAACAAAATAACATCCATTTAATGCAATAATAGCTCCACCAAGCAGATGTAGGGTGACCTCACCAACACCTACTACAACTTTTGCTTCATTGCCCATCTTGAGTTCTATCTCGCCTCTCTCCAATCTCCTAGGCCTTGCTAGAACCTGTAACAAATTGCATATATAATAAGCACTACCAGTATCAAATACCTATGTATTATCATAAGAGTCTAATAAATGGAGACTGATCATAAATGTACCTGAAGCTTCTCCAAGCTTCTATTTCACCCTCTCTGCAAGGTACTCTTTGCAGTTCCTCTTCCAATGCCCATCTTTGCCATAGTGGAAGCACTGACCTTTCTTTTTTGCCGGGTCTTTCTTAACAACCTTTGTTTTACCTAGTCTGCCCTTGCCCTTGCCCTTCTTAAGGGACTTTTCTACTTTTCTTTTCTTTCTAGTCTCACTAGTTTAGAGAATTAGCTTCTCTTTCTTAAGTACTCTCTGCCACCCTCAACATATTGAGGAGCTCTGGGAGAGTCACCTCAAGCACAATATCCACACACAAGTTATCCTCTAGGACTATTCCTAGACTTGTGAGTTTCTCTATCCACTCAATCATCTTTAGGACATGGTTTTAAATCGGTGTCCCCTCAGTCATCCTAGCACGGAAGAGGCTCTTGGATATCGCATATCACTGAGTCCTTCCCTGTTCCTCAAACAATTTACGAACATATAGGAGAATGGATCTGATATCCATCTTTCCATGTTGTCTTTGTAACTCAGGAGTCATAGAGCCTAACATGTAACACTAAACAAGAGTGGAGTCATCAATGTACTTCACGTAGTGAGCGAGCTCATCCTCGCTTGCCCCTTCCTCGGGCGTAAGCATCACTGTATCAAAGACGTACGTGATTTTCTCCGTGACAACAATTCTCAAGTTACGAAGCCAATCCATATAATTTGGACAAGTGAGGCGGTTGACATCAAGTATGCCACGTAAAGGATTTGAAAGTGACATTTTTTGAAAATAAACGGCTCACCAACACCTACTCAACTTTTGCTTGCATTAGCCCATCTTGAGTTCTATCTCGCCTCTCTCCAATCTCCCTAGGCCTTGCTAGAAACCTGTAACAAATTGCATATATAATAAGCACTACCAGTATCAAATACCTATGTATTATCATTAGAGTCTAATAAATGGAGACTGATCATAAATGTACCTGAAGCTTCTCCAAGCTTCTATTTCACCCTCTCTGCAAGGTACTCTTTGCAGTTCCTCTTCCAATGCCCATCTTTGCCATAGTGGAAGCACTGACCTTTCTTTTTGCCGGGTCTTTCTAACAACCTTTGTTTTACCTAGTCTGCCCTTGCCCTTGCCCTTCTTAAGGGACTTTTCTACTTTTCTTTTCTTTCTAGTCTCACTAGTTTAGAGAATTAGCTTCTCTTTCTAAGTACTCTCTGCCACCCTCAACATATTGAGGAGCTCTGGGAGAGTCACCTCAAGCACAATATCCACACACAAGTTATCCTCTAGGACTATTCCTAGACTTGTGAGTTTCTCTATCCACTCAATCATCTTTAGGACATGGTTTTAAATCGGTGTCCCCTCAGTCATCCTAGCACGGAAGAGGCTCTTGGATATCGCATATCACTGAGTCCTTCCCTGTTCCTCAAACAATTTACGAACATATAGGAGAATGGATCTGATATCCATCTTTCCATGTTGTCTTTGTAACTCAGGAGTCATAGAGCCTAACATGTAACACTAAACAAGAGTGGAGTCATCAATGTACTTCACGTAGTGAGCGAGCTCATCCTCGCTTGCCCCTTCCTCGGGCGTAAGCATCACTGTATCAAAGACGTACGTGATTTTCTCCGTGACAACAATTCTCAAGTTACGAAGCCAATCCATATAATTTGGACAAGTGAGGCGGTTGACATCAAGTATGCCACGTAAAGGATTTGAAAGTGACATTTTTTGAAAATAAAGATATAATAGAAATGAATAACATGCAGATTTTGCAAGAAATAAACAATCAAGATATGAACTTCTATCTTAATATGCTCCCCACTATTTTATTAGCAAGTCACACGACACCCTCAACACTTGAAATGAAAGTCTCCGGCAAACTTCTAGTGGGGATCAGAATCCAATCAGCGTCTTAGTGTAATCTCGAGGGACTCGACCAATCACACTAATCCCAAAAGGTAGACAACTATTGCTGATCACAACTTGTGATTCCCTTCCTGTTCGGCCTCCGAATCACCATGGTCTCGAGGGACTCGACCAACCATGATGTTCGGTTAAGTCAACATCATCATTACAAGATGAGCTGATTCGATGATATACCCTCGAGGGACTCGACTAAGCATATCGTGTCCTTGGGTCATCAGTGAAATCTTTATGTCGTAGATAAGATAGTGAATTGCGATATATGTGAGCCTCGAGAGACTCGACCAACTCAACCAACACCGGGAATCGGTTCCTACCTATAATGATGGAAGGCCACGTGGGTCAATATAATTGCCTCACGTTTACCGACTTAATATTATTGAGAGAGAGAGAGGTTTCTTTATCATTTTGGTCTCCTAATATGACATATCACACATATATATATTTAATATATATCTACATCACATGTAAATATATATACATATCTAGTAGATATAAAAACAATCACACCATATGATCATAGACCACAACCTAATGCGATCAAGCCCGAGCCAGTAGGCCTAATCACTCACATCAAGATTTATGTGTGCAATAGTGCATCTCCATGCCCTATGATCATCCATCTCGTCCTCGTCGGTTTTGTCGACATCTTGATGTATCTCCATGCATTGCAATCGTCCATCTCGTGGGTCCCGTTATCGCATCCACATTCCCGCTATGTCTCCTCATGTGATTACAACTTAATCATACGCACGCAGACTCGACAATAAATGAGAAATATAATGGAGGCTTGCAGGCCCCAATAATAATCATAAGTACACACATCACATGGTCCATGATCATCCGTCTACACATTATACATTACATGTATAAATCATTATCATGTAGGACTACTAGATAATAAAAAAATAATAATCAATTAAACTTTTTAATTAATTAATATTTTTTGAAATTAAGGACATGTAGAGTATTTTTTGAATTCTGAGGGGTATTTTTGTAATTTAGATAAAAGGATAGAACTGGAATTTCTTAAATTCTAAGAGGGCAAAACTATCTTTTGCCTAGAAAACCCTAATCCCTTTCTCCCATGCTGCTGCCACCGTCACTGCCACCCTACCGGCGGCGGCCTGTGTCGCGGGGGGTGGGGCGCTGCCCCTGTAGGTGGGCGCCCTGGCGGGCGCCGCGGGCGCTGCGGCCTCCACGGGCGGTTTTGCCCGCGGGTCCAACACCCACAGGCGACGATCGCGGGCGCAATGCCCGCTCTGGTGGCCGCCATGCTTGTGGCCTTCCTTGCGGGCGCCGCTACAAGGGGCTTGCCTACACACGACTGTCTGCATGCAGATGGCAACGCTGCCATCTGCGACGGCAGCAAGGGCAGCAACAGTTGCTGCCCTTTTTCGCTTTTGCGTCAACGATTTTGACGTCAAAATTCTTTTTAAACACAATACACACAAGTCAAAACCAATCATGCATAGCGGAAGAATAACCTGGCTCTGATACCATTGTTGGGAAATCTTGGGGGCGACATCACATGCGCAGCGGAAGAACAAGAAAACAAAATCCCCAATTTCCCAAAAAGATGTTCATCGTCATGCGAAGATTGATATGTAAAAATCCACGAAATAAACTACATATAGAATAGGTTGTATTACCTAGGGAGATCGTATATCCCTGTTTCCTTACAGATCTCTAGGAGAGGGTGAAGGAGGTCAAGCGTCCTCCTCTCTAGCAGTGATCCACATAGTAAGGCTGCGACGGTGCTCCTCAAAACTCCAGGCCTGCTCTGAGGTGGAGAGGGGGAGGAGAATAGGAGAGGCAAGCAAAGACTCTGGCCTATGAACCACTGAATCCCTCATATTTATAAAGGTCCCCTATCAAACCCTGATGGATCCTCCCCTATTGGGTATTGGATCAGCATCCAATTACCCAAGTCTTTTAGATTAGTGGATCTCTATCCAATAATCTCTCATGGGCTCTTATTGGATCTCGTCCATGGGATCCAATAATTCAGGGGCTTATTGGATATCCAATAAAATAGGGGCTCTGGCGGATATCTCATATCCGAACCTTTACTCATCCAACGCCTACCATATGTGTGTGACACTCTAGGCCCAATATTGAGTCGGCCATGAGTCATATCTGTCAGAACTCCTTCTAGCTCAGTGAATTATTATCTCCATAATAATTCACTCGACTCATCGACTACGAACGTACTAGGCCACTACACCGTATTCTCCAGACGATATAGGGGAATCAAATCCATTGGACCTATTTATCCTCAGTTACTATGTACCTATAGTCCCTCATCCATCTAATATCCCAGAGACTGTATACCAGGTATGGTGCTGTCAGACCCATACAGTATCTACTCGAGTCTCGCTCTAATCGAATTCTCCTAGAGAACTCTTTCTCTCTCAATCTGAATAACCTTGACCAAGGATTTGTTTGAGTAAGAACATATAGAAAATTCCTCTCATGACGCCGAGAGTGGATGATCCTCTATCGACACTTAATAGCCCTCGTAAAGTTGGCTACCACTCCCAATGACCAGTTGTACTAGCTAGATCTAGGACATCCAAACCTATAAGTCTGGTATCAAAGAGTGGAGCACTTATATAGGACATCCTTGATATCTCAAGTCTAAGGACCAGATACACCATTAGGATTACGGAATCGCTGTCTAACAATGAGGCATCATCAACCATCCAACATTCCGTAAGCGGATCAATCAGTGAACTCATTCTCCAATGAGCACCTGTATTGTATCCCTAGTGTCCCCACACGAGCAGCTATGAGACCAACTACATCCATCATATAGACAGGTATACAACACACCAATATATCCGATTATCTCGATGTCCCTCTCGAGTAACCTATGACCGGGATTATTTAGGATATGTGTTTAAAGGTGAATCGATCTCATTACCGTGATCTCATCACGATCCAATTCCCATTGCACAAATCCAAGGACATCACAATATATATAAACATGCATATATGCAATAGTTAATATAAAGTGATAAATGTCAAAATATAATAAGTAAAAATATTCCGTGTAAAGTCACACGTGGCATCACTCATGTGATTGGATTGTCGGGCACCTATGATTAGCAGCTCGTACCCAGAAAACCTAGGATGAGAAGTTTTTAGGCTCCAAATTTAAATCAACTTGAGGCTTATAAATATCCCTCTCATCCCTGGTTAACATATACAATCACAGAGAGATTAAAAGTGAGAAAAAACTATTACAATCACTTGAGAGATCCCCTCATCTACTTTAAAGATTAGAATTATGTTTAAGTGAGGAGTGAGTGCTTATAAGGGATGTCTCCTAAACCCGTGAAAATGAGAAGAGAGGTGTAAAAGGGTAGTTAGTCTTCGCCCATTGAAGGAAGACCGATAGTGGATGCCGGTGGCCTCTATTAGGATCAAGAGCACTAAGAGGAGGGGGGGGGGTTAATTAGTGCAGCGGAAAACTTTCAATGATTTAAAATGACGTTCGTACGATAAAAATGATTTTGGTATGAAAGCCAATTCGGAAATTCCTTTAACTTAAGATCAAGCGAAGTGTAGTTAAAGTAAAGCTATGGAGGCTATTGCAGTTAAGATAGAGAACAAAATGTAAATGCAAACCGAGATTTAGAGTGGTTCGGTCAATCTTGACTTACATCAACTTTGGCTTCCTCCTCCGATGAGGTCACCGACATCCACTAGAGGCCTTCCTTCAATAAGCGAAGGCCAACCACCTTTTATAGCTTTACTCCTTTTGACAGGCTTAGGAGACAACCCTTACAGATTTTTCACTCCTCTCTTGAATGATCAAAACTTAGAAGAAAAGAGGGAAAAGAACTTCTAGCCTTTTATAACACTTTTAAGATCTCAAAATCTTAGAATAAATGCTAAGTTTCGGTGCCCTTTCATGCATGAAATGGTGGGGTTTATAGAGGCCCTAAACTGGTTTGAATTTGGAGCTCAAAAGTGTCATCTCCCAGAATTCCGGGGTCCTGGCGGTACTACCGCCATAACTAGGCGGTACTACCGCTTGACAGGGGTGGTACCATTGCCCAGCCTCACTCAAAGACCGAACCCAGGCGGTGCCACCACTTGACATGGGCGGTTCCACCGCCCAGCTTTCCTTGGGAGACTCAGCTCCTGGGTGGTGCCACCGCCGGCTAGGAAATCTGGGTCCGAATGGGCTGATCCATTCGGCCCAATTTGGGTCTTTCAAGGGCCCAATTGTCCCAAGGTTAAGTTAATGGGATCACCTCCCATTTCTAAGATAATCATCATACTAACTATGATATTTTAAGACATTTATACTGTAGCTTGCTCCGGTTCGTTAATCACTTCTTCCGGCGAGCTTCCGGCGAACTTCCAACGAACATCCGACGAACCCTCGGCGATGCTCCGGCGGACTTCCAGCAAACTCCTGGACTTGCTATGATCCACTTGGCAAGTTCGGATGAGCTTCTTTGGCAAGCTCCTGGACTTCTCAGATTTGTTCCCGTAGAACCTCCGACGATCGTCCTGACTTCCGTCGAACTCTCGAACTCCCAACGTGCTCATAGTCTTGACTCCAATGCAACTCCTGCTGCATGTCTTACTTTCATCGTAGTTAATCCTGCACACTTATCTCAATGTATGAATTAAATAACAAATGACAATTGACTTCATCATCAAAATCCGAGATTCAACAATCTCACCCTTTTTGATGATGACAATCAATTGAAAACGGAGTTAACCTTAACTCTCCTACCTATATGCCATACTCGAGATAAGTTATTCTTGAATTCAAAGCCTTTGAATTCAAAGACATATTGATAAGTTAAGATTGTTTAACCTTATCAATACTCCCATCATGATTCCTATTATGATGTATCTCTCTGAAAATGTTGTCAAGGCTTGACATCCATTTTCAAGTCTTACATTTCAAGTGTGAATGATAATAATGGTAGCAATTCATCATATGGTAAGATATCAACATATAAAATTGTGATGTAAGCTTTTGATATCTTAACATAACGCAAGCATTTCAAGTGTTTAGCAATCATAGCATGGCAAGATATTGACATGTAAAATTGCGATGCAAGTTCTTGATATCTTAACATGATGCATATATGGCATAATGCAAATATGGCAGTCATAGCATTTCTATCATCAATTTACCATATATTTCGATGCAAGCTTCTTTTGATATCTTAACATAATTCAAATTCAGATATGACACTCATAACATCAATTCATATATTTCTCCCCCTTTGTCATTAACAAAAAGGAGAACGATATAAGCAAATTTTAAACATAAGTGTGGTAATGATTCATGCCAGAACTAGGTTCATATCATTTTTCAACAATGAGCGATAGGATACCAATTATACAAACATCTCAAAGAAAACATGACATGGAGATTACTTCTTCCTTTTTATTTGGTATTATCTTTTTGCATGAATGAGGAAAGCCATTTGTGAGATTACTCGAATGAAGTTAAAATTAATAAGAGATTTAAATCACATTTCATTTTTACAATGATCAAGATATATATGTAAATCAAATCCTTGCTAAAAAAAATCTTCCCTTTTTAAGAAGGAATTTATAAGAAAGAATTATTTCATCAAATCCATTTCTCAAAAAAAAATATTTTTCACATGATAAGTCTATAAGAGATGCATTTGCTAATTGATTCTATATGTCAAAAATCAATGATATGAATGAAACTCTATATGACATGCTTATAAAAGTTGCATTAAGTCTGGAAGAGAATAATGCATCGTTAGGATCAAGAAAATCCGAAAATGAAATTTAACACTTTCATGCATTCGGACAAGGTTTTGCTATAGATTTTCAAACACAATCATGAAGATAAAACATGCTTATTATTATGAAAAATTTTGTATCCAAAACACATAATTTTCAATATGTTATTAAGGCATGTAATCGTGTAAAATCATCATAGCAATTAAGTGATTTGATGTCCGAAAAATAATTTTAATAAGTTCATGCATTCGGACACATCTTTGCCATAGTTTTTTAATGAAGATAAATATGCTCATCAACATGAAAATTTTAGTATCCAAAACACATAATTTCCAACATGTTATGTAATCGAGTAAAATTCTTATCATATGCAATTAAGTGATTTGATCAATGAATCAAGAAAGTCCAAAAAATAAATTTAATGAGTTCAAGCATTCAGACACATCTTTCAAGGATTAAGAGAGTATGAATCATAATGAGAGTATAACATGCTCATCATAGAAACCAAGGCACAAGATTTTCAAGGTAATCATGTTATAGAGGCAATCAATTTCCACACAAAATTTAAGTGATCAAGGAAAATCCAAGAATGAGTAGTGTAAAGAGATTCAAGGAAAATCTAAAAATGATGTTCAATTAATGTTCTTAATTATGCATATGCTCACCAAATAATACATCAAGTAAACATATCAAGGATTAGTAGTCATCAAGGCAAGGGGCATTGTGATCAAAGTAGCATAAAGAGTTTTCAACATAATTGTTAGAACAAGACAAGAAGAGATTGTGTCCACATTTACATATACAAGCTCATTCAGGAGGTAGAAAATTAAGATGTCTAAATAAGGAGTCAAATTGTCGATGAATTTGCTATAGCTCAGATAGGATTTGATCTTGGCGATGTTCAAGCCAATCTTGTCTTTGTTCAAATCGATCTTGTCTTTGTTCAAAGCGATCCATCTGAATCCCTATGTCTTCGATAGATAATGCAGGAGCTTTCTCAAATAGATATGTTTCCTCAAAGAGACCAGTCGGAGGAGATTGATTACTCCTAAAGATTGGTGTTTCTGGTTCTGGTTCAGGTTGAGGGAAATTGATTTTTAAATGTACATCTCATTCTAACCCACATACCATTTCTAAATGTACATCTCATTCATTGAAGTTGATTTTTATTTATGATGCTAAATCTATCTAGCTTTATAATCTCTTCGTCGAGTGGTATTGCAATATCGTAGGCATGGAGTATTCTAGTGATTATACCACCATATGGAAGCATCACGTCCTTTTTAGATATTTCTATCATGTTTTGTTGGATAAGGTAACCAAAACAGTTATTATATCCTTTCATGATCCAATTCATAGTACCTAGTTCCATTTGACTTACTTCATCATGATGGTATTATTTCGAGAAAATGATACTAGTTAAGATGTGATGAAGTATTTTGGTGTTTAGTGGTAATAAATGTTCACAGCTTTTAGGAAGTATCACTAAGTTGGGATTACCAAAAATTGTTCCTAAGGCTTCAACGTATGTGGTCCCAACTGTTTCATCATCCCATAGTCCTTTAAAATAACAACCTTTATCTTTTACAGGGATGCCTATCATGTCACAAATGAAACTATCCGTAGTAGAAATATATTGTCCTAAGAGATAGGTAGATACTCTTTCTTCTTCATCTACATGTAGATTGTTGTAAAACAACCTAACAAGTCTAGGGTAGATGGGTTCACTAATTTGTAGGATTGGGAGTAGATCTAAATTTACAAACCATTGAATTGTCTCTAAATTACTTGGTTCATTCAGATCAACATACTTTCCCTTATGGACATTTCTAAACTCTATAGAAGCAAATATTGGGCATATAGTTTTGAATCGAGAAGGGTGGGATCAAAGTATTCTCCTAATCTCCTCTTCCCTTTGTCCCTAGAGGATCTTCTAAAGCCCATAACTACTGCTATTTAAGAAGATAGTAATGAGCAAGAGTAAATGACACAAAACAAAAATCAAAAGCCTCTTTGAGAATATCTTAGTTGTGTTCTTCAAGAGGATGAATGATTGATTCTTGATCTTACACGAAATGGGCAGTTTTTGGGCAGCTCAAGGAGAGAAATGGAGGTGGAGAAGAGTTAGAGCTGCTAGGAGGAGAAGAGAGTGAGTTGGGGTCGGTTCCACCGCTGGCCCTAGCACGGTTTAAAAGGGGCAGAGTTGCGGGCGGTGGCACTGCTAGTTGGGTGGTGCAATCGCTTGCTACCCGTGACAACCGGCGGTGCTACCACCAGCTAGGCGGTGCCTCCGCCTACAAGCAGTGAGCACTATTTTAAGGGCTGTTTGGGCTAATTTGGATGTTTTTGATTTGAGGAGAGTTTTTGTTTGTGGAGTAATAAACTTTAATTACATAATTATGTAAGAGGTTCCATCTCAAGATGAGAAATTTCGTATGTTCATGATAGATCTTGTGACGCACATACTCTACTTCAAATGTCGTATACAATTTTCGACATGCTCATGACTTATTGTTCAAGCTAGTAAGCTTCACTAGTTCATGACAAACTTGGCTTGCAGGACGTAAGTTCATAATATGGTTGGATCCGAAAATAAAGAAGGAATGAATCCGATGAATTTAGAAATCCAGAGGATGTGTGAAGGGAGAATTAAATATGAGTTTCAAAATCTGAGGGATCAAATAGGATTGTATCAGTATTACTCTATAATATTAATTCTCTAATCCTCTTTTTATCATTTAGGCTAGAGAGCATTACATGTCTTTTTGGATCTCGGGTCATGAATATTGAGTAACCAAAAAGCAAGACATTATCTCTTGCTCCTAGCTTGTGACGGTCTACGTTTCTACAAGAAAGGATGATTTTTAGGTACCCATTTACTTTTGGGTGCCTCAAATACTGATTTAAATTTTTTATCATGTTACATAGAATTTATCGTGGTTCCTTTAGGAACCCAAATCAGTTTGTTCAAACTAACTTTCTTGAATGGACAATGACAAGTTCTATGTTCATGTTTGCAATAAAAGTTATATTTGCTTTGGTGCCGAACATGTAAGATAGGGCCTTTAATGAAGGTGGTTGGATTTTGGTGAGGACTTCTCACAAATCCGATTCCACTTCTTTTAGGAACATGACCCTTATTTATAAGGATCATATTCAAAGACTTGCTACCAACCTCGAATTTCTTCGAGGTGTCCTTAAGTAGTAAGTTCTCCTTTTGGAGAGTTTCTAGATCATGGCATGTAGCTAAACTATCATGATATTCAGTTTTTAATTTATCGAAATTACAAGTAAGACTATCATGCTCCTTTTTTTAGTAATTTGTATTTTCTACTAATAGTTTTGCATTCATCAAATAAGTCATGGAAGGCATTTAGTAATTCGTCAAATGATAAATCTGTATCAATTAAATTCGTTACCTCATCTCCGATGGCCATTGGGGCGTAATGAGCAACTTGCTCGGTGTTGGACTCCTCTTCTTCGGATGCGCTTGAGTCATCTCATGTTGCTTTAAGTGCCTTCTTCTTTGGTGTTCTCTTCTTGGCTTGGGGACAATCACTTTTGTAGTGTCCTGGCTTCTTGCATTCATAGCAAATAACTTGGTCCTTTTTGAGTTCAAATTTATTTTTTATGTCATTTTTAAACTTGTTTCTTTTAATAAATTTTTTGAATTTCCTTGTTAGAAGTGCCAAGTCATCGTCACAATCTTCATCACTTGAGTTTTCTTTTAAGTGGTCTTCGAAAGTTCTAAGTGTCATATCCTTCCTGTTCTTTGGAAGATGTCTTCTTGCTCTTCATGAGCTTTGCAAGTCATTTCATAGGTCATTAATGACCCGATTAATTCTTCAAGAGGGAAGTTGTTTAAATCTTTAGTCTCTTGAATAGCAGTAACTTTAGAGTCCCAACTCTTAGGAAAGGATCTTAGAATCTTATTTACGAGCTCAAAATCGAAAAACTTTTGTCGAGTCCTTTTAGACCATGGACGACATCCGTGAAACGGGTGTACATGTCGCCAATAGTCTCGCTCAGTTTCATTCGAAAAAGTTCAAAAGAATGTATCAAAAGATTGATTTTTGACTCTTTCACTCTACTTGTGCCTTCGTGAGTCACTTCAAATATATGCCAAATATCAAATGCGGTTTCACAAACCGAAACACGATTGAACTTGTTTTTATCAAGCGCACAAAATAAGGCATTCATAGCCTCTGCATTAAGAGCGAAAGTCTTCTTCTCCAATTCATTTCAATCGATCATTGGAAGAAAAGACTTCGAAAATCCATTTTCAACAAGATTCCAAAGTTCAAAATCCATTGAAATAAGGAAGATCCTCATTCGGGTCTTCCAATAGGTGTAGTCCATCCCATTGAACATGGGTGGACGTGTAATAGAGTGACTCTCTTGATTTTCGACGTATGCCATCTCTCTTGGGTTTTAATTCAATTGAGAGTTAACCTTGCTCTGATATCAATTGTTAGGATCAAGAGCACTAAGAGGGGGGGGGGGGGGTGAATTAATGTAGCAAAAAACTTTCAATGATTTAAAATAACATTCGTACGATAAAAATGATTTTGGTATGAAAGCCAATTCGGATATTACTTTAACTTAGGATCAAGCGAAGTGCAGTTAAAGTAAAGCTATGGAGGCAGTTGCAGTTAAGATAGAGAACAAAATGTAAATGCAAACCGAGATTTAGAGTGGTTCGGTCAATCTTGACCTACATCCACTTTTGGCTTCCTCCTTCGATGAGGTCACCGACGTCCACTAGAGGCCTTCCTTTAATAGGCGAAGGCCAACCACCCTTTTACAACTTTACTCCTTTTGACGGGCTTAGGAGACAACCCTTATAGATTTTATACTCCTCTCTTGAATGATCAAAACTTAGAAGAAAAGAGGGAGAAGAACTTCTAGCCTTTTACAACACTTTTAAGCTCTCAAAATCTCAGAATAAATGCTAAGTTTCTGTGCCCTTTCATGCATAAAAGGGTGGGGTTTATATAGGCCCCAAACTGGTTTGAATTTGGAGCTCAAAAGTGTCATCTCCTAGAATTCTGGGGTCCTGGCGGTACTACCACCATAACTGGGCAGTACTACCGCCTAACAAAGCTTAGAGACTGAGCTTGAGCGGTACCACCGCCTAACAGGGGTGGTACCACCGCCCAGCCTCACTCGAAGACCGAGCCTAGGCGGTGCCACTGCTTGACATGGGCGGTTCCATCGCCCAGCTTTCCTTAGGAGACTAGGCTCTTGGGCGGTGCCACCGCCGGCCAGGAAATCTGGGTCCGAATGGGCTGATCCATTCGGGCCAATTTGGGTCTTTCAAGGGCTCAATTGCCCCAAAATTAAGTTAATGGGATCACCTCCCATTTCTAACTTAATCATCATGCTAACTATGATATTTTAAGACATTTATACTGTAGCTTGCTCTGGTGCATCAATCGCTTCTTCCGGCGAACTTCCGGCGAACATCCGACCAACCCTCGGCGATGCTTCGGCAGACCTCCGACAAACTCCTGGACTTGCGACGATCCACTTAGTGAGTTTAGATGAGCTTCTTTGGCAAGCTCCTGGACTTCTTAGATTTGTTCCCGTAGAACCTCCGACGACCATCCGGACTTCCGTCGAACTCTCGAACTCCCAACGTGATCATAGTCTTGACTCCGGTGCAACTCTTGCTGCATGTCTTACTTTCATTGTAGTTAATCCTATTGAATCTTGGATTTTGATGATGAAACTAATTGATTGTGTTTAGATGTTTAACTGCATTTTGAGTGATGCAGGTCTACTCGATCAGGATTAGACAGTTGACGCAGAAGGAATTGACGTTGTGCCGGAGGAGATCACGTCAGGATATTGGACGGCAGAATGCTTCGGACGTTGGGCATCGGGCCAAGGAGAGCGGAATTGCACCAAGGATATCGGGGTTGCGGAGGTCAACTGCCGATTGGGCAATAACCCGCAAGAGTGGACGATGCACTGAAGAATCGGACGAAGCGCCAACCAATGACGTGCCGGGCAACAGAATGTCAATTCGCGTTGTAATAATTGTCTAGATCGGAGTAGAGTTTTGGCTTGTGTGTGCAGGATTAACTATGATAACGATGAAGACATAAAGCGAAACAAAGTGCCGGAGTCAAGCGCGAAGGATTCGTTGGGAGTTCGAGAGTTCGACGGAAGTCCGAAGGTTCATCGGGAATGCTGTCGGAACTAGCCGAGAATGAGTAGGGAGCTTGCCGAAGGGTTTTTCGAAAGCTCGCAGAAAGGTTCGTCGGAAGTTCGTGGAGCTCACCGAGAAAGATCGTAGCTTGCCGAAGAAGCTCGTCGAAACTCGCCAAGATCAAATCGTGAAGTCTCGGAGCTTGTCGGGAGTCCGCAGAATGGTTTCCGAGAGTTTTCTAGAAGTTCGCCGGAAGCTCGCCGGAAGAAGTCTTGACTTGCGGACTTTGTAATAGCTTAGGAAATGTCTTTAAATTTGTAGTTAGCACATTAATTAGGGTTAGGATTAGGTGTTAATCTTATAACCCAAGTAGGGGTCAATTGGGCCCGAGTTCGGACTGGTTTGGGCCAAATTTGGAGCCCAACCAGTGAGCCGAAATAGCCAGGCGGTGGCACCGCCCAGCACCCGAGAGCCAAGCGGTGGCACCGCCCAACACCCGAGAGCCAGGCGGTGGCACCGCCCAGTACACTGTCAGTGTCAAAACTGTCAGGCGGTGGCACCGCCACTGACAGGCGGTGGCACCGTTAGCTTCGGGAATCGAAGAGAATTCAAATTTTGGAGCCCAAATTTGAATCCTCTTGAGGCCTATAAATACCCCTCTATTCTCAGTTGAGATAACAACTTTTTAGAGAAGCAATAGAGTGAAAAAAAGTCTTAGTAAAGCCTTAGCAAGTCTTACTTTCAAATTGCTTGAGTGTTCACCTCCTTCTTTCTCATTGAAACTTTGTAAGAGTGTGAACCACTTGTAAAAGGTTGTAAGAGGGGTATTTGTCCTTCCCCTTCAAAGTGATTTGCTAGTGGAAGTTGGGAGCCTCATCGAAGAAGGCTTCGCAAGTGGATGTAGGTCATTTTGACCGAACCACTTTAAATTTGGCGTGTTCTCTGGTTTGCATTTACTTATTGCACTTTACCTTACTGCAAATCTTTATAAGTGCTTTACTTCCTCATTACTTTTGCTGCACACATTTACGAACACGCTTTTAAGTTAAGCACTTCCGAGTTCGATTTTTATCGTACGAAAAAGTTTCCAAAACCGACATTTTAATCCGCTGCACTAATTCACCCCCCCCTCTTAGTGCCGCTCCGATCCTAACAAATCCTACACACTTATCTCAATATATGGATTAGATAACAAATGACAATTGACTTCATCATTAAAATCCGAGATTCAACAGCCTCGATAGAAGAGGAATCAGAGGAGTTGATGTAGGTCGACAATGACCGAACCACTATAAATCTGGTTTGCTTTTCAATTATACAATTTACTTTAACTGCAAACTGCCATACTTCATTACTCTACTTGCTTACTGCCTTCAACACTCTTTCGTACGCTTTCAAGCTATTTTTCCGAAATCAATTTTCATCGAATGTAAGAAGAATTTTTCAGAACCGTCGTGATTTTACCACTGTGCTAATTTACCCCCTCTCTTAGTGCCGATTGCTTTCCTAATATGGATGATATCTCATGTGCAATGAAAAATAAAAATAAAATCAGATTTTTTAAAGTTAAGTACTTGGTGGTTGTGCGACGATTAGTGCACGAGAAAATTGTAAAATCGAAAAATTAAAAAACCACATACATCATGTCAGAAGCGTTACCTAGGGAGATTGTATATCCTCAAAATTTTTAGATCTGACGAAGTGGATGAAGCGAACTCATGTACTCCCCTCTAGTGGTGATCCACATAGCGGACGCAATGACGATGCTCCTTAGATCGTTGTGGGATCTCTCTCTCCATGCACACCCCAAGGCTACCGAGCCAAGGAGGAGGAGAGGAGGCTGAGGAGAATAGGAGGGGTGACCACCAACAGTTCTAGCCTATGAACCATAAGATTTCTCCTATTTATAGAGGTGTAAGTAGCTTAACCCCTTAATGGATCCTATCCTAATTGGATCTCTATCCAATTATTCAATTGGATCTCTATCCACATGATCTAAATTGGAGGCTCCGTGGATATCTCATGTCCGTACTTCTACTTATCGCATCATCCACCATATATGTGTGACCCTCTAAGCTCGATACCGAGCTGACTATGAGTCGATTTGATCAAAACTCCTTCTGACTCAAAACTCCGTTTGATATACTGAATTATTATTTTTATAATAATTCACTCTACTCATCAACTATTGACATACTAGGCCAATACGCCATAATCACTAGAAAGTATAAGGGGATATAATCTATCGGACTTGTCTGTTCTCAGTTACCATATGTCTATAGTCCCTCTCCATCTAATATTCTATAGACTATTTAGATATGATAACATCAGGCCCATACAGAATTCTATCCGAGTCTCGTTCTAATCGGATTCTCTCAAAGAACTCATTCTCTCTCAATCTGAACGATCTTGGCTAAGGATTTTGTTTGAGCGAGTACACATGAGATATTCCTCTCGTGATATTGAAAGTGAATGATCTTCTGTCGACACTCATTTGCCTTCGTAAAATTGGTTATCATTCTTGAGAATCGGTTGTACCAGATCTGGAACTTCCAAATCTGTAAGTCTAACATCAAATAATAGAGTATTCATATAAGACATCTTTGGTGTCTCAAGTCTAAAGACTAGACACATAACTAAGACTACGGAATTATTGTCTTACGTCAAGTATCATTAATCATCCTACATTTCATAAGCAAATCAATCAGTGAATTCATTCTCTAATGAGCACCTACACTATACCTCTAGTATTCTCACATAAGCGACTATGAGATCAGCCACCTCCATCATATGAACGAGTATATAGTGCATCGATTTATTTGATTATTTCAATGTCCTTCTCGAGTAACCTTATGACTGAGATGATTTAGGATCTGTATTTAAAGGCGTATCGGTCTCATTATTATGATCTCATTACGATCTGATTCCTATTGCACAGATCCAAAAACATTACAATATACATCCATATAATGTGATAAAATATCAATAATAATAAGCAAAGAGATCATCGCAACATATCACAAGTACCATCACTTATGTGATTGACTTATGGAGCACTTATATAACTAATAAAATTACCTATCATATACAATTCCATGTACTTCTATCCTATGTTTGAATTCAGATTATAGAATGTTTTTACTCGGAACTTCCTGAGTGATCATGAACTGTGTAATACTTCCCGAGAGTTTAATCATTTAAGTTCCACCTTAATCATGTACTTCTATTCATAATCTGACCTGTTTTAACAACATGAGTTTAGAATCTACACACGCATTGACATCACTTTGAACACCAGCAAACAAACTTCATGCATATGCCTTGGGCTCATCAAAGTGGTACAATCATCCAATTTGTAAAGAGAGTAGACTTCAGTTCTTCCTCACTCATCAGAATCGCCATGAGCAATTCATTCCAGGTATCAATTGGCCCAGGCAAGCACCAGTGAAGACAGTCATTCTGGAGCTTCTTGCTGATGTCAGGGTGGAACTCTCTGTATGGTCCTGGATGGCCGTCGGGTCTCAGCAGCGCAAGATGGTAAGTGTCAAGGAGCACAAGCCGCAGCCCGTTCTTCAATCCTTCCTGGAACTCCTCTACCTCCACATTTCTCATTATTTCATCCACTGGATCAGCAGTATACTCACGCTCTCTGTATGGTTTTGTTCTGTTGCACACCCCCTCACTGTTCCATTGCCCATGCTCAAAGTGGCTCGGAGTCCAGGTTCTCAAAACTACGAGGGGCTTGTGTTCTGACATGTTCATGAAGTGGAAGACTAACCGAAGTGCTCTGCGATAAGAGTAGTCCATTCCAAGTTCCCTCAGGCTCTTCCCTGTGCAGTAGTGGCAGCCAACAACTGTGTTATTCTCCCAAAATATGGTTTCTTTGAGGAACCACTGTCCACCGGACAACACTATGTAGTTGTACTTTTGATATTGGCTAGTCCAAGTATCATCGAGGACATCAAGATAAAGCTGTATATCATTCTTGGAACTATCTTCAGTAGATTTGATCAGAAAAGGAGCCCAGATCAGTTCTAACGTGACGTTGTGCGAAGGGAGGTACCATGTTTTGGATTGAAAATTTTCATCATGATAGACCAGAAGAGCTTCTTCGACCTGATGATCAGAAACACATTGGATTTCTTAGAGAGAGGTCCCATGAAGTTGAATGAAGTTACACAAAGCATAATTGCATTTCACAAGACCATTATTATGAGCAAAATAAAATTCTAAAGTTAAATCTTGATGATTAATTTCGCAGGTTGCTAACTAATACATTACTTTACCCACACTTATTTCGGTTTCATATTACAACTTACACTGAAAATTCTGAGGAAAGCAAAAGTCACATTGACAATTAACTTTGGCATTTGAATTATGCTTTACAAGATGGAGGCTTGTTTAAGGAACATATACAAAGAGGGTTGTGGAATTATGTTTATGATTACTTGCATTAGAAACCAAAATTGGTTATAATTGGTACTATCAATACCAAATTAAGTAACACCATGAGACAGGCCGAGAAATTTAGCCATGAGATTCTTCTCTATAATATAGTATTAGATGTATGTTGAAATTTGTAACATTTAGCAGCAAGCACGAAAAGCACCTTTGAGAGAAGGCAAAGCAATGACTCCATCTGGTTGCGGAAAATTGAATCGCCAATAAATGCTAAAGATTTGTTTCTCATAATATTCAAGAACTTCCTTGCGTCCATCAGAGATAAATTACAATCACATGGTTTCCATCTCCAGTAAAGGTAGTCAGTATCAGGCCGACCATTTGTCAAACAGTCTTGAGGATAAGATATGAAACTGCAGCTTGTGTTACTGTAAGCTGGACCTGAAGCATCCTGAATCCATTTGCCAGAAAAATGATCACATTCTTCTGCATTATCATTCATTTGACATTTGATTAGTTCATATAGTGCCACAAATATATGAAATTATTGAAACATATAGGGAAGGGGAAAGAACAATCAAGATCAAAGGAGTGGATAAAGTTGTGCACTATTATCACATTGCATTTAACCGCTACTGCAAATCACACTAATACAACAGACTTTCTTTGGTTATGAGCTGGTGAAACAGTATCCCACTACTAATATATTCGATCATATTCTCTAAACAAAAAGGCATATTCGATCATAGAAACACTCATTAATTTAACAAGTAGACAATAAAGTTATAGAAATTTCTGGTAGACTGACATGCCAGTAACATTTGATCCCCTCCTTAATAGTAAGACAGTTCAAACCAAACAGACGCATAATAAAGGGTACAATCTATAAAAGAAATATGCAAACAACTTATCTATGACTAAACTTAAAGACCACCCTTTTCTCTGAGAGACTTTTAAAGTGAGTGAGTGTGTGTCCATGTGCGTGTGTATACATATACATATATACAAGAAAAGTGATAAGAATAGTGATTGGAGTTAGAACTTGTTGCTTTTTCCTGACCCCAGGTAAACAAACTTTTTGTACTTCACTGGACACTTTTTTCACAAATTATTTTCTTAATTGTTACCTCAAATATATTAAAAAAAATAAGTTGACTTTTCTTTGAGCTTAACTGCCTTTTCAGATAATAAATACTTGAAGCAACTGTGTTCTCGACAGTAGGGCAATTTGAGTTAGAAATTTTCATGTGCTTGCTATAAGTGATTGAAATTGAGTCTTTGTTTCTACATTCTTTCATAATTAAAAGTATGGCTAAAGTTAGTAACAGCATAAAGTAAAACTTAAAGCTTGCTTTTGCAACTAAGATGCTTAAGAAGATGAGTTTTCCTTTTAGAAAAGGAGATGATTTTGTTTATGAGTTCAAGTTACAGAAATGCCCAAATAAAAGATTAACAAGGTAGTAATTTACTTCATTATTGAGTGTCTGAAACCATATAAAAAATCCCAACATCTCTAAAGGTCCCAGAAATCATTTGGGCAGTTTTGAGTAATTTGGCAAACAAAGAAGAGTCTGAAAAATGCAAACAGTTTGCAAAATCATTCAATTAGGAAGAACGAAGCAAGCAATCAGAAATAAACAGAGGAGAGATTAATTGGTCAAAGAAAATTCTTGATAATTAGTTGCATAATTGGTTTCTCTTGTTTCATAATTTGTTTAGGGAAGATTTTGTTGCCACAATTTTATGACACTTCAAATCACCTCGATGCAATGGAGCAAAACACATCAAAGAAATGGAAAAGAAAGAGATAGGACAGCCACCACTAATCGTTCTGCAGGTTCCTAAACTTCATGCCAAAGATCTCACCTTTCTCAGAAGAGAAGCTGTCAGGGGCCACGTAGGGGAAGAGAAGGTGACAAGAGAAAGCTATGAGCAACGCAGACCCCAAGAGAATGAGGAGCAAGTTGAACAACCTTTCACCGTGAGAGATGCGAGGCTCTTCTTCGACGTCCACCTCCCACCCATTGGCCATGGTGCTCTGCCGTAAGAACAGAGGAAGGAGGGAGGAAGTTGTGGAAGCCAAAAGAATCTCTTTTGAGGGTAGGAGGCGAGAGTGAAAGGGGCAAATAATAGCAAGAGTGAGACATAGGAGAGAGTGGATTGGACAAAACTATTAACTTGTCTTTCATTTTATATTCTTTTTAAAATTACAAAAATAAATAAATAAATTCCACCCTATTCTTTTACAAATACTAAACAGAAAAAATAGTCAGCTTTCTACGATTTCTTGTAATTGGCAATGATTGTTGTGGTAAGTTTATTGCCAACAGTGTGGATATATTTTACCTAAAATCAATCAATCTCTCTCTCTCTCTCTCTCTCTATATGTTGGGTGTGCTTACAGTGAAATAGAATCTTAATGTCTTGGCCTTTCAGCTTGGTTTTATTTTGACATGTAGCTTTTGTGATGTCTTTTTTGATCCCATCAATGTCAAATGACAAACTATAAAAGCCTGTCTTACCCGTATGTAAAACGTTGGTAGATCTCTGTAAATTGATTATATTGCTTTCCACTGTTTTCTCTTTCTTGTCTTCTTCATCTTGTTTTGTTCATTCGTTTATGTATTATACACAACTTGTTTTCCTTGGTAACATACATGATGGGTAAGTAAACTGACCATATTTCCCAATCATATTTCTCTCGGTAAATGTAAGATGCCATCAAATCTCGTTCAAATGCCTTCTAAACCACCTTAGGTGTAGTGTTTCACACCACCTGCAGCCATGCAAGTCATAGATTCCACAGATGCAGACATCAGCTCCAAAGATGTGAATAACATCCTATTATATTGATGTGAATGCCACCTTGGAAGGAAGGAAATAAGCATGGACAGCAGAACCTTTATTATGTTGGCATAGTCACTTCACCGGCAACTGTGTTCATTCTGTCACCTGTCTCTCGTTTAACTCTCCATAACGATAAATTAAATTTATAACATATTGATATAATTTAAATTTTTTTTACTAATTTACAGATGTATTATTGTTTAATTCAAAAATTATAGTGATATTGATATAAAAAAATAGATTTATTTATTTTTCTTTATATCTTTGGACTACTATGAATAATAAATTAAAGATTAAACAAGATTAAAAATAGATCTATAATATTAATAATTAGTTATTTATTTTTAGAAGGTACTATTATTTTATAAATAAGAACAAAGGATCTAGAATGATAATTAGAAGAGTCTTTTTATGAAAGCCATCTCTTAAGTAATTCTGTTATAATTAAACATTATTTCTATTTGTAGATAACCATTATCAAAATTTAATAATATTTATAATATATCTTTTACTTGACCTATTAATTGGTAACATATAAAAAAATTAAAATCAAAATAAATAAAACAAAAAAATTATTTAAAACAACTTCTTTACCTAATTGAATTATAAAATTTAAAAAGTATTTTATACATGATTATAAAATTTTAAAATAAATCAATAAATGAAATAGATATAATAATATTATATTAAGTATACCTATCAAGGCGAATGGTTGTATGTCATCAATATCATACTTCCTTCTATGTACCATAATACTATTAGCTTTTCCTAATGTAGTTCATAATAATGCATGTAATTTGTCTTATCAAGATAATCATAATATCAATTCAACTATAATATATATAAATATAAATATAAATAGGATAGTAGAAATAAATAAATTTAATTAAGCAAAAAATATTAATAATAGTATCTATCTAAATATGCATCACTATATCTTTTATAGTTTGTTCACAAATCCCATTCAAAAAGCATATTCTTTAAATACTTTAGACTATAAAGCTTTAGTAAATGGATCAATAATCACCAAGGTGATACTTAGGTTTTTAGTTGATACTTGTATTTGAACTCTTTCTTTAATTACCAAGTATTTTATCTCAATATATTTGAAATCACTAAAGTACATGTCATTGTTAGAGAAAAAATTATTACAGTATTATTACATAATATTTTTAGCGGCCTAACAATTAAGTTGACTATACCAAGTTCTACGATGAAATTTTATAATCATAAAACTTGATTTGTAGCCATAAAATATGCTACGAATTTAGCTTCTATTGTTGATGACATAATAAGTGATTGCTTTGTACATGTTCTTTAAATACTTTAGACTATAAAACCTCAGTAAATGGATCAATAATCATCAAGATGGGACTTAGTTTCTTAATTGGTACTTATATTCGAACTCTTTTTTGAACTACAAAGTATTTTACCTCAATTTGTTTGAAATCAGTAAAGTACATATCATTCTTAGAGAAGAAAATTATTACGATGTTATTACATAACATCTTTAGTGACATAAAAATATTATATATGTATATATATAGAATATCTATATGGGCCTGACAATACTATGCCCGATATATGGTCTTTAGGGTTTTAGATGGATGAGGGACTATAGATACATGGTAACTGAGGAAAAATAGGTCCAAAGGATTGGATTCCCCTACACGTTTGGAGATTACGACGTAGTAGCATAGTACGTCCGTAGTGGATGAGTCGAGTGAATTATTATGGAGATAATAATTCATTGACTCAGAAGGAGTTCTGATAGGTATGACTCACAACCAGCTTGATATTGAGCCTAGAGGGTTACATATATATAGGTAGGCGTTACGACGAGTAGAGATTTGAATATGAGATATTCGCCAAAGCCCCTATCTTATTGGATATCCAATAAGCCCATGAATTATTCGATCTTATGGATGAGATCCAATAAGAGACAATAAGAGATTATTGGATAGAGATTCATTAATCTAAGATGCTTGGATAGTTGGATGAAGATCCAAGACCCAATAAGGTAGGATCCATTAGGGTTAAGTTGTCAAGGGGCTTCTATAAATAGGAGAGAACCAAACACCCATAGGCCAAAGGTTTCTTGGTTGCCACCTCCTATTCTCCTCTCTCATTCTTCTCAGATAGTAGGTGTGGAGATTTGGGCAACAATTTGAGGAGCATCCTCATATCCCTACTATGTGGATCATCGCTAGAGAGGAGGACGTTTGACCTCTTTCATCCTCTCTTATAAATTTGTAGGGATTCAGGGATATATGATGTCCCTAGATAACACAACTCTCACACGTATGGTTTTCAGTTTCGCTGATTTTACGCACTAATCTATGCATGATGATGAACACCTTTTTGAAAAATTTAGGGATTTTTTAGTTTTTGTTCTTTCATTGCGCATGTGATGTCACCCCTAGATTTCCTTATAGTGGTATCAAAGCTAGGTTATTCGTGCAAAAGATTAATTTTAAATTACATGTGTTGTGTTTTAGAAAAACTTTTGACGTCAAAATCATTGACGTAAAAGGTGAGAAAGGCTAGCAACTATTGTTGCCCTTGCTGCCCTCGCAAAAGTGGCCAAGCGCTGCTTGCAACATTGGTCATCTACGTGTAGGCGGCTGGCTACCGATGGCCTATTACAAGCAGGCCACCTGTGTTAGGAAATCTTGGAGAGCGACATCACATGCACAGCATATGAACAGAAAATAAAATCCCTAATTCCCCAAAGATTTGTTTATCATAATGCGAAAATTGGTGTGCAAAAATCCGCAAACCAGAAAACTGTATATAGTAAAGATTATGTTACGGAGATCGTATATCCCTGAATCCTTGTAGATCTCTAGGAGAGGGTAAAGGAGGTCAAGCGGCCTCTTATCTAACGGTGATTTACATAGCAGGGCTGTGACGATGCTCCTCAAAACTCTAGGCCTGCTCTGAGGTAAAGAGAGAGAGGAGAATAGGAGAGGCAAGTAAAGGCTCTAGCCTATGAACTATTAAATCCCTCCTATTTATAGAGGTCTCCTGTCAACTTAACCCTAATGGATCCTCTCCTATTGGGTATTGGATCTCCATCCAACTACCCAAGCCTCTTAGATTAGTGGATCTCTATCCAATAATCTCTTAAGGGATCTTATTGGATCTCATTCATAGGATTCAATAATTTATGGGCTTATTGGATATCCAATAAAATATGGGCTCCAACGGATATCTCATATTTGAACCTCTACTCATTGCAATGCCTACCATATGTGTGTGATCCTCTAGGCCCAATATCGAGTTGGCCGTGAGTTATACCTGTCAGAACTCATTCTGGCTCATTGAATTATTATATATATAATAATTCACTCGACTCATCGACTACGAACGTACTAGGCCACTACGCCACAGTCCCTAGACGATACAGGGGAATCCAATCCATTGGACCTGTCTATTCTCAGTTATCATGTACCTATAGTCTTTCATCCATCTAATATCATTGAGATTGTATACCGAGCATGGTGCTATCAGACCCATACGGTTTCTACTCGAGTCTCGCTCTAATCGGATTCTCCCGAAGAACTCTTTATCTCTTAATCTGAATAACCCTATCTAGGGATTTATCTGAGCAAGAATATATAGGACGTTCCTCTTATGACACCGAGAGTGGATGATCCTCTATCGACACTCAATAGCCATCGTAAGGTTGACCACCACTCTCAATGACTGGCTATGCTAGATCTGGGACATCAAAACCTATAAGTCCGGCATCAAAGAGTGGAGCACTCATATAGGACATCCTTGGTATCTCAAGTCTAAGGACCAGATACACCATTGAGACTATGGAATCGCTGTTTAACAATAATACATTACCAACCATATAACATTCTGTAAGCGGATCAATTAGTAAACTTATTCTCCAATGAGCACCTGTACTATATCCCTAGTGTCCCAACACGAGTAGCTATAAGACTAACTACATCCATCATATGGATGAGTATACAGTACACCAATCTATCCGGTTATCTCAACGTCCCTCTCGAGAAACTTATGATCGAGATTATTTAGGATTTGTATTTAAAGGCGATTCGGTCTCATTATTGTGATCTCATCACGATCCAATTCCCATTGCACAGATCTAATGATATCATAATATATACATGTATATATGTAATTGTCAATATAAAGTGATAACTACCAAAATATAATAAGCAAAAAGATTGCGTGTTAAGTCACACATGCCATCACTCACGTGATTGGCTTGTTGGGCACCTATGACTGGCAATCTCCCACTTGACCTAAAGCCATGTGTCGGATCCCCATCAGACCCTTGTGATGCTCAAAGACAATTTGAGACAACTGCTTGTCAGTGGATCTGCAATATATCTTCGGATAGAACTCTTTCCACTACTACATCTCCTCAGGTCATGATCTCTTTAATAAGTTGAAACCTCCTCAGAACACTTCTGATGAGACCCGAATTCCCTTATTTGAGTAATCACCCCATAGCTGTCGCAATATAAGAGAATTGACTCCTTGCTGCATAACATGACTCCCAGATTTGTGATGAACATCTTCATCCAAACTCCCTCCTTTACTGCCTCTACTGCAGCAATGTACTCTACCTCTATGGCGAGTCTATCGTAGCATCTTAGAGACTACTGCCTCTACTGCAGCAATGTACTCTACCTCTATGGTCGAGTCTATAGTAGCATCTTGCTTGGAACTCTTCTAGCATACTACTCCTCCATTCAAGGTGTACACATACCCCAAATTCGACTTGCTATCATCGACATCAAACTGAAAACTTGAGTCTTTGTAGCCTTCAACCCTAAGACTACTGCCTCTACTGCAGCAATGTACTCTACCTCTATGGTCGAGTCTATAGTAGCATCTTGCTTGGAACTCTTCTAGCATACTACTCCTCCATTCAAGGTGTACACATACCCCAAATTCGACTTGCTATCATCGACATCAAACTGAAAACTTGAGTCTTTGTAGCCTTCAACCCTAAGACTACTGCCTCTATATACCAGTAAAAGATCCTTAGTTCTTCTCAAGTACTTAAGGATACACTTTATCGCTTTCTAGTGCTCCAAGCCTAGATCCACTTGATACTTACTCATGACACTCAGAGCATGCGCTATATCAGGCCTGGTACATAGCATGCCATATATGATAGACCCTATTGCTGATGTATAGGGTATCCTATCCATGTTCGTCCTTTCTTCAGGAGTCTTTGGGGACATACTCCTAGAAAGCGATATTCCATGTCTCATCGGTATGAGACATCTCTTGAAATTTTCTATGCCAAACCTTTTGACAATGGTGTCTATGTACTTGGATTAGGACAAACTAAGTATCCTCTTAGATCTATCTCTATAGATCTGAATCCCTAAGATATAGGATGCTTCCCCTAAGTACTTCATGGAGAAGTGTCTAGATAACCAAGCCTTTACTATAGATAGCATTCCTATATCATTCCCAATGATTAGGATGTTATCCATATATAACACCAAAAAGGTGATAGCTCTCCCACTTACCTT
Source organism: Musa balbisiana (assembly GCA_004837865.1). Lineage (NCBI taxonomy): Eukaryota > Viridiplantae > Streptophyta > Magnoliopsida > Zingiberales > Musaceae > Musa > Musa balbisiana. The sequence continues at coordinate 23,729,298 of CM017193.1, read as the reverse complement.
TCTATACACACAAGGCTTATCTTCATTCTTAACGAAGTCATAAGATCTGATTGCCTCATCAAATCTTATGTTCCAACTTCGGAAAGCTTACTTTAGTCCATAAATGGATCTAAGCAACTTGCATATCTTATTTTGGTAGTCCTTGGATACGAATCCCTCGGGTTGTATTATATACACCTCCTCCTCGAGATTCCCATTGAGGAATGCAGTTTTCACATCAATCTGCCAGATCTCATAATCATAATGTGCTACAATAGCCAATAGAATTCGGATGGATTTTAGCATTGCTACGGGTGAGAAGGTTTTGTCATAGTCAAACACCTTACCTTTGATGATACCCCTTAGCCACTAGCCTTGCTTTATATGTCTCTACCTTTCCATCTACTCCAATCTTTTTCTTAAAGATTCACTTGCAATCGATAGGTACAATACCCTCGGGCGCATCAACTAGGTTCCAAACCTTGTTGGAGTACATTGAATCAAACTCAGAATTTATGGCTTCTTGTCACTTCCGAGAGTCTATACTCATAATAGTCTTCTCGTAGGTCTAAGGATCAATATCCTCAACATCATCTCCTCTAAATAATCCCACATATCTCTAAGTAGGATGAAATACTCTGTAGAACCTACATAAAGTTGGAACTTGTATATTAGGTACTTGAACAGACTCGGGTTGTAGAGTGGTACTTGAGTTAGGTTCTCCAACCTCGCTTAACTCTATCATACTCCCACTATCTCTGCCAAGAATGTATTCCTTTTCAAGAAACATTGCTCTTTTAGCTACAAAGACCTTTTGGTCCTCGAGATGATAAAAATAATACCCACAAGTTTCCTTGGATTATCCCATGAACTTGCACCGCTCTGTTCTCGATTTCAACTTATCGGGATTGTGTCTTTTAACGTGGGTAGGGCAGCCCTAAATCTTAACAACTTTAAGATCGGGCTTCTTCCCTTTCTATATCTCATATGGTATAGACATTACTAACTTAGTTGGAACTCTATTCAGAAGGTAAGTTGCGATTACTAGGGCATATCCCCAGAATGAAATGGGTAGGTCAGCGAAACTCATTATGGACCACACAATATCTAACAACGTACGATTCCTCTTTTTCAGATATACCATTAAGCTAAGGTGTATAAGGAGGTGTCCATTGGGATAGAATCACTTGGTCCTTAAGGAACTGGATAAACTCTGTACTTAAGTACTCACCTCCTTGATCTGATCAAAGAGTCTTGATACTCTTTCTAGTTTGGTTCTCCACTTCATTCTTATACTCTCTGAATTTCCTAAATGTTTTAGACTTAGCAACCTTTGCTTTACCTAGTGTGTCTGTCCTTGCCCTTGCCCTTCTTAAGGGACTTGTTTACTTTTCTTTTCTTTTTGGTCTCACTAGTGTGTAGAGAACTAGCTTCTCTTTCTTGATAGTGCTCTCTACCTCCCTCAACATATTGAGGAGCTCTGGGAGAGTCACCTCAAGCTTGTTAATATTAAAATTCATTATGAATTATGAAAAGGAATTTGGTAGGGACTGAAGCACAAGATCCACATGTAGGTTATCCTCTAGGACCATTCATAGACCTATGAGTTTCTCTATCTACTCAATCATCTTTAGGACATGGTTCTGAACTAGTGTCCCCTCAGTCATCCTAGTATGAAATAGGCTCTTGGATATCTCATATCATTGAGTCATTCCCTATTCCTTAAACCGTTTGCAGACATGTAGGAGAATGGATCTAGCATCCATCTTTTCATGCTGTCTCTATAACTCAGTAATCATGGAGCCCAACATGTAACACTGAGCAAGAGTGGAGTCATCAATATACTTCACCTAGCGAGCTATCTCATCCTCACTTGGCCCTTCCTCGGGTGTAAGCATCACTATATCAAGGATGCGCGTGATGTTCTCTACCGCAAGAATAATTCTCAAGTTATGGAACCAATCCATGTAATTTGGACTAGTAAGGCGATTGACATCAAGTATGCCACGTAAGGGATTTAAAAGCGATATTTTTCTGAAAATAAAAATGCAACAAAAATAAATAACATGCAAATTTTGTAAAAAATAAATAATCAATATATGGACTTCTATCTTAATCTGCTCTCGCTATTTTACTAGCGAGTCACGCGACACCCTTGGCACGTGAAACGGAAGTCTTTGACAGACTTCTAGTAGGGATCAAGATCCAATCAGCATCTTAGTGTAACCTTGAGGGACTCGACCAATCACACTAAGCCCAAAAGGTAGGCAACTCTTGCTGTTCACAATTGTTTATGATTCTCGTCCTATTCGGCCTTCGAATCACCATGGTCTCAAGGGACTCGACCAACCATGATGCTTGGTTAAGTCAACACCATCGTTACAAGATGAGTCTGATTCGATGATATGCCCTCGAGGGACTCGACTAAGCATACCATGTCCTCAGGTCACTGGTGACATCTCTATGTCATAGGCAAGATAGCGAATTGCGATATAGGTGAGCCTCAAGGGACTCGACCAACTCAACCTACACCGGGATTCAGTCCCTACCTATAATAATGGAAGGCTACGTTGGTCAATCTAATTGCCTCACATTTACCGACTTAATATTATCGAGAGAGGGGTTTCAATGATTTGGTCTCCTAATATAACATGTCACATATATACATATTTAATATATATATCTACATTGCATACAAATATATATACATATCTAGTAGGTGTATAAGCAATCACACTAGATGATCATGGACCACAATCTAACGTGATCAAGCTCGAGCCAATGGGCCTAGTCACTCACATCAAGATCTATGTGTGCAGCGGTGCATCTCCATGCCCTATGATCGTCCATCTCGTCGTCATCGGTTTTGTCAGCATCTCGACGCATCTTCATGTATCGCGACCATCCGTCTCGTGGGTCCTATTATCGCATCACGCTCCCGTAGCACCTCCTCGTGTGATTATAACTTAATCATAAGCACGTAGGCCCGACAATAAACAAAAAAATATAATAGAGGCTCGTAGGCCCCAATAATAATAATCACAAGTGTACACATCACACGGTCTACGATCATCCATTCACACATCATACATCACATGTATAAATCACCATCATGTAGGACTACTAAATAATAATAAAAATAATAATCAATTAAATATTTTAATTAATTAATATTTTTTGAAATCAAGGACATATAGGAAATTTTTTGAATTCTGAGGGGTACTTTCATAATTTGGATAAAAAGGATAGAATTGAAATTTCTCAAACTCATAGGGGCAAAACTATCTTTTTGCCCAAAAATCGTAATACCCTTCTCTTTATCCCCTGTTGTTGTTGCCGTCGCCACCCTACTAGCGGTGACTTGTGCGGCGGGTGGGCGAGGGCATTGCCCTTGCTTGCGGGCACCCCTACGGACGTTTTTGCTTGTGGGTGGCGCTACCACTGTGGGTGGGCGCTCTTGCGAGGCCAATGCCTGCAAGCGAGTGCCACCCCAACGAGCAGGCCTCTACGGGCGCAGCGCCCGCAAGAGCCGCCCCCGCGGGGCATTGCCCGCAGCGAGCCAATGCCCCCTTTGTGGGCAAGTGCCATTGCGGGAGCCATTGCAGGTGGCAATCACCCCTACGAGTTGCTCGCCCGTGGGCGACACCGCCCCAACGGGCTCTGTGCCCGTAGGCAGCGCACGCAAGTGCCGCCGCCTACGCTGTAGGCAACCGGACTTGCAACCGCCACTGCATAGGGCTTGCTTGCACGCGGCGAGCCTTGCGGCCGCTGCTATAAGCGGCCTACCTATATAGATGGTAGCATTGCCATCTACGAGGAGAACAATAATTGCTGCCCTTTCTCGCTATTGCGTCAACAATTTTGACGTCAAAAGCTTTTCCAAAGCACAACACACGCAGTTCAAAACCAATCTTTCGCATGAACAATCTAGCTCTGATACCACTATTGGGAAATCTTAGGGGCAGCGACATCACATGTGCAACGGAAGAACAAAAAACAAAATCCCCAATTCCCTAAAGATTTGTTTGTCGTCATGTGAAGATTGGTGCACAAAAATCCACAAAACAGAAAACTACGTATAGTAAAGATTTTGTTACCAAAGGAGATCATATATCCTTGAATCTTTAGAGATCTCTAAGGGAGGGTGAAGGAGGTCAAGCGGCCTCCTCTCTAGTAGTGATCCACATAGTAGGGATACGATGACACTCCTCAAAACTCCATGTTTGCTCTGAGATGGAGAGAGGGATGAGAATAGGAGAGGCAAGCAAAGCCTAGCCTATGAACCACTAAATCCCTCCTATTTATAGAGGTCCCTTGTCAACTTAACCTTAATGGATCCTCCCATATTGGGTATTGGATCTCCATCCAACTACCCAAGCCTCTTAGATTAGTGGATCTCTATCTAATAATCTCTCAAGGGCTCTTATTGGATCTCATTCATAGGATCCAATAATTCAGGAGCTTATTGGATATCCAATAAGATAGGGGCTCCAACAAATATCTCATATCTGAACCTCTACTCATCATAACACCTACCATATGTGTGTGACTCTCTAGGCCCAATATCGAGCTGGCCGTGAGTCATACCTGTCATAACTCCTTCTAGCTTAGTGAATTATTATCTCCATAATAATTCACTCAACTCATCGACTGCAGACGTACTATGCCACTACGCTATAGCCTTAGACGATATAGGGGATCCAATCCATTGGACCTATTTATCGTTAGTTACCATGTACCTATAGTCCATCATCTATCTAATATCCTAGAGATTGTATATCGAGTATGGTGATGTCAAACCTATACGGTTTCTACTCGAGTCTCGCTCTAATTAGATTCTCCTAGAGAACTCTTTCTCTCTCAATTTGAATAACCCTAACCATGGATTTGTCTAAGCGAGAACACATGAGACATTTCTTTCATGATACCGAGAGTGGATGATCCTCTATCGACACTCAATATCACTCGTAAGGTTGACTGCAAATCCCGATGATTAGGTGTGCTAGATTTAGGACATCCGAACCTATAAGTCTGGTATCAAAGAGTGGAGCACTCATACAGGACATCCTTGGTGTGTTAAGTATAAGGACTAAATACACCACTAGGACTATGGAATCGTTGTTTGACAATAAGGCATCATCAACCATCCATCATTCCGTAAGCGGATCAATTAGTAAACTCATTCTCTAATGAGCACCTGTACTGTATCCCTAGTGTCCCCACACGAGTAGCTATGAAACCAGTTGCATCCATCATATGGACTGATACACAGAACACCAGTCTATCTAGTTATCTCGATGTCCCTCTTGAGTAACCTATGATTGGGATTATTTAGGATCTGTGTTTAAAGGCGAATTAGTCTCATTATCGTGATCTCATCACGATCCAATTCCCATTGCACAGATCCAAGGACATCACAATATATACATGCATATATGTAATAGTCAATATAAAGTGATAAATGTCAAAATATAATAAGCAAAAAAATTATGTGCCAAGTCACATGTGCCATCACTAACGTGATTGGCTTGCTGGGCACCTATGACTAGTAGCTTGTAGTGGTGCTCGCAAGGGCAAATGACACATACGAGCCACTTGCTCACAAGGATGGGCGGCGCTTGTGGATGACCTGCTTGTAAGGGTGGGTGGCACTTGTGGGCGACTTGCCCACAAGTGTGGGCGGCGCCTGCGGTCGACCTACCCGCAAGGGCGGATGATGCTTGCGAGTGACCTGCCCGTAAGTGTGGGCAGCGCCTATGGGCATGCTCGTAGTGGCAGTTGCCTTAAAATGGAGCATCGCTCGCAAGTGAGCCGCCGGAGGGGGGCGGTGCTCGCTTATAGTGGCGCGAGCACGGGTGGCGCCCCCTAACCGTGTAGTGGCCACCGTCGATGGGGTGGCGGCGGCCACAACATAGCAATAGGGAAGGGGATAGGGTTTTATGCAAAAAGATAGTTTTGGCCCTCAGAATTTTAAAAATTCTAAGTTCTATCCTTTTTATCTAAATTACCTAAATACCCCTCATAATTCAGAAAATTCCCTACATGTCCTTATTTTCAAAAAAATATTAGTTAATTAAAAGATTTAATTAAGTATTATTATTTATCTAGTAGTTCTATATTATAATATATATATATATATATATATATATATATATATATGTGATGTATGATATGGACGGATGATCATGGATCGTGTGATGTCTGTACATATGATGTGATTATTATTATTATTGAGGCATGTGAGCCTTAATTTTTTTCTCATTTATTGTTAGGCCTGCATGCCTGTAATTAAGTTGTAATTACACAATGAGTCACAATGGGAGCATGGAGGCGATAGTAGGACCCACGAGGTCGAGACGGACGATCATGATGCATGGAGATGTGCTGAGATGCCAACGGAACCAAGAGGATGAGATGGACAATCATAGGGCATGAAGATGCACCGCTACACACATAGATCTTGATGTGAGTGATTAGGCCCATTAGCTTGGGCTTGACCACATTAGGCTGTGGCTCATGATCATCTAGTGTGATTGCTCATGTGATGTGTTATTGCTTGTACACCCACTAGATATATATATATATATATATATATATATATATATATATATATATATATATATGTATGTGATGTATATATATATATATTAAATATGTATGTGTGTGATATGTCATATTACGAGACTAAATCAAAATCTCATCTCTCGATAATATTAAGTCAATAAACGTGAGACAATTAGATTGACCCACATAGCCTTCCATCGTTATATGTAGGAACTGATTCTCGACGTAGGTTGAGTTGGTCAAGTCTCTCGAGGCTCACCTATATTGCGATTCACTATCTTGCTTATGACATAGAGATGTCACCGATGACCTGAGGACATGGTATGCTTAGTCGAGTCCCTTGAGGGTATATCATCGAATCAGACTCATCTTGTAACGATGGTGTTGACTTAACCGAATATCATGGTTGGTCGAGTCCCTCGAGACCATGGTGGTTCGGAGGCTGAATAGGACGAGAATCATAAGGAGTTGTGATCAACAAGAGTTGCCTATCTTTATAGGCTTAGCATGATTGGTCGAGTCCCTTGAGATTATGTTAATACGCCGGTTGGATCCTGATCCCCATTAAAGATCTTCTAGGGGTCTTCGATTCATATATTAGAGGGAGTTATGTGTTTTGTAAGAAAATAATGAGAGAAGATTAAGATAGTAGTCTTATTTGTTTATTTTTTTATAAAATCTGCATGCTATTTATTTCTGTTGCATCTTTATTTTCAAAAAATGTCGCTTTCAAATCCCTTACATGGCATACTTGATGTCAACCGTCTCACTAGTTTAAATTATACGGATTGGCTCTGCAACTTGAGAATTATTCTTATGGCAAAGAAAATCACTTATGTCCTTAATATGGTGATACCTACACCCAAGGAAGGCGCAAGCGAGGATGAATTCGCTTGCTACATAAAGTACATAGATAACTCTACTCTTGCTCAGATTTATATGTTGGGCTCCATGACTCCTAAGTTACAGATATAGCATGAAAAGATGGATGCCAGATCCATTCTCGTACATGTCCATAAACTGTTTGAGGAATAGGACATGACTCAGCAATATGATATAATCCAAGAGCCTCTGCTATGCTAGGATGATTAGGAGATGTCGGTTCAGAACCATATCCTAAAGATGATTGAGTGGATAGAGAAACTCGAAGGTCTAGGAATTGTCCTAAAGGATAACCTATGCGTGGATCTTGTGCTTTAGTCTCTACCAGATTCCTTTTCCTAGTTTATAATAAATTTTAATATAAACAAGCTTAAGGTGACTCTTCTTGAACTCCTTAATATGTTAAGGGACGTAGAGAGTACTATCAAGAAAGCGAAGCTAGTTCTCTATACTAGTGAGACTAGAAAGAAAAGGAAGGCAGAAAAGTCTCTTAAAAAGGGTAAGGGCAAGGGTCCAAGTAAAGCAAAGATTGCTAAAAATAACCCGACAAAGGACAAAGGCTAGTGCTTCCACTAAAAAATATCTTATGTAGGAAAATCTAGGGGCGATATCACATGCATAGTAGAAGAACATAAAAAATAAAATCCCTAAATTTCCCATCGATGTGTTTATCGTCGTACAAAGATTGGTATGCAAAATCCACGAAATTTAAAACCATACGTAAGATAATTGTGTCACTCAGGGAGATCATATATCCTAAAATTCTTACAGATCTCTAGGAGAGGATGATGGAAGTCAAACGCCCTCCTCTCAAGCGGTGATCCACACAAAAGGGCTACGACGATGCTCCTCAAAACTCTAGGCCGGCTATTTGAGGAGGAGAAGGGCAGGAGAATAGGAGATGGTAACCCAAAGAGGCTCTAGCCTATGAACCATTGATTCCCTCCTATTTATAGAGGTCCCTTGTCAACTTAACTCTAATGGATCCTACCTTATTGGGTATTGGATCTCTATCTAACTACCCAAGCCTCTTAGATTAGTAGATTTTTATCTAATAATCTCTCATTTGCTCTTATTGGATATCCAATAAGATAGGGGCTCTTACAGATATCTCATATCCGAACCTTTACTCATCACAATGCCTACCATAAGTGTGTGACCCTCTAGGCCCAATATTGAACTAACCATGAGTCATATTTATCAGAACTCCTTTTGTCTTAGTGAATTATTATCTTGATAATTCACTCGATTCATCGACATGGATGTACTAGGCTACTATGTCGCAGTCCCCAAACGATATAGGGGGATCCAATCCATTGGATCTGTTTGTCATCAGTGTTAGGATCGGAGCGGCACTAAGAGGGGGGGGTGAATTAGTGCAGCGGATTAAAACTAGTAGGTTTGAAACTGACTCCGTAAAATGCGAGGATATTTCGATCAATAGCAACTAGAGTAAAGTGAAGAACAAAAACTTGCTTCTATGTAGATAATGATTGTAGAAAAATAACAACTCACACATTCAAGGAACACGCAGATTTAAAGTGGTTCGGTCAAAATGACCTACATCCACTTGCGAAGCCTTCTTCGATGAGGCCCCCAACTTCCACTAGCAAATCACTTTGAAGGGGAAGGACAAACACCCCTTTTACAACCTTTACAAGTGGTTCACACTCTTACAGAATTTCAGCAAGAAAGAAAGGGAGGTGAACACTCAAGCAATTTTGAAAGTAAGACTTGCTAAGGCTTTGCTAAGACCCTTTTTTTTTACTCTATTGCTTCTCAAAGAGTTGTAATCTCAGTTGAGAATAGAGGGGTATTTATAGGCCTCAAGAGGATTCAAATTTGGACTCCAAAATTTGAATTCTCTTCGGTTCCTGAAGCTAGCGGTGCCACCGTCTATCAGTTTTGACACTGATAGTGTACTGGGCGGTGCCACCGCCTAGTCCAGCGGTGACACCGCCTGGCTCTCGGGTGCTGGGCGGTGCCACCGCCCAGTAGGGCGGTTCCACCGCCCAGTATTATTGGTTACTGGTTGGGCTTTAAGTCCGGCCCACACTAGGTTTCATTTTGGGCCCACTTGGCCCCTAATCAAGATATAGGATTATTTCTTAATCCTAACCTTAATTACATGCAAACTACGTAACTAAAAAACATAATCCTAAGCAAGTTTTTAACCGGCGAACTTCAAGTCTTGTTCCAGCGAGCTTTCCGGCGATCTTCCGACGGACTTCCGATACGCCCTTGGATTTCTTCCGACAGACTCCCAGCTAGCTCCCGATCTTGTGGTGAAATCAACGAGTAGCCGAGCCTTCTCAGTGATCTCTGCGAACCTCCGATGATCTCTTCGGCGGACTTCTGAAAACTCCGACAAGTCCCCGATTTCTTCTCGATTGGTTCCGACAGCATCTCCGACGAATCTTCGGACTCTCAAACACCCATCGAACTTGATTCCGGTAGACTCGCTTTATGTCTTCAAGCTTTCGTAGTTAATCCTGCATACTTATCTCAACATATGGATTAGATAAAACATGACAATTGACTTCATCATCAAAATCCGAGATTCAACAATCTCCCCCTTTTTGATGATGACAATCAATTGATAATGAAGTTAACATTAACCCCCCCTATCTATATGCCATACTTGAGATAAGTCATTCTTGAATTCAAAGCCTTTGAATTCAAGAGACATATTGATAAGTCAAACCTTATCAATACTCCCATCATGATTCCTATCATGATGTATCTTTCTGAAAATGATGTCAAGACTTGACAACAATTTTCAAGTTTTATATTTCAAACGTGAATGATAGTGATCATAGCAAGATATCAACATATAATGCAAACATTTCATAGTGAAAATATGGCAATCATAGTATAGCAATTATCAATTTACCATATTTCTCCCCCTTTGTCATCAACAAAAAGGAGAGCGTCTTTAAGCATATAATTTGTGATTGTTAAAGCAAAGGAATTCAACATCATCTTTCATTCAAAATACATCACAAAAGAAGGTTCAACATCATTCAAAATACATTGCAAAAGAAGGTTCAACATGTCATTCAAGGAAAGAAGATGATAAAGATCTCAGGTCAATATAAAAGATACATCGATTAATCTTTAGGAGGAAATGCATAGTGCTGATACAGGACATCTATTTTTTGATTCATTTGCCATAGTTCCTGCAAAATTTCAAATTGCTGAGTTTGAATCTGCTCTTGCTGTGTTTTGAGTTGGTCTTGTTGTGATTTGATCTGATACAATTCTGCCAAAATGAGTTCTTCAGAGGAGGAAGTAGGAGCTGAAGGTGTTGCGCTAAAGGGACTAGGAGGAGGAGATTCATTTCCCCTAAGAATTGGTGTTTCAGGGTGTTCTACTGGTGGGGGAATTGGATCAGTCCTTCTAGGTTGCCTCACCCATATACCGTTGCTAAAAGTGCACCTAAGTCTTTTCAATAGATTTATGTTGATGATGTTATATCGATCACTTTGAATTGTCTCTTCATCGGGTGGGATACAAATGTCATGGGCAAGTATAAGTCGTGTGATTAACCCCCCATATGATAACATACCGTCTCTAGCTATAATATCCTTCATGTGTAGCCGGATTGAGTATCCAAAGCAGTTATGTTGACCGGTCATAATCCAATACATTGTGCTCATCTCTATTTGACTTATTTCATCAAGATGAAATTGTTTAGGAAATATGATACTTGTTATGATGTGATGAAGAATTTTAGAGTTAAAGGGTAGTAAGTGTTTGCAACACTTGGGTAGTATGCCGAGGTTCGGATTTGCAAAAATAGTTTCTACGGCTTCGAAGTAAGTTGCTCCGATTACATTTACATCCCATTTACCTCTAAAATAACAGCCCCTATCTTTTTCAGTGAGTCCAATTAATTCACAAATAGTGCTGTCAAAGATTCTAATCTGTGTTCCTAAAAGGTAAGTACTTAGGCTTTCGTTGTCCACACACAAGTTTGCATAAAATAGCCTAACTAACCTAGGATAAATTGGTTCATTGATTTGTAGGAGAGGTAAGGCATCTAAATGTGCAAACCACCTAATGGGTTCTAGGTTTCCTAGTTCATTTAGATCAACGTGTTTACCCTTATGTATAGTTCTTGTTTCGAAATTTGAAAATTTAAGTGCTACTTATTTAGATTGAAAAAGATTTTGGTCATATGAATCTCCTACAATCCTTTTCCCTTTTGATCTCTTAGGAGCCATTATCTAGACAAGATGATGGATCAAAAATATGAAACTGTAAAGGGTAGGGAAAATAATGAAAAGAGGAAGAAGAAAATTTCAAGTTTTACCTTATGAAAAATTTCTTGAAAGATGGAGAGCTTGGACCAACAAAAATCCCTTTCCAAGGCTTCTAAATGTTGGAATGAGGCTTTAGAGAGGTTGGGGGAGGATTGAGGCAGATTCTCACGGGTTGGGGGCGGTGTCACCGCCGGCCCTAACCCTTAGGATTTATATAAGGGCTCTCGGGCGGTGCCACCACCAAACCGAGCGGTGCCACCGCCTAGCGACCGAACGCTCAAGCAGTGCTACCGCTGGTTCTGGCGGTGCCACCGTTGGCATGCCGCGGAAGGAAGGCGGTGCTACCGCCGGTTCTGGCGGTGCCACTGCTGGCTGCCGTGAAAAAAATTTCATTCCTTCTCCGTTTTTATTTTTTTATTTTTTATTTTTTATTTTATTTTTCAGAGATGTTAGGATAAACATTTCTTTTGGAATTGAAAGAGAATGATCAAATCTACTAAGGAACAGAAAGAGGATGAAAAACTTTTCGGAAAGTACATTCTTAGGGACAATTTAACATGCCTAGTTCCCTTCTAATAAATTCAAATTGGTCTTCATTTAAGGCTTTTGTAAAGATGTTTGCCAATTGATGCTTTGTGTCAATGAATTCTAGAACAACATTATTGTTAAGGACATGATCGCGTATGAAATGATGCCTAACGTCGATATGCTTAGTTCTAGAGTGCTGAATTGGATTTTTGGTAAGACATATGACACTTGTATTATCACATTTTATGGGAATGTTTTTCAAGTGAATTCCATAGTCTTCTAATGTATTTTTCATCCAAACAATTTGTGCACAACATGCACTTGCAGCGATGTATTCGGCTTCCGCCGTAGATAGTGCAACTGAATTTTGTTTCTTGGAAGTCCAAGAAACAAGTGCATGTCCTAAAAATTGGCATGTTCCGGATGTACTTTTTCTATCTATCCTGCATCAGCCAAAATCAGCATCTGCATAAGCTATTAAATCTAATTTTTCTGATTTCGGATACCAAAGTCCTAAATTTGGAGTTCCTTTAAGATATCTAAATATTCTTTTAACACTCTTGAGATGAGATAATTTAGGATTAGATTGAAACCTAGCGTAAAGTCCCACACTAAACATAATATCCAGTCTAGTCGCGGTGAGGTAGAGTAGACTACCTATCATTCCCCTATACGTTTTTTGATCGAAATTTTCATTGTTTTCATCCATATCTAACTTAGTCGAAGTACTCATAGGGGTGTTTATTGCTTTTGAATTATCCATGTTAAATCGTTTTAACAATTCTAATGTATATTTAGATTGGTTAAGAAATATACCGTCATTAAATTGTTTGATTTGCAATCCTAAAAAGAATGTTAATTCACCCATTAAACTCATTTCAAATTCATGACTCATATTTTTGGCAAATGATTCACATAGTGATTCATCCGAAGAACCAAAAATAATATCATCAACATAAATTTGTACAATAATAAAATTATTTTCAAAATGTTTGATAAATAATGTAGTATCAACCTTGCCTTTGGTAAAATTATTTAAAATAAGAAAGGAACTAAGCCTTTCGTACCAAGCTCTAGGAGCTTGTTTCAAACCATAGAGAGCCTTAGTCAATTTGAATACATGATTAGGAAGAAGAGAATTTTCAAATCCAGGAGGTTGTTCAACATATACTTCTTCCGAAATAAAACCATTCAAGAAGACACTTTTGACGTCCATTTGAAATAGTTTAAAATTATTACTACTAGCATAGGCAAGGAGCATCTTAATGGCTTCTAATCTTGCCACGGGAGCGAAGGTTTCTTTGTAGTCGATACCTTCTTCTTGGTTGAAACCTTTGGCCACTAATCTAGTCTTGTTTCTAACCATGATACCACATTCGTCTTGCTTGTTTCTAAAGACCCATTTAGTACCAATGACTAAATGGTCACTAGGTCTAGGAACAAGCTTCCATACCTCATTCCTCTCAAATTGATTCAATTCCTCTTGCATTGCAATGACCCAAGAATCATCTTTCAAGGCCTCGTCAATGCATTTAGGTTCAATTTGAGAGAGAAAGGGAGCATTAGCACAAAAATTCTTGAAAGAAGAACGAGTTTGAACCCCTTGTGATGTATCTCCTATAATTTGCTCTTTTGGATGAGCATCTACATACTTCCATTCCTTGGGTAAGGAGATTTTGGAAGAAGATGCATCCAAGTTGCTATTTTGAGGAGGGGGTTCCTTTAAATCCAAATTTTCAAAACCAATATCATCATCAAAATCATTTTTCTTTAACTCGGAAATTTCATTAAAAATTACATGAATAGACTCTTCTATAACTAAAGTTCTTTTGTTAAAAACACGAAAAGCTTTAGAAACGGAAGAGTAACCAAGAAAGATGTCTTCATCGGATTTAGCATCAAATTTTCCTAAGGCATCCTTTTCATTTAAAATAAAGCATTTGCAACCGAAAACTTTAAAATAAGAAACATTTGGTGTTTTGTTATTCCATAATTCATAGGGAGTTTTTGATAGAGATGGTCTTATTAGAACCCTATTCATGATGTAGCAAGCCGTATTCACGGCTTCGGCCCAAAAGTACTTGGGTAGACTATGTTCATTCAACATAGTTCTTGCCATTTCTTGTAGATTTCTATTTTTTCTTTCTACTACTCCATTTTGTTGAGGGTTTCTCGGAGTAGAGAAGTTGTGGTTATATCCGTTAACTTCACAAAAATTTTGGAAATCGTGGTTTTGAAATTCGCCACCGTGATCACTCCGAATTGATGATATCATGAAACCTTTTTCGTTTTGAGTGAGTTTACAAAATTTAGAGAAACATTTGAAACAATCACTTTTGTGAGCCAAGAAATAGGTCCAAGTGTATCTAGTATAATCATCTACAATCACAAAAGCGTATTTGCTTCCTCCTAGACTTGTCGTGTGAGTTGGTCCAAATAAGTCCAAATGGATCAATTGTAATGGTCTAGTGGTGCTAATTTGATTTTTTGGTTTGAAACTAGTTTTTATTTGTTTACCTAGTTGACACGCATCGCATACTTTGTCCTTAACAAACTTCATATTTGGAATCCCTCGTACTAATTCTCTAGATGAGATCTTAGATATTAGTTTCATGCTTGCATGGCCTAATCTCCTATGCCAAAGCCGAGCATCATCTTTTAAAGCGGAGAGGCACATTTCATTACCTAATTCATCAAGATTGATGGTGTAGACATTATTTTGTTTTAATGCAATCATAGTCATGTTATTGTTTGGTTTTTTAATAATACATACATTTGATTCAAATCTAACGATATAACCTATATCGCATAATTGACTAATACTCAAGAGATTATGTTTCAAGCCATCAACTAGTAATACATTATCAATAGAAAAGTTTAATTTGTTACCTATGGTTCCCTTGCCAATGATTTTGCCTTTGTTGTTATCTCTGAAGGTGACATAGCCTTCGTCTATGCTAGTGAGCTTGGAGAATTAGGATGGATCTCCGGTCATATGCCTTGAGCATCCACTATCAAGGTACCATCTCTTGCTCCTAGCTTGTGATGGTGTATGTTTCTACAAGAAGGGATTATGTTTAGGTACCCATTTACTTTTGGGTGCCTCAAAAACTGATCTAACTTGTTTATCATGTTGCATAGACTTGATCGTGGTTCCTTTAGGAACCCAAATTAATTTGTTCGGACTAATTTTCTTGAATGGACATTGATAAGTTTTATGTCCATATTTGTAACAAAAGTTGCAATTGCTTTGGTGTTGAACTTGTAAGATAGGACCTTTAATGAAGGTGGTTGGATTTTGGTGAGAACTTCTCACAAATCCAATTCCACTTCTTTAGGAACGTGACCCTTATTTGTAAGGATCATGTTCAAAGACTTGCTACCGACCTCGAATTTCTTCAAGGTGTCCTTAAGTAGCAAGTTCTCCTTTTGGAGAGTTTCTAGATCATGGCATTTTATGCATGAAGCTAAACAATCATGATATTCAGTTTTTAATTTATCAAAATTACAAGTAAGATCCATTTTCAACAATAGTCCAAAGCTCGAAATCCATGGAAATAAGAAAGATTCTCATACGTGTCTTCCAATACGTGTAATCCGACCCATTAAACATAGGTGGACGTGTAATAAAATGTCCCTCATGCATGCCGGAGTAAGCCATCTCTCTTGGGTATTAAACCAAATATGAGAGTGAGCCTCGCTCTGATACCAATTGTTAGGATCGGAGTGGCACTAAGAGGGGGGGGGGGGGGGGGGGGGGGGGGGGGGGGGGGGGGGGGGGGGGGGGGGGGGGGGGGGGGGGGGGGGGGGGGGGGGGGGGGGGGGGGGGGGGGGGGGGGGGGGGGGGGGGGGGGGGGGGGGGGGGGGGGGGGGGGGGGGGGGGGGGGGGGGGGGGGGGGGGGGGGGGGGGGGGGGGGGGGGGGGGGGGGGGGGGGGGGGGGGGGGGGGGGGGGGGGGGGGGGGGGGGGGGGGGGGGGGGGGGGGGGGGGGGGGGGGGGGGGGGGGGGGGGGGGGGGGGGGGGGGGGGGGGGGGGGGGGGGGGGGGGGGGGGGGGGGGGGGGGGGGGGGGGGGGGGGGGGGGGGGGGGGGGGGGGGGGGGGGGGGGGGGGGGGGGGGGGGGGGGGGGGGGGGGGGGGGGGGGGGGGGGGGGGGGGGGGGGGGGGGGGGGGGGGGGGGGGGGGGGGGGGGGGGGGGGGGGGGGGGGGGGGGGGGGGGGGGGGGGGGGGGGGGGGGGGGGGGGGGGGGGGGGGGGGGGGGGGGGGGGGGGGGGGGGGGGGGGGGGGGGGGGGGGGGGGGGGGGGGGGGGGGGGGGGGGGGGGGGGGGGGGGGGGGGGGGGGGGGGGGGGGGGGGGGGGGGGGGGGGGGGGGGGGGGGGGGGGGGGGGGGGGGGGGGGGGGGGGGGGGGGGGGGGGGGGGGGGGGGGGGGGGGGGGGGGGGGGGGGGGGGGGGGGGGGGGGGGGGGGGGGGGGGGGGGGGGGGGGGGGGGGGGGGGGGGGGGGGGGGGGGGGGGGGGGGGGCATTCTTTAGGAACGTGACCCTTATTTGTAAGGATCATGTTCAAAGACTTGCTACCGACCTCGAATTTCTTCAAGGTGTCCTTAAGTAGCAAGTTCTCCTTTTGGAGAGTTTCTAGATCATGGCATTTTATGCATGAAGCTAAACAATCATGATATTCAGTTTTTAATTTATCAAAATTACAAGTAAGACTATCATGCTCCTTTTTTAATAATTTGTATTTTCTACTAATTGTTTTGCATTCATCAAATAACTCATGGAAGGCATTTAATAATTCATGATAAGATAAATCTGCATCAATTAAATTCGTTACCTCCTCTCCGATGGCCATTAGGGCGTAATGAGCAACTTGCTCGGTGTTGGACTCCTCTTCTTCGGATGCGCTTGAATCATCCCACGTTACTTTGAGCGCCTTCTTCTTTGATGTTCTCTTTTTGGCTTGGGGACATTCATTTTTGAAATGCCCCGGCTTCTTGCATTCATAGCATATCACTTGGTCCTTTTTATGTTCAAGTTTGTTTTTGGTGTTATTTTTAAATTTGTTCTTTCTTATAAATTTTTTAAATTTTTGAGTCAAAAGTGCAATGTCATTGTCACTGTCATCATCACTTGATGTTCCTTTCAAGTGGTCTTCTTGTGATTTGAGTGCCATATCCTTCCTGTTCTTTGGAAGGGGGTTCTCGAGCTCGTCATGAGCTTTACATGTCATTTCGTATGTCATTAGAGACCCAATAAGTTCTTCAAGAGGGAATGTTTTAAGGTCCTTGGCCTCTTGAATGACAGTAACTTTTGGATCCCAACTTTTAGGAAGGGATCATAATATTTTAGTTACTAGTTCAAAGTTAGAAAAATCTTTACCAAGAGCTTTGAGTCCATTGATGACATCCGTGAAACGGGTGTACATGTCTCCGATGGACTCACTTGGTTTCATTCGGAAAAGTTCGTAAGAGTGCACAAGAATGTTGATTTTGGACTCTTTCACTCGGCTAGTGCCTTCATGAGTGACTTCAAGAGTTCTCCAAATATCAAAAGCAGAATCACAAATTGAAATGCGATTAAATTCATTTTTGTCTAGTGCACAAAACAAGGCATTCATAGCCTTCGCGTTTAAAGCAAAAACTTTCTTCTCCGATTCATTCCATTCACTCATCGGAAGTGAAGATTTTTGAAATCCATTTTCAACAATAGTCCAAAGCTCGAAATCCATGGAAATAAGAAAGATTCTCATACGTGTCTTCCAATACGTGTAATCCGACCCATTAAACATAGGTGGACGTGTAATAAAATGTCCCTCATGCATGCCGGAGTAAGCCATCTCTCTTGGGTATTAAACCAAATATGAGAGTGAGCCTCGCTCTGATACCAATTGTTAGGATCGGAGTGGCACTAAGAGGGGGGGGGTGAATTAGTGCAGCGGATTAAAACTAGTAGGTTTGAAACTGATTCCGTAAAATGCGAGGATATTTCGATCAATAGCAACTAGAGTAAAGTGAAGAACAAAAACTTGCTTCTATGTAGATAATGATTGCAGAAAAATAACAACTCACATATTCAAGGAACACGCAGATTTAAAGTGGTTCGGTCAAAATGACCTACATCCACTTGCGAAGCCTTCTTCGATGAGGCCCCCAACTTCCACTAGCAAATCACTTTGAAGGGGAAGGACAAACACCCCTCTTACAACCTTTACAACTGGTTCACACTCTTACAGAATTTCAGCAAGAAAGAAAGGGAGGTGAACACTCAAGCAATTTTGAAAGTAAGACTTGCTACGACTTTGCTAAGACCCTTTTTTTTTACTCTATTGCTTCTCAAAGAGTTGTAATCTCAGCTGAGAATAGAGGGGTATTTATAGGCCTCAAGAGGATTCAAATTTGGGCTCCAAAATTTGAATTCTCTTCGGTTCCCGAAGCTAGCGGTGCCATCGCCTGTTAGTGGCGGTGCCACCGCCTGTCAGTTTTGACACTGACAGTGTACTGGGCGGTGCCACCGCCCAGTAGGGCGGTTCCACCGCCTAGTATTATTGGTTACTGGTTGGGCTTTAAGTCCGGCCCACACCAGGTTTCATTTTGGGCCCAGTTGGCCCCTAATCAAGATATAGGATTATTTCTTAATCCTAACCTTAATTACATGCAAACTACGTAACTAAAAAACATAATCCTAAGCAAGTTTTTAACCGGCGAACTTCAAGTCTTATTCCGGCGAGCTTTCTGGCAATCTTCCGATGGACTTCTGATACGCCCTTAGATTTCTTCCGATAGACTCCCAGCTAGCTCCCGATCTTGTGGTGAAATCAACGAGTAGCCGAGCCTTCTCGGTGATCTCTGTGAACCTCCGATGATCTCTTCGGCGGACTTCCGAAAACTCCAATAAGTCCCCGATTTCTTCTCGATTGGTTCCGGCAGCATCTCCGACGAATCTTTGGACTCTCAAACACCCATCGAACTTGATTCCGGTAGACTCGCTTTATGTCTTTAAGCTTTCGTAGTTAATCCTGCATACTTATCTCAACATATGGATTAGATAAAACATGACAATTGACTTCATCATCAAAATCCGAGATTCAACAATCAGTTACCATATACCTATAGTCCCTCATCCATCTAATATCCCAAAGACTATACACCGAGCATGGTGCTATCAGACCTATATGGTTTCTACTCGAGTCTCACTCTAATCGAATTCTCTTGGAGAACTTTTTCTCTCTCAGTCCGAATAACCCTGGCCAGGGATTTGTCTTAGCAAGAACACATGAGATATTCCTCTCATGACACCGAGAGTTGATGACCCTCTATCGATACTCAATAGCCCTCGTAAGGTTGACTGCCACTCCCGATGACCGATTGTGCTAGATCTGGAACATCCAAACCTATAAATCCGGTATCAAAGAGTGGAGCACTCATACAGGACATCCCTGGTCTCTCAAGTCTAAGGACCAAATACACCGCTAGGACAACAGAATCATTGTCTGACAACGAGAAATCATTAATCATCTAACATTTCGTGAGTGGATTAATCAGTGAACTCATTCTCCAATGCGCACTTGTACTGTATCCCTAGTGTCCCCACACAAGCAACTATGAGACTAGCTACATTCATTATATGGATAGGTATATAGCACACCAGTCTGTCCGGTTATCTTGATATCTCTCTCGAGTAACCTACGATCAGGATTATTTAAGATTTGTATTTAAAGGCAAATCGGTCTCATTATTATGATCTCATCACGATTTGATTCCCATTGCACAGATCTATAGACTATTGAATCTCAGATTTGATGCTGAAATCAATTAGCAAATTATTTGATCTATTTTTTTTTTTTTTTTTTTTTTTTTTTTTTTTTTTTTTTTTTTTTTTTTTTTTTTTTTTTTTTTTTTTTTTTTTTTTTTTTTTTTTTTTTTTTTTTTTTTTTTTTTTTTTTTTTTTTTTTTTTTTTTTTTTTTTTTTTTTTTTTTTTTTTTTTTTTTTTTTTTTTTTTTTTTTTTTTTTTTTTTTTTTTTTTTTTTTTTTTTTTTTTTTTTTTTTTTTTTTTTTTTTTTTTTTTTTTTTTTTTTTTTTTTTTTTTTTTTTTTTTTTTTTTTTTTTTTTTTTTTTTTTTTTTTTTTTTTTTTTTTTTTTTTTTTTTTTTTTTTTTTTTTTTTTTTTTTTTTTTTTTTTTTTTTTTTTTTTTTTTTTTTTTTTTTTTTTTTTTTTTTTTTTTTTTTTTTTTTTTTTTTTTTTTTTTTTTTTTTTTTTTTTTTTTTTTTTTTTTTTTTTTTTTTTTTTTTTTTTTTTTTTTTTTTTTTTTTTTTTTTTTTTTTTTTTTTTTTTTTTTTTTTTTTTTTTTTTTTTTTTTTTTTTTTTTTTTTTTTTTTTTTTTTTTTTTTTTTTTTTTTTTTTTTTTTTTTTTTTTTTTTTTTTTTTTTTTTTTTTTTTTTTTTTTTTTTTTTTTTTTTTTTTTTTTTTTTTTTTTTTTTTTTTTTTTTTTTTTTTTTTTTTTTTTTTTTTTTTTTTTTTTTTTTTTTTTTTTTTTTTTTTTTTTTTTTTTTTTTTTTTTTTTTTTTTTTTTTTTTTTTTTTTTTTTTTTTTTTTTTTTTTTTTTTTTTTTTTTTTTTTTTTTTTTTTTTTTTTTTTTTTTTTTTTTTTTTTTTTTTTTTTTTTTTTTTTTTTTTTTTTTTTTTTTTTTTTTTTTTTTTTTTTTTTTTTTTTTTTTTTTTTTTTTTTTTTTTTTTTTTTTTTTTTTTTTTTTTTTTTTTTTTTTTTTTTTTTTTTTTTTTTTTTTTTTTTTTTTTTTTTTTTTTTTTTTTTTTTTTTTTTTTTTTTTTTTTTTTTTTTTTTTTTTTTTTTTTTTTTTTTTTTTTTTTTTTTTTTTTTTTTTTTTTTTTTTTTTTTTTTTTTTTTTTTTTTTTTTTTTTTTTTTTTTTTTTTTTTTTTTTTTTTTTTTTTTTTTTTTTTTTTTTTTTTTTTTTTTTTTTTTTTTTTTTTTTTTTTTTTTTTTTTTTTTTTTTTTTTTTTTTTTTTTTTTTTTTTTTTTTTTTTTTTTTTTTTTTTTTTTTTTTTTTTTTTTTTTTTTTTTTTTTTTTTTTTTTTTTTTTTTTTTTTTTTTTTTTTTTTTTTTTTTTTTTTTTTTTTTTTTTTTTTTTTTTTTTTTTTTTTTTTTTTTTTTTTTTTTTTTTTTTTTTTTTTTTTTTTTTTTTTTTTTTTTTTTTTTTTTTTTTTTTTTTTTTTTTTTTTTTTTTTTTTTTTTTTTTTTTTTTTTTTTTTTTTTTTTTTTTTTTTTTTTTTTTTTTTTTTTTTTTTTTTTTTTTTTTTTTTTTTTTTTTTTTTTTTTAATCAATTAGTAAATTATTGATCTAATCTATATATTAGATAAGTGTGCAAGATTAACTATGATAGCGGTAAGGTATAAAGCAGATGTTGGGCCAGAGTCAAAGATCGAATGATACGTCGAAGATTCAGACGATGTAGCGGAAGTTTGCCGGAAGCTCGCTAAGAGTTAATTTGGAGTTTGCTGAGATTTCATTGGGAGTTCGCTAGAAGTACGACGAGAAGTTTACCGGAGGTTCATTGAGAGAATAATCGACATACCGGACAAAGATTGCTTGCCTTAATCATAGTTAGATCATAAGTTGAGTTAGGATTGGGAGATAATCATACTAACTTAGTTAGGGGCCAACTGAGCCCTTAACCAGGCTGAATTGGGTCGATTGAATAGCCTATTCAGTACCTGAAGTCACGGCCGATGGTAGCACCGCTTGGGACTCAGTCTCCTAAGTGCTCTAGGAGGTGGTACCACCTAGATTGGGCAATGGTACCACCGGCAGTTAATGCTGTCAAGCGGTGGTGCCGCTAGATCTCGGTCTCCGAAGCTTTATTAGGCGATCGTATCACCCAAACTGAGTAGTGGTACTGCCTAGTGTCAATCTGCAGGTGGTAGTACCACCCAATAATGGCGGTGGTACGACCAGTACCCCAAAATCTAAGGATGTGACACTTTTTGGCTCCAATTTTGAAGCCATTGGGGCCTATAAATACCTACCATTTTCTGCATAAAAGGATACGAAAGTGTGAACAATATCTTAAAATCTTGGGGTGTTAAAAGTATTGTAAAAGTGCAAAGAGTCCTCCTCCTCCCTTTCTAGTGTTGTGATCATTCTAGAGAGATGTGAGGCTTCTAAGAGTTATCTCCCAAATCCGTGAAAAGTAGAAAGAGCTGTAAAGAGGTGGTTGGTCTTTGCCCATTGAAGGAAGACCATTAATGGACGCCGATGACCTCGAAGGAGTAGGAATCAGAAGTGGATATAGGTCACACTAACCGAACCACTATAAATTCTAGTTTGTATTTCTATTATTGTTATTTACTTACTTTGCAATTGCTTCACTTCCTCATTACTTGGCTCTTATTACCCTATGAACAAACACGCTTTTAAGTTATCTTTCGAGATCAGTCTTCTAATGTATGAAGAATTTTAAACCGAAGTTTTTTATCCGCTACACTAATTCACCCCCCCTCTTAGTGCCGACTCGATCCTATTTATTGGTATCAGAGCTCAGTTACTCTTGATTTGGTTTAAAACCCATGAGAGATGGTTTTTCTCGGTAATCAAGAAGGTCATTCTATCACTTGTCTTCTCGTGTTCAATGGGACGGATTACATATATTAGAAAACTAGGATTAAGATCTTCTTAATTTCTATGGATTTTAAGTTATGGAATATCGTTGAAAACATATTTCAAAAGTCTTCTCTTCTAATGAGCGAATGGAATGACTCGGAGAAGAAGACTTTCTCTTTGAACGCCAAAGCTATGAATGCTTTATTTTGTACTTTAGATAAAAATGAATTCAATCGAGTTTCTATTTGCGAAACAGCTTATAACATTTGACATACACTTGAAATCACATGAAGGCACAAGGCAAACATTAATCTTTTGGTCCATAGTTATAATTTGTTCCGCATGAAACTAAATGATACCATTGAAGACATATACACCCAGTTTACGAATGTCGTCAATGGTCTAAAAGCCCTTGGTAAAAGTTTTTCTAATGTTGAACTTATTAATAAGATTTTAAGATCTATTCCAAAGAGTTGAAATCCTAAAATAACTACTATTCAAGAAACAAAGGATTTGAATAACTTTCCACTTGAAGAACTTATCGGATCCTTGATGACCTACGAAATGTCATGTAATGCACATAAAGAATATGAGAACAACCTTCCAAAGAATAGGAAGGATTTGGCATTTAGAACTCAAGAAGATCACTTGAAAGAAAACTCAAATGATGATGATGATGACTTAGCACTTCTAACAAGAAAATTCAAAAAATTCATAAGAAGAAACAAAACTAAAAACAAAAATGAACTAAAAAAGGACCAAATTATTTGCTACGAATGCAAGAAGCTATGGCACTTTAAAAGTGAATATCCCCAAGTGAAGAAGAAGCAACCAAAAAAGAAGAAAGTGCTTACAACAACTTGAGACAACTTAAGTGCATCTGAAGAAGAGGAGCCAACCAACAAAGAGCAAGTTGCTAACTATGCATTAATGGCATATGGCGACGAGGTAAGCAACTCAATCAAAGCTTATTTATCTTTTGATGAATTATTAAGTGCTTTTCATGATTTATTTGATGAATGTAAATTAGTTAGTAAAAAGTATAAACTATTAAAAATGGAGTATGCTTATCTTATTAGTGATTTTGATAGATTAAAATTTGAGCATGATGATAGTTTAACTCCTTGCATAAAATGTGATGAATTAGAAACGCTTAAAAAGGAGAATTTGCAACTACACGAAACCTTAGAAAAATTTGAAATAGGTAGCAAATCCCTAAACATGATTCTTGCAAGTAATAATCATATTCATAAAAGAGATGGAATCGACTTTATGAGTAACAGTCATAAAAACCCAACTATCTTTGTTAAAGGCCTAACTTTGCATGTTTCATCCCGTAACAAATGCAACTTTTGTTGCAAATTTGGACATGTTGCTTATAAATATCTATATAAGAGATATAGTCCATACAAATTGATTTGGATTCCTAAAAGAACTATAAAGAACTCCATGCAAATGATAAGTTGAGTCGATCGATTTTTGAGGCATCCAAGATCAAATGGGTACCTAAAAATCATCTATTTTTTAGAAATGTTTACCATCACAAGCTAGGAGCAAGAGATGGTACCTTGATAGTGGATGCTCAAGGCTCATGACTGGAGATCCATCTCATTTCTCTAAGCTTACTAGCCTAGACGAAGGGTATATCATTTTCAAAGACAACAATAAGGGTAAAATTATTGGCAAAGGAATCATAAGTAACAAATCCAACTTTTTGATTAAAGATGTATTATTAGTTCATAGCTTAAAGCATAATCTTTCGAGTATTAGTCAATTATATAATAAAGGATATATGATTAAATTTGAATTTAATGCTTGCATTATTGAACAACCACACAAAAGCACCTCTATGATTGCTCTAAAATAAAATAATATATACACTATTGACATTGATGATCTTTGTAATAAAAAATATTTTTCGGCTTCGAATGATGTTGCTAAGCTTTAGCATAGGAGATTAGGTCATGCTAGCATGAAACTAATCTCTCAAATCTCATCTAAAGAACTTGTAAGAGGCATTCTTAACATTAGGTTTATTAAAAATAATATGTGTGATGGTTGTCAACTAGGAAAACAAATAAAAGATAGTTTCAAACCAAAGAATCAAAGAAGCACCTCTAGACTATTGCAATTGATTCACATGGATTTGTTTGGACCAATTGATACATCAAGCCTATGAGGTAGTAAATACGCCTTTGTAATTATGAATGATTATTATTGAATCTCGTATTTTGATGATGAAACCACTTGATATATGTTTATGATTTAATTTGTGTTTTGAGTGACACAGGATACTTCGATCAGGATGAGACAATTAAAGCAAGAAAATCATGTTGTGCCGGAGGAACATGTCAGAAGATTGGACATCGGGCTGGTGGATCGGTCGACATATCGATAGAAGGCTTTGGGCCATGAATCCGTGCATTGGGCCAAGAAGAGTGGATATTGCGCTAAGGATATCGGAGTTTTGGAGTCAACTGGCCGATTGGGCAATAGGCCGCAAGAGAGGACGATGCGCTGAAGAATCGGATGAAGCGTCGAGGGACCAGTGACATGATCGGACAACATGATTAATGCTTAGTATTAATTGTCTAGATCGAAGTATGTTTTACATATGTAGGATTAACTACGATGGCAAGGCATGGAGCAAAATAAAGTCCCGAAGTCAAGGACGCGATCACGTTGGGAGTTCGAGAGTTCGTTAGAAGTCTGGACGTTCATTGGAAGTTCTGCGGGAACAAGTCGAGAAGTTGCGGAGATTGCCAGAGAAGCTCGTCGGAACTCACCAAGAAGATCATCGTGAAGTCCAGGAGCATGCCGGGAGTCCGCTGGAGCATCGTCGAGGGTTCGTTAGATGTTCACCAGAAGTTCACCGAAAGAATAGACATAGGGACTTGTTTAGCTTAGCAAATGTCTTAGGATTTCGTAGTTAGCATGTAATTGGGCTTGGATTTGGGCCAACCCAATTAGGGGCCAGCTAGGGCCATGTAAGAACTGTGTTGGGCCCAAGAAGAAGCCCAAACAGTGCCCAAAAAAGTCTCACCGTCGAGGCACAGTCTTCGAGACTATGTCAGGCGGTGGTACCGCCAGTTTGGGCAATGGCACTACCCAGCACAGCCCCCCAGGTGGTGGTACCGCCCAGGACAGTGTTAGTCAAACTAACATTGGGCGGTGGTACTACCCAGCACAAGCGGTGGTACCGCCCGTACCCGGGGAACCCAGGATGGGAAAGATTTAGGCTCCAAGTTTGAATCAACTTGAAGCCTATAAATACCTCTCCGATCCCTGGTTAAAGCAAACAAGCACAAAGAGTCTAAAAGCAAAGAAACGCTATTGAAATCTTGTGTGATCTCCTCTCCCTCTTTTAAAGTGTTAGATTAGTTTGAGAGAGGAGTAAGTGAGTGCTTGTAAGGGTTGTCTCTTAAACCCGTGAAAAGGAGAAGAGGGGTGTAAAAGGTGATGGGCCTTCGCCTATTGAAGGAAGGCATCTAGTGGACGTCGGTGACCTCGTTGGAGGAGGAAGCCAAAAGTAGATGTAGGTCACGATTGACTGAACCACTCTAAATCTCGGTTTGCATTTACTTCCTACAATTTACATTAACTACAAACTGCCTTCAATAGGCTCTTACTTCGCTTTCAAAGCATTACCTTTATGAAACATTTTTATATCGGAAATGATTTTATCGAAATAAAGTTTTAAACCGTCGTTATCTTACCACTACACTAATTCACCCCCCCCCCCCTCTTAGTGCTCTTGATCCTAATAATTGGTATCAGAGCCACGGTTTTCTACTTTGGTTTAACACCCAAATAGAAATGGCTCTTTTTGGATTTCAAGAGGACCCTCTCTCATTCGTCCTCCCTTTTTCAATGGGACGGACTACACTTATTGGAAAACTCGAATGAGAGTTTTCTTACTTTCATTAAATCTCGATTTATGGCACATAGTCGAATTTGGTTTTCAAATGTCTTCTCTTCTAATGAACCATTGGAATGATTTGGAGAAGAAGGTTTTTTCTCCAAATGCAAAAGCTATGAATGCCTTATTTTGAGCCTTAGATAAAAACGAGTTTAATCGGGTTTCTACTTGCGAAACAGCTTTTGACATTTGGCATATTCTTGAAACCACTCACGAAGGCACAAGTAGATTAAAAGATTCAAAAATTAACTTTTTAATGCATGATTTTGAACTTTTTCACATGAAACCAAGCGAAACCATTGTTGACATATACACCTGTTTTACGGATGTTGTCAACGGTTTAAAATCTACTGGTAAAAGCTTTTTGAATTTTGAACTCGTTAACAAGATTTTATGATCGCTTTCTAAGACTTGGGATTCAAAAGTAACAGCTTTACAAGAAATAAAAGATTTAAATACTTTTTCACTTGAAGAACTTATCGGTACATTGATGACACATGAAATAACGTGCAATGCATATGAAGAACTTGAGAACCATCTTCCAAAGAATAGGAAGGATTTGGGACATAGAATATTTGAAGACCACTCGAGCATAAGCTCAAGTGATGGTGAACTTGGACATCCAATGAAAATTATGAAACAAAATTTAAAAACAAAAAGAATGCAACTACTTGCTTTAAATGCAAGAAGAAGAATAAAAATTGGGATGAATCGAGCTCCTCCGAAGACGAGGAGAAAATCAAGAAAGGCGAGGTGGCAAACTACACCTTAATGGCATTCGACGAGGAGGTAATCGAAACCCCCTTAATTTATTTCGAAATTATATGATGCTTTCCATGATGTTTTTTTTATAGAATTAATTTTCTTGAAAATTACATGTTTAAATAATATAATGAAAATGCTAACGAATTAGGATCATGTTTATCATGCTAGTAATTTTGTAAATAATCATGAAAACTGCATATGATGAAGGAACAAAATGTTAGAATTAAATCATGCTAGATGTTTTAATGATGTGATAAAGTGTATCTTGATGATCTTCGTATTTAATTGAAAATACTTTACAAAATCATGCTTATATGAAACAATGTAAGTATCATGCTTGATGATTTTATATTTAAGCATGATGATTTGAAAAAATGATTATTTGATTTTGATGATTTCCATGATGATATTTGCTCTTTCAATTTTAAACTATGATGTATGGTTTTCATACGAAAAACTTGAGCATGCTTAAATGAAATCAATCACTTAAAATGAAACACATAAAAAGGAAAATATATTATCATTGAAATTAAAAGAATGGATCTATTTATGTTATGAATTTTGTGAACCATGAAATTGATTTGATGATTTAAAATTGAATAAATTTTTATCCAAATCATGATCTTGATTCTTTAGTATTTACAAATTAAGATTTATTATGAATCAAGATTTTTCATTAATCGTTCTCCTATGATTCGACATGGTATTTTCTTAAGAGGAGATTTTCTAAATGAATCATGATTTTTCCTTGTGAGTTCTTGGATTTATTATTTGATTTTCTTTTAAAACAAGATCTTTTCTTTATACTCCTATGATTCTTCTTGATATTTCTTATGTGATGATATGAATACATGAATTTGTTGAACTTCGTTTTCAGACTTTATTGATTCTATGATCAATCACTTAGAAACTCAATGCTAAAAATCTGATGATACGAATTTTACTTGATTATATGCTTCAATAACATATTCAAAATTATGTGTTTTGGATGCAAAAATTTCCATGATGATAAGCATGTTTTACCTTCATGATTGTGTTTGAAAAGCTATGGTAAAACTATGTCCGAATACATGAATGTGTTAAATTTCATTTTCGGATTTTCTTGATCCTAACACCTTTGTCATGCTTTAAAAATTATTGTAAAGGGAAAATAATTACAACATTGGATTTTTCTCTTCTTTTTGACAATGACAAAGGGAGAGATAGCTAGCTTGCTAGTTAGCTTGCACAAGTCAAGAGAAGCAACAATTGCAAACAAACATATCGTAAAAAGGGGCAAAACTTATTAGTTTGCTCATCTCAAAAGCAAGAAATGCTATCTTGTAATTTCAAGCAAATGTGCTATCTTGCCTATCTCAAGAAGCAAAACATGCTAACGTGCACATCTAGCAAACTTGCATATTTCAAGAAGCAAGAGTTGCTTTCTTGAACATCTCAAAACTGCTAGCTTGCATGTTCTATAATGTTGTAAATATTGCTAGCTTGTATGTTGCAAAACTTTTCTTCTTTTTCAAACACTTGCTAGCTTGAACATTGTAAAACTTGCATATCTATAACTTGATAGCTTGAATGTTCTAAGCATGATGTAACACTTGCTAAATTTTTAAGCTTACAAATTGCATGATGATAAAACTTGATATTATGTTTTTCATGCAATGAGTTGAACTTGTATCTCTAAACACATAAGAGTTGGAACTTCTCCTTTTTGTTGATGACAAAGGGGGAGAAGTATGATGACATGACATGTTATGCATAAGTTTATGATGACATGTTGCTTGGATTTTTGAATCTAAGAGTTTCTATCAATAAGCCATATTGATGGGGGAGTTAAGGTTAACTCCGTTATCAAGTTCTTGTCATCATCAAAAAGGGTGAGATTGTTGAATCTCATATTTTGATGATGAAACCACTTGATATGTGTTTATGATTTAATATATATTTTGAGTGATGCAGGATACTTCAATCAGGATGAGACAATTAAAGCAGGAAAATCATGTTGTGCTGGAGGAACATGTTAGAAGATTGGACGTCGGGCCGGTGGATCGGTCGACGTATCGACAGAAGGCATCGGGCTATGAATCCGGGCATCGGGCCAAGAAGAGTGGATATTACACCAATGATATCGGAGTTGCGGATTCAACTGGCTGATTGGGCAATAGGCCGCAAGAGAGGACGATGCACCGAAGAATCGGACAAAGCATCGAGGGACCAATGACATGACCGGACAACGTGATTAATGCTTAGTATTAATTGTCTAGATCGAAGTATGTTTTACATGTGCAGGATTAACTACAATGGCAAGGCATGGAGCAAAATGAAGTCCCGGAGTTAAGGACGCGATCACGTTGGGAGTTTGAGAGTTCATCGGAAGTCCGGACGTTCGTCGGAAGTTCTGAGGGAACCAGCCAAGAAGTCACGGAGCTTGCTAGAGAAGCTCATCGGAACTCACCAAGAAGATCATCATGAAGTTCATGAGCATGTCAGGAGTCTACCGGAGCATCGCCGAGGGTTCGTCGGATGTTTGTCGGAAGTTTGCCGGAAGCTCACCGGAAGAATAGACATAGGGATTTGTTTAGCTTAGCAAATGTCTTAGGATTTCATAGTTAGCACGTAATTGGGCTTAGATTTGGGCCAATCCAATTAGGGGCCAGCTAGGCCCATGTAAGAACTATGTTGGGCCCAAGAAGAGGCCCAAACAGTGCTAAAAAAAGTCTCACCATCATGGCACAATCTTTGAGACTGTGTCAAGCGGTGGTACCGCCAGTCTGGGCGGTTGTACCGTCGCTGGCAGGGTGCCAGGAGGTGGTATCACTAGTTTGGGCGATGACACCGCCTAATACAGCCCCCTAGGCGGTACCATCGCTAGACCTGGGCGGTAGTACCACCCAGGACAGTGTCAGTCAAATTGACACTGAGTGGTGGTACCGCCTAGTGCAAGCGGTGGTACCGCCCATACTCGGGGAACCCGGGATGGGAAAGATTTAGGCTCCAAGTTGGAATCAACTTGAAGCCTACAAATACCCCTCCCATCCCTAGTTAAGGCAAATAAGCACAAAGAGTCTAAAAGCAAAGAAACGCTGCTGAAATCTTGTGTGATCTCCTCTCCCTCTTCTAAAGTATTAGACTAGTTTGAGAGAGGAGTAAGTGAGTGCTTGTAAGGGTTGTCTCCTAAACCCGTGAAAAGGAGAAGAGGGGTGTAAAAGGTGATTGGCCTTCGCCTATTGAAGGAAGGCCTCTAGTGGACGTCGGTGACCTCGTCGGAGGAGGAAGCTGAAAGTGGATGTAGGTCACGATTGACCGAACCACTATAAATCTTCGTTTGCATTTACTTCCTGCAATTTACATTAATTGTAAACTGCCTTCAATACGCTCTTACTTTGCTTTCAAAGCATTACCTTTACGAAACATTTTTTCGTCGGAAACGATTTTATTGAAACGAAGTCTTAAACCATTGTTATCTTACCGCTGAACTAATTCACCCCCCCCTCTTAGTGCTCTTGATCCTAACAATTATAGTAGATACACTTAGAAATACTTCTTGGCATATAAAAGTGATTGCTTTAGGTATTTTTCCAAGTTTTGTAAACTTGTTCAAATTGAAAAAGGCTTTATGATTTCATCAATTCGGAGTTATCATGGTGGCTAATTTCAAAACTATGATTTCCAAAATTTTTGTAAATCTAATGGGTACAACCATAATTTTTCTACTCCAAAAAATCCTCAACAAAATGGAGTAGTAGAAAGAAAAAATAGAAATTTATAAGAAATGACAAGAACCATGTTAAACGAACATAGCTTACCCAAATATTTTTGGGCCGAAGTTGTTAATACGACATACTATGTCATGAATATGATTCTAATAAGACCATTACTTTCCAAAACTCCTTATGAATTGTGGAATAATAAAAGACCCAAAATTTTATATTTTTAAGTTTTTGATTGTAAATGTTTTATCTTAAATGAAAAAGATGCCTTAGGAAAGTTTGATGTAAAATCCGATGAAAAAATTTTTCTTGGTTATTCTTCTATTTCTAAAGACTTTTGTATTTTTAACAGAAGAACTTGGTTATAGAAGAGTCTATTCATGTTGTCTTTAATGAAGCTTCCGAATTTAAGAAAAATAATTTTGATGATGATCTTAATTTTGATGCTTTGAATTTGAATGAAACCCTTCCTCTAACTAGCAACTTAGATGCATCTTCTTCCAAAACATCTTTACCCAAGGAATAGAAGTATATAGATGCTCATCCTAAGGAGCTAAACATAGGAGACACATCAAAAGGGGTTCAAACTCGTTCTTCTCTTAAGAATTTTTGTGCCAATGCCACTTTTCTTTCTCAAATTGAACTTAAATACATTGTTGAGGCATTGAAAGATACTTCATAGGTTATCGCATAACTGTAAATCATTTCATAGCAAACTACCTCTTCTCCTCCTCTTGTTTTCATGCTCTCATATGTTCAAGTTGTTATCTTTCCAAATTGGTTTTAATCGAATGTACGAAATATTTTTCGAAATCGAAGAATTTTTCGTTGTACTAATTCACCCCCCCTCTTAGTGTCGCTCTTGATCCTAACAGTTTCCTACCTTACCGCTACTATAATTTAGTTATGCATATTTAAAAATCTAAAAGAAAAAATATTCCGATATTGCTACATAAACTTTTTATCGCAAAGTTTTCATCTTTATGACAAAAGATACACTGTAGAATTCTAACTACATAGCATAGTCTATTTGATCTTGCTACTATATTTTTTCTGTCCAAATCTCTACAAAATTTTTATGACAACTTTGACACTTCCTAATAGCTGATTTTCCTTTAGTTTCATCAAAAAATTCTCAATATAAACCAATGATCTTTTGCATCTAAACTGCTACACTTGAAAATCTACACTACATAATTCCAACTGCATAGCATAGTTTGTTTGATCTTGCTACTATATTTTTTCTTTCCAAATCTCTACAAATTTTTTATGATAGCTTTGACACTACCTAACAGCAGATTTCCCTTTGGTTTCATCAAAAAATTCTTAATATAAACCATTGATCATTTATGTTCAAGCTGCTATACTTAAAAATCTGTACTGCAAAATTCTAGCCGCATAGCATAGGTTGTTTGATCTTGCTACTGTATTTTTTCTATCCAAATCTCTATGAAATTTTTATGACAGCCTTGACACTTCCTAATAGTAGATTTCCTTTGGTTTTGTCAAAAAATTATCAATATAAACCAATGGTCTTTTATGTCGAAACTACTATACTTTAGACGTAAAAATCTATTGCAGTACCTTTCCGTGATCCTCAATTCTTTCAAACCTTCCACCACCCATTAACCCATCAATAGAAAAAAGATAGGGACATCTCTAATCTACAAGCATATGCTATGGCTTTTTAAGATCTAATTGATGTCAAATTTGAAGCATGGGAATCTCGGATTGAATCGCTGCTTGAATCGCACTTGGAGGATAAATTGCATGCTTTGTTTGTAGAATTCAGAATTGGACAATTGCCGAGTCCAATGAAATTCAGTGAGGAGAGAGTTTAGAGAGGCCTCTATAGAAGGAGGGACAACTCTTAGACATGCTACAGCCATGCATGAGGGTGGACTTCCCGCGATGGGAAGGAGACCTAGCGGGGTGGATTTCACGCGCCGAACGTTACTTTCACTACTACCGAACGTCGGATGATGCTATGGTGGAAATTGCTATCATCCACCTTGAAGGAGATGCTATTCAATGGTACTATTAACTGGAATATAATCATGAGGCTCCGACGTGGAATCAATTTAAAAACATACTGTTGAATCATTTCGGACCTACGGAGTATGAAAATATCGATGGCCAACTCGCAAAGATTCGGCAAACCTCTACGATTCAAGAGTATCAAACCAGGTTTGAGAAGCTATCCTACCTTGTTTATGATTGGACTGACCATCAATTGTTAGGAACATTCATCGAAGGACTCAAGCTAGAGATAAAAGGGGAGGTTAACGTGCGGCAGCCCCATACCGGGACAACTGCAATTTCTTTCACTCAAATACAAGAAGAATGGCTCAACAAAGATGTTTAGAGGATGAGAACCTCTCCTAGGCCCATGGCATATAAACCTCTTTCTACTCCTAGACGTCCTTCGCTGCCAAAAAATTTGATAAGAGAAGAACTATGGGACCGATCAGTAAAGGGTCTTTGTTGGCATTGCGACGAACCGTGGAACCACGATCAACGTTGCAAAAGGGGCCACCTCCTACTGATTGAACCTCTTGAAGACATGGAGAAGGTCCAGTAGCATGTGGAAGAGGTCACGGATGAAGAACAACAGCCAGTTGATATTACAATGCATGCCCTTACTAGTTACATGAACTCGCAAACGATGAAAGTTGGAGGACTTCTGAAGCAACAACCTATCACCATTCTAATTGACACCAGGAGCACTAATAATTTTATGAATAGTAAGATTGCTGTCTGAATGGCCTTACCTATCAAGAATTGCAGTAGGTTTGACGTCAAGGTCACCAACGGATGAATTTTGAAGTGTGATCATAGGTGCCCGTGAGTGAAACTATTACTGTAGGACCAAGAGATAATTATAGATTTCTTCCTCCTCCCTCTTGATGATTATGAGGCTGTTCTTGGCATTGAATGGCTGATAACATTAGGTGATGTTTCCTGAAATTTTGTGAAACTAATTATGAAATTTTACAGTAAGGGGAAACAGGTGATACTGCACGGGAAATGGGGGGGTGACGTGTCACGCCCCCCCCCCCTCTCCCGAATTTAACCCATTCAAGAGGTGTGACCCTGTCTAAAATCAATAATATTATAATTCATCATCACAAATCAATCCAGGATCCAATCTAACATTTGAGAATACCAAGAACCATTCAAATCAATATTCACAATTCATAAACCTATACGTTTCATAAATCATACTCCACTTCACTCAAAGATTCATAAAATCCGCATCTCAACTAAACATCAACCACAACACAAATCCATAATCGTAGAAATATATACAATCACAAAAAATAATTATTTACCATGAGTTCTTATCCTTATACAACTTAAACTTATCATTCCATAAACATGAGCGGTCCATTAAACTTTTACAACACATAAGTATCAACATATCCTTAACATTACATCAGAAGTAAAGTATACTATACAATAAAAACCTATTAACCAACAAAGATTAGTCCAAAATCTTCTAGCCTTTCACTGCTTCAACCCAATTCTAGCTTTTCAGTGTGTGACAAGCTACCCTGAAAAATTTATATAACAACGGGGTGAGCATAAAGAGCTCAACAAGCGATTAACATATCCATGGCGACAGGAGAAATTCAAAAAGTCTTAGTATCAAAATAACAAAAGTAGAAATATAAGTGTTCATTTGAAATCATCTCATTTGGTATAAAAATCACAAAGGGTTTCCTCATTCGAAAATAGACATTAGACATAATAATATGAGAAAGGAAATTGGAGCATTTCAATGGCAAAATAAACATTTAGGCATGTATCAAATGGCACCTAAAGCATTTAAGTGTATATCAAAGGCGTAAGAGTGTTTGAGAGCATAACAATGACATACGAAACACTCCAAAGTATAACAAGTGAACCGAATAGTAAATACAAGCTTGTATGTCATTTTTGATGTAGCATGCATTCCATTTTTATCCAAAGCATAAATATAAACTCATAAGAAAAGCTTTGGATATCATATCAAAACCATAGAGGGCATTGTGGGACTACATACATAATGTGATTCATCTATTTCAGGATGACCACCAAGCATAAGTCTCCCATGTCTGGGAGCTCCATCCACCCACGTCTGAGTGAAGTCAATGAGGCCGGCAGAGCATCGCGGGCTCTATGCATAACTCCCTTTACCATTTCTGGCAAAGGTTCACAATATCTCACAAGACACCAAAGTACAAAAGGGTAGCATGAACAATGACATTGGCACATATTGGAAGCACATGCGGAAACAACGGAAATATGCGTGTGCCTTTATCAAACAAGGAAATGCAAATAAAATATTACATAATAAATTTCAAACATACAATAATTTCAGGATGAATAATACAAGAATTTTCAAAGGACTGCAGAAGAATTTAATAGAAATCAAACTTCCAATAGAATGAGACTTGAATAGGCAAAACTCAACAAAGTTTTCAATTCTGGCAGAATTCGAATGGTACATTTCCTGATTTGTTTGAGTGACCAAGCATGCTCCAATTTACTAAAAATAGGTGTCATGGG
Source organism: Musa balbisiana (assembly GCA_004837865.1). Taxonomy (NCBI): domain Eukaryota; kingdom Viridiplantae; phylum Streptophyta; class Magnoliopsida; order Zingiberales; family Musaceae; genus Musa; species Musa balbisiana. The sequence continues at coordinate 23,693,534 of CM017193.1, read as the reverse complement.
AAAGCTGTATCAATCTATTTTCCAAAACAGGAAGTTACAACGAATAGAGTAAAGGAAGGTTAGAATTGATCATCTCTATTTTTGTAGAATTGATAGAATCAATTTAAATAGATGTTTTAGAAGACAAACGTACTTCAAAATTTCCAAATTAGGTGTCAAAAGAAAGATATGCGAATCTAGTTCCCAAGAATCAAGGTTTTATAATTCAGAATTTTCACTAGAGAGTTATGAGCAATTTAGTAACAGAAGGTCAGAATTGATAATCTCTGTTTTGCAGAATAGATAGAATCAATTTAAACAGATGTTTCAGAAGACAAACATACTTTAAAATTTCCAAATTGGTTTCAAAAGAAAGATATACAAATCTAGTTTCTAAAGAACTAAGTTTTACATAATTCAGAATTTTTACTAGAGAATTATGAGTAATTTAGTAACAGAAGGTCCGAAATTACAGTCCCTATTTTGTAGAATCTGTAGGGTTAATTGCAATAGAAGTCATATTAGGCATTTCATCTCCAAATCATTCATTCCCATATCAAAATAAAGGTCTTCGAGTCTACTTTCAAATGGAATAGGTTTTGCCTCAATTAGAGTTTAGTACAAAAAGTTAGGACCGAAACAATGCATGGAGGTTAGATTACCGAAAAATTACAGATTCATGACTTTGTATCAAAACGAAAGAAATGTTTGGTTCTCAGCTGAAATCTTTCAAATTTTGTAGAATGGAAAAGAAAACAGAGATTAGGATTCTGTTGGATAGGGTTAGAACACTTGCCTTAAAAAGTTTTGATTTCCAAATGTGGGGGAATTGATGCAAAGCCTTAAGCCAAGATAAAACTTCTTCTTCTTCAATTCTTTCTCCTTCAATTTCTTTTCCTCTTCTCAAGTTACGTTGGCTGCAAAGTTTCCCTTAGTTGTGCCTTAAATTACTTAGGTTTGGCTCATGCTAAAATAGTGAGGTGACAAGCATGCATGGAGGTTTAGGTGTCAACTTTAGAATAAGTGCAAGTGGCTCATCCTTGCTAATGCCACAAGTCCTTCATATAATTTAATATTGATATAATAAAATGAAGAAATTAAAGTACTATATAAGTATTTTTTTTAAAAAATGAGGGATGTTACACTCTCCCCTCCTTAAAAAAAAATTTAGTCCTCTAAATTTGTCATACCTCTTTCGGGAAAAGATGAGGATAAGCTTTCTTCATTTCTTCCTCTAGCTCCCAAGTCACTTCATTTGCAGGATGATGCTTCCAAATTACTTTAACCAGAGTGGTGATTCTATTTCTTAAGATCTTCTCCTTTTTATCAATAATCTGAATGGGCTATTCCTTGTAAAACAAGTCTTTCTCAATCGCAATCGGTTCATACTCATTGACATGAGAGGGATCAGGTATATACTTTCTGAGCATTGACACATGAAATATATTATGGATATGACACATCGATGGTGGCAAGGAAATCTTGTAAGCGACAGAGCCAATTTTTTCGAGGATCTCAAAAGGTCCAATGAACCTTGGGTTTAACTTTCCTTTCTTTCCAAATCTTACAACGCCTTTGGAAGGGGAGACCTTTAGGAATACAAAATCCCCTACTTGGAACTCGATATCTTATCTTCTGTTGTCTGCATAGCTCTTTTGCCAACTTTGAGTAGCCTTTAGCCTTTTTATGATAACCTAAATCTTTTCAGTAGTCTCTTGTACTTTATCTTGTGCTAACAATTTTCTATCACCAACTTCCTCCCAACATATAGGCGTTCTGCACTTTCGCCCATACAATACTTCATAAGGAGCCATCTGAATGCTCGAATGGTAACTATTATTGTAAGTGAACTCAATAAGAGAAATATCTTTATCCCATTCACCTCTCCAATCCATAACATAGGCTCTAAGCAAATTCTCAAGTACTTGAATTGTTCTTTCAGATTGACCATGAGTCTGAGGGTGATAAGCAGTGCTAAACTTTATTTTAGTGCCCATAGAATCTTGTAATCTTCTCCACAATCTAGAAAGAAATCTGGAGTCTCTGTCCGATATGATCTCTTTCGGGACACCATGATGTCTTACTATTTCATCAACATACAAATCTGCAAGCCTATCAAGAGAATAAGTCATATTGATTGGTAAGAAATGTGCATATTTGGTTAACCTGTCAACAATGACCCAAATAGCATCATGCTTTCTAGAGGTTCTGGGTAGTCCTGAAACAAAGTCCATAGTAATGCATTCCCATTTCCATTCAGGAATATCTAAGGGCTGTAACAAACCTCCAGGTCTTTAGTGTTCTGCTTTGATTTGCTGACATGTCAAACGCCTTGAAACATATATTGCAATCTCCTTCTTCATGCCTTTCCACCAATAATGACTTTAGAGATCTCTATACATTTTCGTGCTACCAGGATGCATGGTGTACTTTGAATTGTGACCTTCGTTTAAAATTTGGTTCTTGATATCTAGGTTATTTGGAACACATATTCTATCCCCAAATATCAATAGGCCATCATCTAAAATTTGAAAATTCAACTTCAGTCTCTTTTCAACTTCATTCCTCAAGTATATTAAATATGGATCTCGTAGTTGTCCTTCTTTAATTTGTTGAATGAGATCAGTTTGCACCTGGATAGAGGCCATCAACATTATTGAGTCTTGCCCTTTTCTCATTACATTTGAATCATAATTTCTTTCTAATAGCTTCCATTGTTTCACAACCAGACTAGCCATAAAACTTGTAGATTTTCTACTAAGTGCATCAGCTACAACATTTGCTTTACCTGGGTGATAACGGATGGTACAATCATAATCCTTTAGAAGTTCTATCCATTTTCGCTGCCTCATATTTAACTCCTTCTGTGTAAAAATGTATTTTAAACTCTTGTGATCAGTAAAGATATCAAATGTCCTCCCATACAAGTAATGTCTCCAAATCTTTAGAGCAAAGATGATTGCTGCCAATTCCAAATCATGAGTCGGATAATTCAATTCATAATTCTTTAGCTATCTTGAAGCATAAGCAATTACTTTCCCTTCTTGTATCAAAACACATCCAAGACCCTTTCTTGAAGCATCAGTATAAACTACAAATCCTTCATTACCACTCGGAATAGTGAGAATAGGGGCACTAGTCAATCTTCTTTTTAATTCTTGGAAACTTTGCTCATAATCACTACTCCATTCAAATTTCACATTTTTTTGAGTTAGTTTGGTGAGGGGATGAGCAATTTGAGAAAATCTCTCCACAAATCTCCTGTAATAACCTACCATGCCCAAGAAACTTCTAATTTCTATTACATTTGTTAACTACTGCTTCCACCTTCTTTGGATTAACAGATATGCCATTTCCTGAAATCACGTGGCCTAAGAAAGCAATTTCCTTCAATCAAAATTCACATTTGCTGAACTTTGCATACAGCTTCTTTTCTCTTAGTATAGATAATACATCTCTTAAGTGTTTATCATGCTCTTGATTACTCCTTGAATATACTAATATGTCATCAATGAATACAATTACATAATTATCTAAGAGTGGTTGAAATATTCTATTCATTAGTTCCATAAAAGTTGTAGGAGCATTAGTCAAGCCAAAAGGAATTACTAAAAATTCGTAGTGACCATTGTTAGGATCAAGAGCACTAAGAGGGGGGGGGGTGAATTAGTGCAGCGGATTAAAACGTCGGTTTTGATAAATCTTTCGTACGGTAAAAATTAAACTTGAAAGCGTATTCGTATAGTAGAGCAGCTAAGGTAATGAGTAAATAAAGCAAGTAAGAAAGTTTGCAGTAATATGAATAGCAATAATGAAATGCAAACCAGAGATTACGCCGTTTTTAAAGTGGTTCGGTCAAATGACCTACATCCACTTGCGAGGCCCCTCTTCGATGAGGCTCCCACCTTCCACTAGCAAATCTCTTAAAATGGAAGGGTAAATACCCCTCTTACAACTCTTTACAAGCAGTTCACACTCTTACAGATTTTCAAGAAAGGAGGTGAACACTAGCAAATTGAAAACCAAGGATTGCTAAGACTTTTCTAAGACCTTTCTCTCAATCACTTGCTGCTCAAAAAGTTGTATTCTCTGCTGAGAATTGAGGGGTATTTATAGGCCTCAAGAGGATTCAAATTTGGGCTCCAAAAATTTGAATTCTCTTATGTTCCCGAAGCTAGCGGTGCCACCGCCTGTCAGTGGCGGTGCCACCGCCTGTCAGTTTTGACACTGACAGTGTACTGGGCGGTGCCACCGCCCAGTCCAGCGGTGCCACCGCCTAGCTCTCGGGTGCTGGGCGGTGCCACCGCTCAGCCAGGCGGTGCCACCGCCTAGCTCTCGGGTGCTGGGCGGTGCCACCGCCCAGACCGGCGGTTCCACCGCCCGACCTTGCTAGTCACTGGTTGGGCTTTAAGTCCGGCCCAAACCAGGTTTCATTTTGGGCCCAGTTGGCCCCTAATCAAGGTGTAAGATTATTTCTTAATCCTAACCTTAATTACATTCAAACTACGTAACTAAAGACATACTCCTAAGCAAGTTTTTAACCGGCGAACTTCAAGTCTTGTTCAGGCGAGCTTTCCGGTGATCTTCCGACGGACTTCCGATACGCCCTTGGATTTCTTCCGACGGACTCCCAGCTGGCTCCCGATCTTGTGGCGAAGTCAACGAGTAGCCGAGCCTTCTCGGTGATCTCTGCGAACCTCCGATGATCTTATTCGGCGGACTTCCGAAAACTTCGATAAGTCCCCGATTTCTTCTCGATTGGTTCCGGCAGCATCTCCGACGAATCTTCGGACTCTCAAACACCCATCGAACTTGATTCCGGTAGACTCGCTTTATGTCTTCAAGCTTTCGTAGTTAATCCTGCATACTTATCTCAACATATGGATTAGATAAAACATGACAATTGACTTCATCATCAAAATCCGAGATTCAACAATCTCCCCCTTTTTGATGATGACAATCAATTGATAATGGAGTTAATATTAACTCCCCCTATCTATATGCCATACTTGAGATAAGTCATTCTTGAATTCAAAGCCTTTGAATTCAAGAGACATATTGATAAGTCAAACCTTATCAATACTCCCATCATGATTCCCTATCATGATGTATCTTTCTGAAAATGATGTCAAGACTTGACAACCATTTTCAAGTTTTATATTTCAAACGTGAATAATAGTGATCATTGCTAGATATCAACATATAATGCAAACATTTCATAGTGAAAATATGGCAATCATAGCATAGCAATTATCAATGACTTGACAACCATTTTCAAGTTTTATATTTCAAACGTGAATGATAGTGATCATTGCTAGATATCAACATATAATGCAAATATTTCATGGCAATCATAGCATAGCAATTATCAATTTACCATATTTCTCCCCCTTTGTCATCAACAAAAAGGAGAGCGTCTTTAAGCATATAATTTGTGATTGTTAAGGCAAAGGAATTCAACATCATCTTTCATTCAAAATACATCACAAAAGAAGGTTCAACATCATTCAAAATACATTGCAAAAGAAGGTTCAACATGTCATTCAAGGAAAGAAGATGACAAAGATCGCATGTCAATATAAAAGATACATCGATTAATCTTTAGGAGGAAATGCATAGTGCTGATACAGGACATCTATTTTTTGATTCATTTGCCGTAGTTCCTGCAAAATTTCAAATTGCTGAGTTTGAATCTGCTCTTGCTGTGTTTTGAGTTGGTCTTGTTGTGATTTGATCTGATACAATTCTGCCAAAATGAGTTCTTCAGAGGAGGAATCAGGAGCTGAAGGTGCTGCGCCAAAGGGACTAGGAGGAGGAGATTCATTTCCCCTAAGAATTGGTGTTTCAGGGTGTTCTACTGGTGGGGGAATTGGATCAGTCCTTCTAGGTTGCCTCACCCATATACCGTTGCTAAAAGTGCACCTAAGTCTTTTCAATAGATTTATATTGATGATGTTATATCGATCACTTTGAATTGTCTCTTCATCGGGTGGGATACAAATGTCATGGGCAAGTATAAGTCGTGTGATTAACCCCCCATATGATAACATACCGTCTCTAGCCATAATATCCTTCATGTGTTGCCGGATGGAGTATCCAAAGCAGTTATGTTGACCGGTCATAATCCAATACATTGTGCTCATCTCTATTTGACTTATTTCATCAAGATGAAATTGTTTAGGAAATATGATGCTTGTTATGATGTGATGAAGAATTTTAGAATTAAAGGGTAGTAAGTGTTCGCAACTCTTGGGTAGTATGCCGAGGTTCGGATTTGCAAAAATAGTTTCTACGGCTTCAAAGTAAGTTGCTCCGATTACATTTACATCCCATTTACCTCTAAAATAACAGCCCCTATCTTTTTCAGTGAGTCCAATTAATTCACAAATAGTGCTGTCAAAGATTCTAATCTGTGTTCCTAAAAGGTAAGTACTTAGGCTTTCGTTGTCCACACACAAATTTGCATAAAATAGCCTAACTAACCTAGGATAAATTGGTTCATTGATTTGTAGGAGAGGTAAGGCATCTAAATGTGCAAACCACCTAATGGGTTCAAGGTTTCCTAGTTCATTTAGATCAACGTGTTTACCCTTATGTATAGTTTTTGTTTCGAAATATGAAAATTTAAGTGCTACTTCTTTAGATTGAAAAAGATTTTGGTTATATGAATCTCCTACAATCCTTTTCCCTTTTGATCTCTTAGGAGCCATTATCTAGACAAGATGATGGATCAAAAATATGAAACTGTAAAGGGTAGGGAAAATAATGAAAAGAGGAAGAAAATTTCAAGTTTTACCTTATTGAAAATTTCTTGAAAGATGGAGAGCTTGGACCAACAAAAATCCCTTTCCAAGGCTTCTAAATGTTGGAATGAGGCTTTAGAGAGGTTGGTGGAGGGTTGAGGCAGATTCCCACGGGTTGGGGGCGGTGTCACCGCCGGCCCTAACCCTTAGGATATAAATAAGGGCTCTCGGGCGGTGCCACCGCCAAACCGAGCGGTGCCACCGCCTAGCGACCGAACGCTCAGGCGGTGCTACCGCTGGTTCTGGCGGTTCCACCGCTGGTTCTGGCGGTGCCACCGCTGGCTCTGGCGGTGCCACCGCTGGCTGCCGCGAAAAAAGTTTTCATTCCTTTTCCGTTTTTATTTTTATTTTTTTGAGATGTTAGGATAAACATTTCTTTTGGAATTGAAAGATAATGATCAAATCTACTAAGGAACGGAAAGAGGATGAAAATTTTTTTTCGGAAAGTACATTCTTAGGGACAATTTAACATGCCTAGTTCCCTTCTAATAAATTCAAATTGGTCTTCATTTAAGGCTTTTGTAAATATGTCTGCCAATTGATGCTTTGTGTCAATGAATTCTAGAACAACATTATTGTTAAGGACATGATCACGTATGAAATGATGCCTAACGTTGATATGCTTAGTTCTAGAGTGCTGAATTGGATTTTTGGTAAGACATATGGCACTTGTATTATCACATTTTATGGGAATGTTTTTCAAGTGAATTCCATAGTCTTCTAATGTATTTTTCATCCAAACAATTTGTGCACAGCATGCACTTGCAGCGATGTATTCGGCTTCCGCCGTAGATAGTGCAACTGAAGTTTGTTTCTTGGAAGTCCAAGAAACAAGTGCATGTCCTAAAAATTGGCATGTTCCGGATGTACTTTTCCTATCTATCCTGCATCCGCCAAAATCAGCATCTGCATAAGCTATTAAATCGAATTTTTCTGATTTCGGATACCAAAGTCCTAAATTTGGAGTTCCTTTAAGATATCTAAATATTCTTTTAACACTCTTGAGATGAGATAATTTAGGATTAGATTGAAATCTAGCGCAAAGTCCCACACTAAACATAATATCTGGTCTAGTCGCGGTGAGGTAGAGTAGACTACCTATCATTCCCCTATACGTTTTTTGATCGAAATTTTCGTTGTTTTCATCCATATCTAACTTAGTCGAAGTACTCATAGGGGTGTTTATTGCTTTTGAATTATCCATGTTAAATCGTTTTAACAATTCTAATGTATATTTAGATTGGTTAAGAAATATACCGTCATTAAGTTGTTTGATTTGCAATCCTAAAAAGAATGTTAATTCACCCATTAAACTCATTTCAAATTCATGACTCATATTTTTGGCAAATGATTCACATAGTGATTCATCCGAAGAACCAAAAATAATATCATCAACATAAATTTGCACAATAAGAAAATTATTTTCAAAATGTTTGATAAACAATGTAGTATCAACCTTGCCTTTGGTAAAATTATTTAAAATAAGAAAGGAACTAAGCCTTTCGTACCAAGCTCTAGGAGCTTGTTTCAAGCCATAGAGAGCCTTAGTCAATTTGAATACATGATTAGGAAGAAGAGAATTTTCAAATCCAGGAGGTTGTTCGACATATACTTCTTCCGAAATAAAACCATTCAAGAAGGCACTTTTGACGTCCATTTGAAATAGTTTAAAATTATTACAACTGGCATAGGCAAGGAGCATCCTAATGGCTTCTAATCTTGCCACAGGAGCGAAGGTTTCTTCGTAGTCGATACCTTCTTCTTGGTTGAAACCTTTGGCCACTAATCTAGCCTTGTTTCTAACCACGATACCACATTCGTCTTGCTTGTTTCTAAAGACCCATTTAGTACCAATGACTAAATGGTCACTAGGTCTAGGAACAAGCTTCCATACCTCATTCCTCTCAAATTGATTCAATTCCTCTTGCATTGCAATGACCCAAGAATCATCTTTCAAGGCCTCGTCAATGCATTTAGGTTCGATTTGAGAGAGAAAGGCAGCATTAGCACAAAAATTCTTGAAAGAAGAACGAGTTTGAACCCCTTGTGATGTATCTCCTATAATTTGCTCTTTTGGATGAGCATCTACATACTTCCATTCCTTGGGTAAGGAGATTTTGGAAGAAGATGCATCCAAGTTGCTATTTTGAGGAGGGGGTTCCTTTAAATCCAAATTTTCAAAACCAATATCATCATCAAAATCATTTTTCTTTAACTCGGAAATTTCATTAAAAATTACATGAATAGACTCTTCTATAACTAAAGTTCTTTTGTTAAAAACACGAAAAGCTTTAGAAACGGAAGAGTAACCAAGAAAGATGCCTTCATCGGATTTAGCATCAAATTTTCCTAAGGCATCCTTTTCATTTAAAATAAAGCATTTACAACCGAAAACTTTAAAATAAGAAACATTTGGTGTTTTGTTATTCCATAATTCATAGGGAGTTTTTGATAGAGATGGTCTTATTAGAACCCTATTCATGATGTAGCAAGCCGTATTCACGGCTTCGGCCCAAAAGTACTTGGGTAGACTATGTTCATTCAACATAGTTCTGGCCATTTCTTGTAGATTTCTATTTTTTCTTTCTACTACTCCATTTTGTTGAGGGTTTCTTGGAGTAGAGAAGTTGTGGTTATATCCATTAACTTCACAAAAATTTTGGAAATCACGGTTTTGAAATTCGCCACCGTGATCACTTCGAATTGATGAAATCATGAAACCTTTTTCGTTTTGAGTGAGTTTACAAAATTTAGAGAAACATTTGAAACAATCACTTTTGTGAGCCAAGAAATAGGTCCAAGTGTATCTAGTATAATCATCTACAATCACAAAAGCGTATTTGCTTCCTCCTAGACTTGTCGTGTCAATTGGTCCAAATAAGTCCAAATGGATCAATTGTAATGGTCTAGTGGTGCTAATTTGATTTTTTGGTTTGAAACTAGTTTTTATTTGTTTACCTAGTTGACACGCATCGCATACTTTGTCCTTAACAAACTTCATATTTGGAATCCCTCGTACTAATTCTCTAGATGAGATCTTAGATATTAGTTTCATGCTTGCATGGCCTAATCTCCTATGCCAAAGCCAAGCATCATCTTTTAAAGCGGAGAGGCACATTTCATTACCTAGTTCATCAAGATTGATGGTGTAGACATTATTTTGTTTTAATGCAATCATAGTCATGTTATTGTTTGGTTTTTCAATAATACACACATTTGATTCAAATCTAACGATATAACCTTTATCGCATAATTGACTAATACTCAAGAGATTATGTTTCAATCCATCAACTAGTAATACATTATCAATAGAAAAGTTTAATTTGTTACCTATGGTTCCCTTGCCAATGATTTTGCCTTTGTTGTTGTCTCCGAAGGTGACATAGCCTTCGTCTATGCTAGTGAGCTTGGAGAATTGGGATGGATCTCCGGTCATATGCCTTGAGCATCCACTATCAAGGTACCATCTCTTGCTCCTAGCTTGTGATGGTGTATGTTTCTACAAGAAGGGATTAATTTTAGGTACCCATTTACTTTTGGGTGCCTCAAAAATTAATCTAACTTGTTTATCATGTTGCATAGACTTGATCATGGTTCCTTTAGGAACCCAAATCAATTTGTTCGGACTAATTTTCTTGAATGGACATTGATGAGTTTTATGTCCATATTTGCAACAAAAGTTGCAATTGCTTTGGTGTTGAACATGTAAGATAGGACCTTTAATGAAGGTGGTTGGATTTTGGTGAGAACTTCTCACAAATCCGATTCCACTTCTTTTAGGAACGTGACCCTTATTTGTAAGGATCATGTTCAAAGACTTGCTACCAACCTCGAATTTCTTCAAGGTGTCCTTAAGTAGCAAGTTCTCCTTTTGGAGAGTTTCTTGATCATGGCATTTTATGCATGGAGCTAAACTATCATGATATTCAGTTTTTAATTTATCAAAATTACAAGTAAGACTATCATGCTCCTTTTTTAACAATTTATATTTTCTACTAATTGTTTTGCATTCATCAAATAACTCATGGAAGGCATTTAATAATTCATGATAAGATAAGTCTGCATCAATTAAATTCGTTACCTCCTCTCCGATGGCCATTAGGGCGTAATGAGCAACTTGCTCGGTGTTGGACTCCTCTTCTTCGGATGCGCTTGAATCATCCCACGTTGCTTTGAGCGCCTTCTTCTTTGATGTTCTCTTTTTGGCTTGGGGACATTCATTTTTGAAATGCCCGGGCTTCTTGCATTCATAGCATATCACTTGGTCCTTTTTATGTTCAAGTTTGTTTTTGGTGTTATTTTTAAATTTGTTCTTTCTTATAAATTTTTTAAATTTTTGAGTCAAAAGTGCAATGTCATTGTCACTGTCCTCATCACTTGATGTTCCTTTCAAGTGGTCTTCTTGTGATTTGAGTGCCATATCCTTCCTGTTCTTTGGAAGGGGGTTCTCAAGCTCGTCATGAGCTTGACATGTCATTTCGTAGGTCATTAGAGACCCAATAAGTTCTTCAAGAGGGAATGTTTTAAGGTCCTTGGCCTCTTGAATGGCAGTAACTTTTGGATCCCAACTTTTAGGAAGGGATCTTAAGATTTTAGTTACTAATTCAAAGTTAGAAAAATCTTTACCAAGAGCTTTGAGTCCATTGATGACATCCGTGAAACGGGTGTACATGTCTCCGATGGACTCACTTGGTTTCATTCGAAAAAGTTCGTAAGAGTGCACAAGAATATTGATTTTGGACTCTTTCACTCGGCTAGTGCCTTCATGAGTGACCTCAAGAGTTCTCCAAATATCAAAAGCAGAATCACAAATTGAAACGCGATTAAATTCATTTTTGTCTAGTGCACAAAACAAGGCATTCATAGCCTTTGCGTTTAAAGCAAAAACTTTCTTCTCCGATTCATTCCATTCGCTCATCGGAAGAGAAGATTTTTGAAATCCATTTTCAACAATAGTCCAAAGCTCGAAATCCATGGAAATTAGGAAGATTCTCATACGTGTCTTCCAATACGTGTAATCCGACCCATTAAACATAGGTGGACGTGTAATGGAGTGTCCCTCATGCATGCCGGAGTAAGCCATCTCTCTTGGGTATTAAACCAAATATGAGAGTGAGCCTTGCTCTGATACCAATTGTTAGGATCAAGAGCACTAAGAGGGGGGGGGGTGAATTAGTGCAGCGGATTAAAACGTCGGTTTTGATAAATCTTTCGTACGGTAAAAATTAAACTTGAAAGCGTATTCGTATAGTAGAGCAGCTAAGGTAATGAGTAAATAAAGCAAGTAAGAAAGTTTGCAGTAATATGAATAGCAATAATGAAATGCAAACCAGAGATTACGCCGTTTTTAAAGTGGTTCGGTCAAATGACCTACATCCACTTGCGAGGCCCCTCTTCGATGAGGCTCCCACCTTCCACTAGCAAATCTCTTAAAATGGAAGGGTAAATACCCCTCTTACAACTCTTTACAAGCAGTTCACACTCTTACAGATTTTCAAGAAAGGAGGTGAACACTAGCAAATTGAAAACCAAGGATTGCTAAGACTTTTCTAAGACCTTTCTCTCAATCACTTGCTGCTCAAAAAGTTGTATTCTCTGCTGAGAATTGAGGGGTATTTATAGGCCTCAAGAGGATTCAAATTTGGGCTCCAAAAATTTGAATTCTCTTATGTTCCCGAAGCTAGCGGTGCCACCGCCTGTCAGTGGCGGTGCCACCGCCTGTCAGTTTTGACACTGACAGTGTACTGGGCGGTGCCACCGCCCAGTCCAGCGGTGCCACCGCCTAGCTCTCGGGTGCTGGGCGGTGCCACCGCTCAGCCAGGCGGTGCCACCGCCTAGCTCTCGGGTGCTGGGCGGTGCCACCGCCCAGACCGGCGGTTCCACCGCCCGACCTTGCTAGTCACTGGTTGGGCTTTAAGTCCGGCCCAAACCAGGTTTCATTTTGGGCCCAGTTGGCCCCTAATCAAGGTGTAAGATTATTTCTTAATCCTAACCTTAATTACATTCAAACTACGTAACTAAAGACATACTCCTAAGCAAGTTTTTAACCGGCGAACTTCAAGTCTTGTTCAGGCGAGCTTTCCGGTGATCTTCCGACGGACTTCCGATACGCCCTTGGATTTCTTCCGACGGACTCCCAGCTGGCTCCCGATCTTGTGGCGAAGTCAACGAGTAGCCGAGCCTTCTCGGTGATCTCTGCGAACCTCCGATGATCTTATTCGGCGGACTTCCGAAAACTTCGATAAGTCCCCGATTTCTTCTCGATTGGTTCCGGCAGCATCTCCGACGAATCTTCGGACTCTCAAACACCCATCGAACTTGATTCCGGTAGACTCGCTTTATGTCTTCAAGCTTTCGTAGTTAATCCTGCATACTTATCTCAACATATGGATTAGATAAAACATGACAATTGACTTCATCATCAAAATCCGAGATTCAACAACCATATCGAGTTCTAAAGGCTATTTTTGGAATATCCTCCTTCTTGACTTTCAACTGATAGTAGCCTGATCTTAGATCAATCTTGGAGAATACTTGTGCACCCTGCAATTGATCAAACAAGTCATCAATCCTGGGTAGGGGATACTTGTTTTTGATGGTCACCTGATTCAATTGTCTATAATCAATACAAGTCTCGACGTCCCATCCTTCTTCTTAACTAATAGCACTGGAGCACCCCATGGTGAGATGTTGGGTCGAATAAAACCCTTATCTAACAACTCTTGTATTTGCTTCTTCAATTCCTCGAGCTCGAGTGGTGCCATTCTGTAGGGAGGCTTAGATATTGGGGCTGTCCCAGGGACTAAATCAATAACAAATTCACCTTCTCTGTCTGGAGGTAGTCCAAGCAAATCCTCTGGGAATACATTAGGGAACTCTTTAGCCACGGAAATTTCATTTAGGTGAGTTTCTTGTTCTGAATGTTCCTTTACACATATAACATAACAAAAACATCCCTTCTGTATAAGGTGTTGAGTTTGAAGTGCCGATATTAAGCAAAGAGGCAACTCATGCCTAATACCCTCAAAGTAGCAGATAGGTTGATTTGGTATACAGAAAGTAATTATTTTTGTATAGCAATCAATACTAGCATGATAGGAAGATAACCAATCCATACCCAGTATAATATCAAAACCTTGGATTTCTAGGAGTATCAAATCGGCAAGGAGTTCTTGTTCTCCGATAGAAATCAAACAAGATGGATAAACCAGATTTGTAGTCAAAGAATCCCCAACAGTAGTAGTTACATGTAGCAAATAATCCAGTGGTTTAGGTTGAATGCCCAAGTGACAAGCAAAATATTGTGAAACCAAAGATAAGTTGGAACCAGGATCAAACAAAACTTTTGCATTTCTATTAGAAACATGTAGAATACCTTGAACCACTGATTTAGATGCTCTGGAATCTTGTTCTGTGATAGCATATACTCTAGCATGAGTCGTTGGCTTAGGGGTTAGTGGCTCTTTCTTCTTGTTTAGTGGGCAGTCTCTGACTTTATGATCTAACTTTTCACAGGCAAAACTGGCTCTAGTCACCCGAAAACACTCACTTGTTTCATGATTACGTCCACATTTTGTACACGATAGAGTTCTTTGTGATAGAGTTCCTTTCTCAAATCTAGGTACCTTTACCCTCTTATTACTTCTTTCTGCTTCATTTCCTCTCTTACTTTTACCAACAAACTTATCCTTGTTGTTCTTATACCTGATTTCTTGGATCTCCTCCAAGTCTTTTTCAAGTATAAAAGCTCTTTCTACTACATCAGTGTATACCTAGAGTTTTAAAGCTGATATCCGACATCTTATTGTCGGCCTTAGTCCTCTTTCAAATCTTCTTGCTTTCCTATATTCACTACCGATCATATGCGTGGCAAATCTAGAGAGCTCAGTGAATTTAGACTCATATTTGGCTACTATCAAATTTCCCTGGATGAGATTCAAGAACTCCAATTCTTTCTGCTCTCTGATACAATCTGAAAAATATTTATCATTGAACTTTTCTGTAAATACCTTCTAAGTGATTGGCTCCTGTCGAGCTTCAGAAATCCTCTTCATGGTTCGCCACCAGTGCTCAGCCTCTCCTTCTAGCATGAAGGTAGCAAGAGAAACCTTCTTATTATTTGGGCAATTTAAAACATCAAATATTTTCTCTATCTGCATCATCCATTGTTCTACTACCATTGGATCAGGCTCACCACTAAAACTAGGAGGACTAAGCTTCTTAAACTGTTCAATTCCCAACCCAGTCTGGTTTGAATTCCCCATTTCATCATTTCTTCCTTGTCGAACTTGTTGTTGCATTACTTGTGTCATAGCCTCTAGAGTTTTCATAATTCCACTCAATTGATCAGAAGTAGATGTAACAGGAGTACCAGATGACCTCGTCATCCTTACTTCCCAAAAATAGCAAAAGATAGCTTTTGATCAGTCTCTAAATAGAAGTCACTAAATCTTAAAATTTATTACACATCTAGCATATCAAAATTCTTAGAAATCCTCAAACAATGCTCTGATACCAACTCTGTCACGCCCCCACCCCGAATTTAATCCATTCAGGAGGTGTGACCCTGTCTAAAATCAATAATATTATAATTCATCATCACAAATTAATCCAGGATCTAATCTAACATTTGAGGATACCAAGAACCATTCAAATCAATATTTACAATTCATAAACCTGTACGTTTCATAAATCATACTCCACTTCACTCAAAGATTCATAAAATCCGCAGCTCAACTAAACATCAACCACAACACAAATCCATAATCGTAGAAATATATACAATCACAAAAAAATAATTATTTACCATGAGTTCTTATCCTTATACAACTTAAACTTATCATTCCATAAACATGAGCGGTCCATTAAACTTTTACAACACATAAGTATCAACATATCCTTAACATTACATCAGAAGTAAAGTATACTATACAACAAAAACCTATAAACCAACAAAGATTAGTCCAAAATCTTCTAGCCTTTCACTACTTCAACACAATTCTAGCTTTTCAGTGCGTGACAAGCTACCCTGAAAAATTTATATAACAACGGGGTGAGTATAATGTTGAATCTCGGATTTTGATGATGAAGTCAATTGTCATGTTTTATCTAATCCATATGTTAAGATAAGTATGCAGGATTAACTACGAAAGCTTGAAGACATAAAGCGAGTCTACCGGAATCAAGTTCGATGGGTGTTTGAGAGTCCGAAGATTCGTCGGAGATGCTGCCGGAACCAATCAAGAAGAAATCGGGGACTTGTCGGAGTTTTCGGAAGTCCGCCGAAGAGATCATCGGAGGTTCGCAGAGATCACCGAGAAGGCTCGGTTACTCGTTGATGTCACCACAAGATCGGGAGCCAGCTGGGAGTCCGTCGGAAGAATTCCAAGGGCGTATCGGAAGTCCGTCGGAAGATCGCCGAAAAGCTCACCGGAACAAGACTTGAAGTTCACCGGTTAAAAACTTGCTTAGGATTATGTTTTTAGTTACGTAGTTTGCATGTAATTAAGGTTAGGATTAAGAAATAATCCTATATCTTGATTAGGGGCCAACTGGGCCCAAAATGAAATCTGGTTTGGGCCGGACTTAAAGCCCAACCAGTGACTAGCAAGGTCGGGCGTTGGAACCGCCGGTCTGGGCGGTGGCACCGCCCAGCACCTGAGAGCCAGGCGGTGGCACCGCTGGACTGGGCGGTGGCACCGCCCAGTACACTGTCAGTGTCAAAACTGACAGGCGGTGGCACCGCCACTGACAGGCGGTGGCACCGCTAGCTTCGGGAACCGAAGAGAATTCAAATTTTGGAGCCCAAATTGAATCCTCTTGAGGCCTATAAATACCCCTCTATTCTCAGCTGAGATTACAACTTTTTGAGCAGCAAGTGATTGAGAGAAAGGTCTTAGAAAAGTCTTAGCAATCCTTGGTTTTCAATTTGCTAGTGTTCACCTCCTTCTTTCTTGAAAATCTGTAAGAGTGTGAACTGCTTGTAAAGAGTTGTAAGAGGGGTATTTACCCTTCCATTTCAAGAGATTTGCTAGTGGAAGGTGGGAGCCTCGTCGAAGAGGGGCCTCGCAAGTGGATGTAGGTCATTTGACCGAACCACTTTAAAAACGGCATAATCTCTGGTTTGCATTTCATTGTTGCTATTTACATTATTGCAAACTTTCTTACTTGCTTTATTTACTCATTACCTTAGCTACTCTACTATACGAATACGCTTTCAAGTTCAATTTTTACCATACGAAAGATTGATCAAAACCGACGTTTTAATCCGCTGCACTAATTCACCCCCCCCCCTCTTAGTGCTCTTGATCCTAACAATTGGTATCAAAGCAAGGCTCACTCTCATATTTGGTTTAATACCCAAGAGAGATGGCTTACTCCGGCATGCATGAGGGACACTCCATTACACGTCCACCTATGTTTAATGGGTCGGATTACACGTATTGGAAGACACGTATGAGAATCTTCCTAATTTCCATGGATTTCGAGCTTTGGACTATTTTTAAGAACTAAGTCCATGTTATCTACTATGAATCTTAATGCCGAAAGCGGATGGCTACCACCTAGACTTGATGTAGAGAGAGGTCCATCACGTCCATATGATAAATGTAAGGGCTAGAGGTGCTATTGATTCTAGATTTGAAAACTACCCTTAATTTTTTCCTAATTGCAAGACATCACACAATATCTTGATGAAATTGATTGAGGAATTCCCTTTACAATTCTTTGGAGGATATTTGAGTGATTAGTTTCATGCTAGATGACCTAATCTCCTATGCCAAAGCAAAGCACCCATTTCAAAACTGTGAAAAACATTCATTACAAAGATAATTGATGTCAATAGTGTATAAGTTATTTTGTTAATACAATCATCAGATGTGTTTGGTATGGTTTTTCAATGATGCAAGCATTCGATTCAAATTTGACATATAATCGTTATCCAATAATGGACTACTGCTCAAGAGGTTATGTTTTAAACC
>CM017193.1:23540731-23674360 GCA_004837865.1 Musa balbisiana | reverse complement strand
GGACACAGTAATATAGCAGCTTTTTGGTATAACTTGAGCAACAAACTAAGGTAGAGCCAACAGAATTTGAAGATCCAAACCTACTTCCTTTACTTACTGAATTTTCATATATATTTGACGAACCGCACAACCTACCTCCTACCCATCGGTATGATCATTGTATATCGATTCTTTTGGGCAAACCTCTAGCAAATATTCGGCTATATTGGTATCCACATCTCCAGAAGAATAAAATAGAAAGGATTGTAAAAGAGAAGCTCGAAATAGGAGTTATTCAGCCAAGTTGCAGCCCCTATTCTTCACCGGTACTCATACGAAAGAAGGACGGAACATGGCGAATGTGCGTTAATTACCGAGCTCTCAATGGCATAACTATCAAGGACAAATACCCTATTCTAGTAGTAGATGAATTGATTGATGAATTAAAGGGAGTATGAGTCTTCATAATGCTAGACCTTCAATCAGGGTATCATCAAATACGAGTGGGCGAAGAAGACATAACGAAAATCTTCTTTCGAACACACAATGACTACTATGAATTTATGGTAATGCCCTTTGGTCTCACCAATGCTCCCTTCATCTTTCAGAGCCTTATGAATGATATTTTTTAGAATTATATTCGTAAGTTGGTGGATGGCTTTGAGCTATCTCGTTTTGTCCCAGCTTGAGTTGTAAACACAACACATGGAAGACTAGATAGATTTGGGAGCTAGCAGGTAAGTCCAATCTATATGCTACAGCTCTAATGCACTCCAAAATTTGGTAAGGTCTGTAGAACCGAGGTGAAAGCTTCATAGATGCTTTGGTCTGGATTGATGTTTTCTTGTATGGCTAAAGCCGTAGGAAGACCCAATCTCCTATTGAAAATTTTCTTTCATCTTTGTGTTGATCATATTATTATTTCATCCTTGCTTGAGTTGCAGTGAGATTATCTTTTAATAACTTTAGTATTTTATCTCTATCTTGTAGTTCCTTGTCCACTTGTTCCACTTTAGAAGTGCCCAACACATATTTTGGGATTACAAGGGGAGGTTGACCATACAAAGCCTTATAGGGAGTACATTTTGTGGATGAATGATAAGTTGTATTATATCACCATTCGGTATAAGGAAGCCACTTTATCCACTCTTTTGGCCGGTCACTAGTGAAGCATCTGAGGTTTATCTCCAAGTACCTGTTCACCACTTTAGTTTGACCATCGGTTTATGGGTGATACACCATACTCCTTTTCAATTTAGTGCCCTACATCTGGAATAACTCTATGTAAAATCTACTTGTGAAGATGTAAGTAGAATTTGACACAAGCACAATGCGTCCCTTATAGCGCAATTCTTTTGAGTCTCAACTGTAATGCGCCACGAAGCTTAGTGCTTCCTTCAATTTTTTTATTATCTTACTAGTCTCCGGATCTTCTTGCCATTCCCTTTTAATATCCTCAAGGAAGTTGCTGGTCGAAAGTGAAATGACCGAAAATTCAGCTTGCTTGGGTAGCCTTGAAAGCGCATCCGTAACGACATTCTCTTTCCCCTTTTTAAAGCTATTTCCTAATCATATCCAAGAAGCTTTGTTACTCATTTTTTCTGCTTAGGGGAAGATATCTTTTGCTCCAAGAAATATTTTAGGCTTTTATGGTCGACCTTGATTTAAAAGCATCACCCGATCAAGTACGGTCTCCAATTGGCCATCGTATGCACAATCGCGAGTATCTCCTTGTCGTAAATAGTTATCTTGAGATGGGAAAGAGATAATGCTTTATTGGTACAAGTGAGGGGGCGGCCATCTTGGATTAGTATAGCACCAATTCTGACTCCAGAGGCATCAATTTTAATAACAAAAGTTTTACCGAAGTCGGGTAGCGGTAGTACGGGCGTTGTCGTTATTATAGCTTTAAGTTCGTCGAAGGTGGTGGTGGCTTTGTCCGACCATTGGAAAGTATCTTTTTTCAGCAAGGAAGTAAGGGGTGTATTGATCTTTCCATAGTTTTTTATGAACTTACGGTAGTAGCCTATTAAACTGAGAAAGCCACATAGCGATTTTATGTTCCTCGGGGTCGGCCAGTTCTGCATTGCTTCAATTTTGGAAGGATCCACTGCCATACCTTCCTTTGATATAATATGCCCTAGAAATTTTATCTTTTGTTAAAGAAAGCTGCACTTCAATTTTTTGACAAAAAGAACATGTTGTCGTAAAATCGTCAAAACAAGTCATAATTATTGAAAATGACTTTCATGAAAAGGGCTATAAATAAAGATATCGTCGAAGAAAACCAGCACAAACTTACGAAGATAATTCCAAAAAATATCATTCATAAGGCTTTGGAAGGTGGAGGGAGCATTGGTGAGACCAAAGGGCATTACCAAAAATTCGTAGTGGTCGTTGTGTATTCGAAAGGTGGTTTTCGGTATGTCTTCTTCGTACACTCGTATTTGATGATACCTAGACCAAAGGTCCAGCTTTGTGAAGACTCATGCTCTCTCTAATTCATTAATCAATTTATCTACTACTAGAATAGGGTATTCGTCCTTGACGATTATGTCATTGAGAGCTCGGTAATCAATGCACATTCACCATGTTCCGTCTTTCTTTCGTACGAGGAGTACCGGTGAAGAGTAGAGGCTGCAACTTAGCTGAATAACTCATATTTCAAGCATCTCTTTTATAAACCTTCCTATTTCATCCTTTTGGAGATGTGGATACTGATATGGTTGAGTATTTACTAGAGATTTGCCTTGAAGAATCGGTATACAATGATCATGTTGACGGGTAGGAGGTAGGTTGCGTAGTTGTCAAATATATCTGAAAATTCAGTAAGCAAAGAAACTGGGTTTAGATATTCAAATTCTGTTGGCTCTCCCTTAGTTTGCTACTCATTATACCAAAAAGACACTGCATGCTTTGTGCAAAATCTTTTCCATTCATTATGTGCAAATTGTCATTACGTCGCCCATGAAGTATCACCTATTTCCCCTTACTATAAAATTTCATAATTAGTTTCATAAAATTTTAGAAAATATCACCTAATGTCATCAGCCATTCGATGTTGAGCATGGCCTCATAATCATCAAGAGGGAGGAGGAAGAAATCTATAATTATCTCTTGGTCCTACAGTAATAGTTTCAACCATGGGCACCTATGATCACACTTCAAAATTCGTCCGTCCACGATCTTAACATCAAACTTACTGTAGTTCTCGATAGGTAAGGCCATCTAGATAGCAACCTAGCTATTTCTAAAATTATTAGTGCTCCCGGTGTCAATAAGAATGGTGGTAGATTGTTGCTTCAGAAGTCTTCCCACTTTCATAGTTTACGAGTTCGCATAACCGGCAAGGGCATGCATTGTAATATCAACCGGCTGTTGTTCTTTCTCTACAACTTCTTCCTCATGCTCCTAGATCTCCTATTCCATGTCTTCAAGAGGTTCAATTAGTTGGAGGCGACCCCTTTTGCAGCGATGATCATAATTCCATGGCTCGTCGCAATGCCAACAAAGACCCTTTGCTGATCGGTCATGTAGTTCTTCTCTTGTCAAATTTTTTGGCAGCGAAAGACAACTGGGAGCAAAAGGAAGTTTATATGCCATGGGCCTAGGAGAGGTTCTCATCCTCCAAACATCTTGGTTGAGCCATTCTTCTTGTATTTGGGCAAAAAAAATTGCAGTTGTCACGGTACGGGGCTGCCGTGCCCTAACCTCCCCTTTTATCTCTAGCTTGAGTCCTTCGATGAATGTTCCTAATAATTGATGGTCAATCCAATCATAAGCAAGGTAGGATAGCTTCTCAAACCTGAATTGGTACTCTTAAATCGTAGAGGTTTGTCGAATCTTTACGAGTTGGCCATCGATATTTTCATACTCCGTAGGTCCAAAACGATTCAGCAGTGCATTCTTAAATTGATTCCACATCGGAACCCCATGATTATATTCCAGCCAATTATACCATTGAATAGTATCTCCTTCAAGGTAGATGACAATAATTTCCACCATAGCATCATCTGATGTTCGGCAGTAGCGAAAGCAACATTCGACACGCGAAATCCACCCCGTTGGGTCTCCTTCTTCCCATCGCGGGAAGTCCACCCTCATGCATGGCTGAAGTATATCCGAGGACTATCCTTCATTCTTTGGAGGTCTCTCTGAACTATCTCCTTGCTAAGATTTGGTTGGACTTGGCGGTTGTCCAATTCTAAATTCTACAAACAAAGCGTGTAATTTGTCCTCCAAGTGTGATTCAAGCCGCGATTCAATCCAAGATTCTCATGCTTCAAATTTGGTATCAATTGGATCTTGAGAAGCCATAGCATTTGCCTATAGATTAGAGATATCCCTTTTTTTTTTTTTTCTGTTGATGGGTTAATGGCATGGGTTGTAGAAGGTTCAGAAGAATTGAGGATCACAGAAAGGTACTATAGCAGATTTTTATGTCTAAAGTGTAGCAGTTTAGACTTAAAAGATTAGTGGTTTATATTGAGAATTTTTTAATGAAACTAAAGGAAAATACACTGTTAAGAAGTTTTAAGGCTGTCGTAAAAATTGTAGGGATTTGGATAGAAAAAATGTAGTAGCAAGATTAAAAAAACTATGCTATGCGATAGGAATTCTATAGTGCAGATTTTCAAGTATAGTAGCTTAGACGTAAAAGATTAGTGGTTTATATTGAGAATTTTTTGACAAAACCAAAGGAAAATCTGCTATTAGGAAGTGTTAAAGCTGTTAGAAAAATTTCGTAGAGATTTGGATAGAAAAAATATAGTTGCAAGATCAAATAAACTATACTATGCAGTTGGAATTCTATAGTGTATCTTTCATCGTAGAGATAAAAACTTTACGATGAAAAGTTTATGCAACAATATAAGAACAATTTTTTTTTTAGATTTTTGAATAAGGATAACTAAATTGCAACAGTAGTAAGATAGGAAACTAGAACCTATTGCAATTCACTAGGAGATCAAAGGATGATCTGTGGTGGTGGAGTTAATGGTGGAATTCAACGACGATCTTTTAAGCAATTTTGAGAATTGCTTTGGGTAGCTATGGAGGGCTGATGGATGGCTGGATTTTTGAATAAGGATAACTAAATTTCAGTAGCAGTAAGGTAGGAAACCAGAACCTATTGCAATTCACGGGGAGATTAAAGGATGATCCGTGGTGGTGGAGATGATGGCGGAATTCAGCGATAATCTTTTAAGCAATTGTGGGAATTGCGTTAGGCCGTTGTGAAGGGCTGATGTTTGGCTGTGAAAGGGCAACGAGATACCAAGAATGCTACTCTGATACAAAGTGTTAGAACCATTACAGATTCTAAGCTTAGGGTTGATATCTTTAGGGGATCAGCCTCCTTGGAACTCTCTAGGGGTTCCTTCCTCCAAGTTGCTGCTCAAAGGTTATAGAAAAGATTCATCTATTGCTTGAGAAAAGAGGATGAATACATAGCTATTTGTAGGGCTTCTAAACCCCAACTTCTAATAGAACTCCTACTCAAGACTCCTACTTCTAACCAACTCCTAATAGGACTCCTACTCAAGACTCCTATTCCTTTACAACTCCTAATGCTTCTCTAAGAAACAACCTCCTAACCCTAGCTAACCTCTTCACCTCTTTAATAGGGGGTGACTAGGTTGGTTTACATGGATGCCCCTCTCAATTAGGACTCTCCTAGTTGGAGTCCTAACAAAGCACTATTAGGAAAGAGAAGCTGGTTCTCTATATTGGTAAGACCAAAAGAAAAGGGTTGAAGAAAAGTCCCTTAAGAAGGGCAAGGGCAAGGGCAATGAAATAGAAGCTTGGAGAAGCTTCAGGTACATTCATGATCAATCTCCATATGTCAAACTCTTATGATAACACATGAGTATTGGATACCGGTAGTGCTTATCATATTTGCAATTCATTGCAGGTTCTGGTAAAACCTAGGAGATTGGCGAGAGATGAGATGGACCTCAAGATGGGCAAGGGCAAGGGCAAGGGCAAGGGCAAGGGCAAGGGCAAGGGCAAGGGCAAGGGCAAGGGCAAGGGCAAGGGCAAGGGCAAGGGCAAGGGCAAGGGCAAGGGCAAGGGCAAGGGCAAGGGCAAGGGCAAGGGCAAGGGCAAGGGCAAGGGCAAGGGCAAGGGCAAGGGCAAGGGCAAGGGCAAGGGCAAGGGCAAGGGCAAGGGCAAGGGCAAGGGCAAGGGCAAGGGCAAGGGCAAGGGCAAGGGCAAGGGCAAGGGCAAGGGCAAGGGCAAGGGCAAGGGCAAGGGCAAGGGCAAGGGCAAGGGCAAGGGCAAGGGCAAGGGCAAGGGCAAGGGCAAGGGCAAGGGCAAGGGCAAGGGCAAGGGCAAGGGCAAGGGCAAGGGCAAGGGCAAGGGCAAGGGCAAGGGCAAGGGCAAGGGCAAGGGCAAGGGCAAGGGCAAGGGCAAGGGCAAGGGCAAGGGCAAGGGCAAGGGCAAGGGCAAGGGCAAGGGCAAGGGCAGAGAGCAAAGTCCAGTGCTTCTACTATGGTAAATATGGGCATTGGAGGAGGATCTGCAAAGAGTACATTATAGAGAGAATGAAATAGAAGCTTGGAGAAGCTTCAGGTACATTCATGATCAATCTCCATATGTCAAACTCTTATGATAACACATGAGTATTGGATACCGGTAGTGCTTATCATATTTGCAATTCATTGCAGGTTCTGGTAAAACCTAGGAGATTGGCGAGAGATGAGATGGACCTCAAGATGGGCAATGGAGCAAAAATTACTATAATAGCTATTGGTGAGGTCACCCTACATCTGCCTAGTGGAGCAATTATTGTATTGGATGCATGTTATTTTATTTCTTCTATTATCAAAAATATTATTTCCATTTCTTGTTTAACAATTAATGGATATAAATTTATTTTTGAGAACAATGTTTGTTCAATAATATTAGATGATGAGATCATCATGAGAGGAACATTGCATAATGGTTTGTTTATACTATACACTACTCTACATTTCATGAATATAAGTGTGTCCAAGAGAAAATGAGATGAGGTGAATAATGCATACCTATAGTATTGTAGACTAGATCAAATCCATGAGGGAAGGCTTCAAAAGTTTCTAAAGGATGGATATCTAGATCCATTCGATTATGAGACATATTCAACTTGTGAGCCTTGCTTTTGTGGAAAACTGACTAACTCTCCTTTTAGTGGAATTGGAGAAAGAGCCACTGATTTACTGAAACTCATACATAATGACGTATGTGGACCCATGTCAACTCATGTCATAGGTGGCTACTCATACTTTATTATTTTCACTGATGATTTCTTAAGGTATGGACATGTGTACTTGATGAAATACAAGTCTAAGGCCTTTGAGAAATTCAAAGAGTATAAGAATGATGCGGAGAACCAGACTGGAAAGAGTATCAAGACTCTTCGATCAGATTGAGGAGGTGAGTACTTAAGTACAAAGTTTACCTAGTTCCTTAAGATCCATGGGATTCTATCACAATGGACACCTTCTTATAAACCTTAGCTCAATGGTATATCTAAAAGGAGGAATCGTACACTTTTAGATATGGTGCAATCCATGATGAGCTTCACCAACCTACCAATCTCATTCTGAGGATATGCCCTAGGGACCGCAGCTTACCTTCTGAACAAAGTTTCAATTAAGTCAGTAGTATCTATACCATATGAGATATAGAAAGAAAAGAAGCTCAATCTTAAGGTTATTAAGATTTGGGGCTGCCATGTCCACGTTAAAAGACACAACTCTAATAAGTTGGAATCGAGGACGGAGCGGTGCAAGTTCCTAAGATACCCTAAAAAAACTTATGGGTATTATTTCTATCATTCTGATGATTAAAAGGTCTTTGTAGCCAAGAGAGCGGTGTTCCTTAAGAAGAAATATATTCTTGGCAGAGACAGTGGGAGCATGATAAAGTTGAATGAGGTTGGAGAACTTAGCTCAAGCACCACTCTATAGCTTGAGTATGTTCAAGTACCTAGCACACAAGTTCTAACTTTACGTAGGTCTGACATAGTATTCCATCCTCCTGAGAGATATGTGGGACATATTAGAAGAGAGGATATTGAGGATATTGATCCTCAAACCTACGAGGAGGCTATTATGAATATAGATTCTGGAAAGTGGTAAGAAGCTATGAATTTTGAGATGGATTCTATGTACTTTACATAGGTCTAGTAGAGTATACCATCCTCTTGAGAGATATGTGGAAAATATTAGAGGAGAGGATGTTGAGAATATTGATCCTCAAACCTATGAGGAGGCTATTATGAGTATAGACTCTAGGAAGTTATAAGAAGTCTTGAATTTTGAGATGGATTCCATGTACTCCAACAAGGTTTGGAACCTAGTTGATGCACCCGAGGGTATTATGTCTATGAGTTGCAAGTAGATCTTCAAGAAGAATATCGAAGTAGATGGAAAGGTAGAGACCTATAAAGTAAGGTTAGTGACTAAGGGGTATCATCAAAGGCAAGGTGTTGAGTATGATGAAACATTCTCACCCTTAGCCATGCTAAAATTCATCCGAATACTATTGGATATTGTAGTATACTATGATTATGAGATCTGGTAGATGGACGTGAAAACCGTGTTACTCAATGGCAACCTCGAGAAGGAGGTGTATATGATATAGCTTGAGGGATTTGTGCCTAAGAACTGCCCAGATAAGGTATATAGGTTGCTTAGGTCCATTTATGGACTAAAGCAAGTATCCCAAAGTTGGAACATAAGATTTGACGTGGCAATCAGATCTTATGACTTCGTTAAAAATGATGATGAGTCTTTTGTGTATAGGAAGGTAAGTGGGAGCACTATCACCTTCTTGGTGTTATATGTGTATGACATCCTAATAATTGGGAATGATGTAGGAATGCTATCTATAGTAACGACTTGGTTATCTAGATACTTCTCCATGAAGGACTTAGGGGAAGCATCCTATATCTTGGGGATTTGGATCTATAGAGATAGATCTAAGAGGATGCTTGGCTTGTCCTAATCTAAGTACATAGACACCATTATCAAAAGATTTGGCATAGAAAATTTCAAGAGAGGTCTCTGATGAGATATAAGATATCGCTTTCTAGGAGTATGTCTCCAAAAACTACTAAAGAAGGGGCGAACATGGATAGGATACCCTATGCCTCAGCGATAGGGTCTATCATGTATGTCATGCAATGTACTGGCTTAATATAGTGTATGCTCTGAGTGTCACGAGTAGGTATTAGACGGATCTTGGCTTAGAGCACTGGAAAATAGTAAAGTGTATCCTTATGTACTTGAGAAGGACTGAGAATCTTTTACTGGTATATGGAGGTAGTAGCCTCAGTGTTGAAGGCTACACAGACTCAAGTTTCTAATCCAATGTCGATGATAGCAAGTCACATTCGGGGTACGTGTACAACCTGAATTGAGGAGCAGTATGTTGGAAGAATTTCAAGAAAGATACTATCGCTGACTCGACCACAAAAGTGGAGTATATTACTATAGCAAAGGTAGCAAAGGAGGGAGTCTAAATAAAGAAATTCATCATAGATTTTGGAGTCATGCCGGGCAACAAGGAGCTGATTCCTTTATATTGCGATAACAATGGGACGATTACTCAAGCGAAGGAACCAGGCCTCATTAGAAGTCTAAGCATATTCTGAGGAGGTTTCACCTAATCAGAGAGATCATGACCCGAGGAGATGTAACAGTGAAAAGAGTTTCATCTGAAGATAATATCGTAACTCTACTAACAAAGCCATTGTCTCATATTATTTTTGAGTATCACAAGGGTCTGATGAGGATCAGACACAGAGGTGATTGACTTAAGGTTAAGTGAGAGATTATTAGTAATATGTACCCTGCAAGGCAATCACATGAGTGATGGCATATGTGACTTGATATGTAATCTTTTTGCTTATTATTATTATTTGATATTTTATCATTTTATATTACCTATTACATAAATATATTATGATGTTTATGGATTTGTGCAATGGGAATTGGATCATGATAAGATCACGATAATGAGATCGATTCGCCTTTAAACACATATCCTTGGCCAAGGTCATTCAAATTGAGAGAGAAAGAGTTCTCCGAGAGAATCTAATTAGAGTGAGACTCGTATAGAAATTGTATGGGCATGACAGCACTATGCTCGATATATGGTCTTTGAGATATTAGATGAATGAGGAACTATAGGTACATGATAATTGAGGATAGGTAGGTCCAAAGGATTCGATTCTCCTATATCATCTAGGGACTACGGCATAGTGGCTTAGTACATCCGCAATCGATGAGTTGAGTAAATTATTATGGAGATAATAATTCACTGAGCCCACTACGTTTGAAATCGTAGTGGCCTAGTACGTTCTAACAGGTATGACTCATGGCTAGCTCAATATTAGGCCTAGAGGATCACACATATATGATAGGTATTGCGATGAGTAGAGGTGGAATTGGTGTTCTACTAATGCAAGATGGCCACCCCCTTGTTTATACTAGTAAAGCTTATTTCCTTCCTATCTTAATATGACTATTTATGACAAGGAGATGCTCACGATTATACATGCGGTGGCCAAATGGAGATTGTACTTGATCGGGCGATGCTTTCAAATCAAGACCAATCATAAAAGCCTAAAATATTTCTTAGAGCAGAAGATGTCTTCCCCCAAGCAGCAAAAATGGGTAACAAAGCTTCTTGGATATGATTATGAAATAACTTACAAAAATGGGAAAGAGAATGTTATTATAGATGCGCTCTCACAACTACCCAAGCAAGCTGAATTTTTGGCCATTTCACTTTCGACTAGCAACTTCCCTGAGGATATTAAGAGGGAATGGTAGGAAGATCCAGAGACTAATAAGATCATAAAAAAATTAGAGGAAGCACCAAGCTCTATGGCTCATTACAATTGGACCTCAAAAGAATTACGCTATAAGGGCATTAAATTGAAAAGGAGTATGGCATATCACCCGCAAACCGACGGCCAGATGGAAGTGGTAAACAAGTGCTTAGAGACAGCCCAAAGCCACCCACCAAATATGACTACCCATGGAGAACTCCATACCCCTCAAGTGTCAACGGATCGTGACTCGATGACAACGACCCACTATTGAAGTGCTAATATAGTGGGCGAACTTACCAGTAGAAGGTGCCACTTAGGAGAACTATGATGACTTGAAGATCAAATTCCCAGAATTCATGGATTGTAAGCCTCGAGAATAAGGCTGATTTGAAGAGGTGGGTTTGTTAGGACTCTAGCTAGGAGAGTCCTAATTAAGAAGGGCACTTATGTAAAACCTACCTAAGCCGACCCCTATTAAAGAGGTGAAGAGGCCGGCTAGGGTTTGGAGGTTATTTCTTATAGAAGAATTAGGAGTTGTAAAGGAATATGAGTTTTGAGTAGGAGTCCTATTAGGAGTCTTGAGTAGGAGTCCTATTAGGAGTTAGAGTTTAGAAACCCTATAAATAGTCATGTATTCATCCTCTTTTAAGAAGTAATAGATGAATCTTTTCTGCAGCCTTTGAGCAGCAACTTGGAGAAAGGAACCCCTATAGAGTTCCAAGGAGGCCGATACCCTAAAGAGATCAACCTCCAGCTTAGAATCTACAAGGGTTCTACCAAATTCCTCTTCCCTTCTCTAGCTTAGAATCTGCAAGGGTTCTACCAAATTCCTCTTCCCTTCTCTTCTCAAACCAACATTAGCTGCAGCTCTTAAGTTTTTATCCTTTTATTTCTCCTCTAATGTATTAGATTTAACTAATATAAGGATTGCAAGATAGCAAGCATGCATGAAAGAGACTTAGGTGTCATCCATAGGACAAACTTAGGTGCAACCATTAGGTTAGCTAATGACACATGTCCACTATTTTTTTTTAAAACCTAATATGAATCTTTCACAAATCATATCATATTTTTAATATTTATATTTAGATCTCTACATTACAAATAGACCCTTACAAATTTTTTTTTAAAAAAGAGATGTTATAGGACCACCACCTAGTTTGGCGGTACCACCACCTAAACTAGTGATACCATCATCCAATCTAGTGGTACTACTGCCTAACATAGTCTTAGAGACTATCTTGGAGACTAAGCCACTAGCGGTGCCACTGGGTCACTAAATGAGGGTTTCTCTTGGCTCAAAATTATCCCAATTCGATCCCAATTAGCCCCTAATTGAGTTGACCTAATTACATTCTAAACTAACTCAATTAAACATAAACTAACTCGATCTAAACAAATTATTACAAAGCATGAATCATCTGTTGTCCGACATGTTATTAGTTCTTCCGGCGCTTCGTCCGATCCTTTGGTGCATTGTCCTCTCCTTCGATGTATTACCCAATCGGCCTGTTTGTAACATCCCTCAGTTTTTAAAATTTTGTAAGAGCTTATTTGTAATGTACGGACCTAAGCATAAATATTAAAAATTTGATATGATTTATAAAAGATTTAGATTTACGTTAGAGAAAAAAAAAATGGTGGACATGTGTCATTAACTAACCTAAGGTTAGTGCTACCTATGTTTGTTCTAAAGATGACACATAGGCCTCTTTCAGGTATGCTTGCTACCTGCAGCCTTGTATTAGCTAAACTTAATGCAATTAGAGAAGAAACTAAAGGAAAGCTTAACTAAAGGAGGAAAACTTAATAGCTACAGCCAATGTGGGTTTAAGAAGAGGAATTAAAGAAGAAGAAGAAGAAGAAGAAGAAGAAGAAGAAGAAGAAGAAGAAGCTTTGTCTTACTTGAGGTTTTGCATCAATTTCTCCATATTTGGGAATCAAACTTTTCTAAGACAAATGTTCTAACACTATCCAATAGAAATCTTAATCTCTATTTTCATTTTAATTCTATCAAATTTAAAATATTTCAGCAAAGAACCAAACATTTATTTCGTTTTGATACAAAGCCATGAATCTGTAATTTTTTGGTAATATGACCTCATTGCATTGTTTTGGACCTAACTTTTAGTACTAAACTCTGATTTAGGAAAAGTCTAATTCATTTGAAAATAGACTCAAAGATCTTTATTTTGAAACATAGATTGACTGATTGAGAGTTTAAATGCCTACTTAGACTTTTATTTCAATTAACCCTATAGATTCTGTAAAATATGGAATATAATTTCTAACCTTTTGTTGCTAAGGTACTTATAACTTTCTGCTGGGAACTCAAATTCATTCAAAGTATGATTTATTAGAAGCTAAACTCAAAATTATTTCTATTTTTACCTAATTTGAAATATTTGGAATACAATTGCAAACTAAAACATCTATTTTCATTGACCCTGTGGATTTAGTAAAATAGAGCTAATGTTTTCAGATCTTTCGCTATGAAATTATTTATAACTCCCTATTGTTAACTTTAATTCATAGAAAACTTATTTATGTAAAACTATATTTATCACATCTTTCAAATGATACTTATTTTATATAAATTGGATCATAATTGATTATCCAAATAATTCATACAGTGTGCCTATCAAATTTTGTTAGAATCAAGCTTTGATCAATTTCATCTATTCTTGTTTTATATCTTAGGAAATTGATTTCAACTAAAATCCTTACTTTAGTTGAGCTTTATATTATTACTTCGAATTTATGTATACTCTTATCCTATGAGTATTTGCATACCTTGATCTGTTATGTGAAGTTTATGTTTGTAATGTAATGTTTCGTATAGGCACATGCATTCCGTTATTCCGTATGTGTTTCTGATATGTTCCAATTTTATTGTTCACAATACTCTTTTGTACTCTGGTGTTTATGAGTTAATGTGAACCTTTGCTAGAAATATTAAAGGGATTATTTGGACCTTTGCTAGAAATGGTAAAGGGTATGTGCTTAGAGCCCGCGATGCTCTAGATTATGTTTGTGGTCATTCAGAAATAGATGGACTATATTATGTTATGATCCCACTTCACCATCTATGTGTTTGATATGATATCCAAAGCTTTATTTATGTACTTCTATATGTGCTTTGGATAAACTCAATGTGCCTCTCAAATTCTGTCAGAATCGAGCTTTGATCGATTTTGCCTATTCTTGTTTTGTCTCTTTGAAATCCAAAGCTTTATTTAGTACTTCTATATGTGCTTTGGATAAAACTCAATGTGCCTCTCAAATTCTGTCAGAATCGAGCTTTGATCGATTTTGCCTATTCTTGTTTTGTCTCTTTGAAAATTGATTTCAACCAATATCCTTATTTCAGTTGAGCTTTACATATTGCCTTAAATTCCCTGTATACTTTTGTCCTTCAATTATTTTATACCTGCATCTATCATTTAAGTTCTTGTTTGTTTCATAATGTTTCGTATAGGCCACATGCATTTCATTATTCCGCATATGTTTCCGATATGTGTCAAATTTATTCACAATATCCCTTTTGTACTCTGGTGTTTATGGGATTATTTGGACCTTTGTTAGAAATGGTAAAGGGATTATCTAGACGTTTGCCAGAAATGGTAAAGGGTATACGCTTGAGCCCGCGATACTCTACTGACCCCCTCTGGCTTCATCCATACGTGGATGGATGACACTCCTAGACATAGGAGATTATGTTTGGGATCTCACTTCACCTTCTATCTATTTGATATGGTATCCCGAGCTTTGGTTATATTCTTCTATGTGATCTTTGGATAATAATGAAAAGTATGCAATGTTAAATGCGATGTTGAGCTTCTGTTTCATATTTGTTCTTTGATATGTTTTATTTGTTATTGATATGCTCTGAAATGTTTCATATGTCATTGATATCCGAAATGCTCCTTATGTCTTTGATCTGCTTTGAAATATTTCATATGTCATGGATATGTTTCTTATGCCAATGTTATGCTCCAATTAGCCCTTACTCAATTGTTGTGAACAAAACAAGCTTCGAATGAAATGACATTGTAACTATGCATTTGTCGAGTGGCTATCTTTGAACTCTTGTATCTCTACTTTGCATTTTGAAACCTTATTTGTTCGAAACTATCCTCTTTGCCACGGATATGTTAGTCACTTGCTGAGCTCTATGTGCTCACCCCATTGCTACATAAACTTTTTATGATAGCTTGTCACTCGCTAGAATGTTTAATTTGAGCTACGATAGTGGAAAGTTAGAAGACTTTGGGTAAACCTTTAGTGGATGATATATTTTGTTGTATAAGTACACTCAGTGTCTAATGGAATATTGATGATAAATATGAGCTTATGAGTTTTGTAAAAGTTTAAAGAACCTCTCATGTTTAGGATTTTGGAGTGTTAAGTAAATTGTATAAATGATATGAACATGTGGTAAACATTAGTTTTTATGATTGTATAGAATACCACACTTATAGATTTATGATGTGGTTATTGTTTAGGTGAGTTGGCTTTAGATTTTTCGATTCATCGAGTAATGTGGTATATGATTTTAAACTGCACAAGTCTTATGAATTATGGAATTATGGATGTGATGTGAATGTTTTCTTAGTCCTCAAATGTGTGTTTGGATCCTAGAATATATTGCTGATGATGAATTATAATATTATCGATTCGAGGGGCATGACAAATATGGTATCAGAGCATGATTTGAGGATCACTGATATATTTGATATTTTGATGTGCAAAATATATTGAGGTCTAGTAAACTATAGTGATTGGTAAAAAAAATTTTTGATGTCTTTTAAGAATCTGGGATAATGAGGACATTTGGTCCTCCTACTTCATCTACTTCTGATTAATTAAGGGGGATAGAAGAGTTGATTGGGAATCTTAAATCAGAGTGGTGTAGCGGAAGCATGGTGAACTTAATTCACTAGTGGCAGAATAGTAGCAAAATAATGGGTGATGTGAATGAAGAAGATATTTGATGTACAAAATTGTTTTGACGATCAAAAGATTTCTTTTACCACCTTTGTGTTAGAAGTAGAGACTGAGCACTAGTGAAAAATAATAAAAATATGATTGTAAATAAATCAGAAAGTGATAACAAATGGGTCAAGACATCTGAATTTGAAAAGGGAAGTCACTGTTAGGATCGGAGCGGCACTAAGAAGGGGGGGGGGGTGAATTAGTGCAGCGGATTAAAGCGTCGGTTTTGGAAACTTTTTCGTACGATAAAAACTGAACTCGGAAGTGCTTAACTTAAAAGCGTGTTCGTAAATATGTGCAGCAAAAGTAATGAGGAAGTAAAGCACTTATAAAGATTTGCAGTAAGGTAAAGTGCAATAAGTAAATGCAAACCAGAGAACAAGCCAAATTTTAAGTGGTTCGGTCAAAATGACCTACATCCACTTGCGAAGCCTTCTTCGATGAGGCTCCCAACTTCCACTAGCAAATCATTTTGAAGGGGAAGGACAAATACCCCTCTTACAACCTTTTACAAGTGGTTCACACTCTTACAACCTTTTACAAGTGGTTCACACTCTTACAAAGTTTCAATGAGAAAGAAGGAGGTGAACACAAGCAATTTGAAAGTAAGACTTGCTAAGGCTTTGCTAAGACTTTTTTTCACTCTATTGCTTCTCAAAAAGTTGTTATCTCAGCTGAGAATTGAGGGGTATTTATAGGCCTCAAGAGGATTCAAATTTAGGCTCCAAAATTTGAATTCTCTTCTGTTCCCGAAGCTAGCAGTGCCACCGCCTGTCAGTTTTGACACTGACAATGTACTGGGCGGTGCCACCGCCCAGTCCAGCGGTGCCACCACCTAGCTCTCGGGTGCTGGGCGGTGCCACCGCCCAGACCGGCGGTGCCACCGCCTGGCTATTTCAGCTCACTGGTTGGGCTCCAAACTTGGCCCAAACCAGTCCGAACTTGGGCCCAATTGGCCCCTACTTGGGTTATAAGATTAACACCTAATCCTAACCCTAATTAACATGCTAACTACGAATTTAAAGACATTTCCTAAGCTATTACAAAGTCCGCAAGTCAAGATTTCTTCCGACGAACTTTCGACAGTCTTCCGATAAACTCTCGGAAACCATTCTACGGACTCCCAGCAAGCTCCGAAACTTCACGATTTGATCTTGGCGAGTTCCGATGAGCTTCTTCGGCAAGCTATGATCTTTCTCGGTGAGCTCTGTGAACTTCCGACGAATCTTCCGGCGAGCTTCCGAAAACCCATCGGCAAGCTCCCTACTCATTCTCGGCTAGTTCCGACAGCATTCTCGACGAACCTTCAGACTTCCGTTGAACTCTCGAACTCCCAACGAATCCTTCGCGCTTGACTCCGGCACTTTGTTTCGCTTTATGTCTTCATCGTTATCGTAGTTAATCCTACACACACAAGCCAAAACTCTACTCCGATCTAGACAATTATT
Organism: Musa balbisiana; assembly: GCA_004837865.1. Taxonomy (NCBI): domain Eukaryota; kingdom Viridiplantae; phylum Streptophyta; class Magnoliopsida; order Zingiberales; family Musaceae; genus Musa; species Musa balbisiana. The sequence continues at coordinate 23,657,116 of CM017193.1, read as the reverse complement.
ACAATGCGAATTGACATTCAGTTGCTCGGCACGTCATTGGTTGGTGCTTCGTCCGATTCTTCAGTGCATCGTCCGCTCTTGTGGGTTATTGCTCAATCGGCAGTTGACCTCCGCAACCCCGATATCCTTGGTGCAATTCCGCTCTCCTTGGCCCGATGCCCAACGTCCGAAGCATTCTACCGTCCAATATCCTGACGTGATCTCCTCCGGCGCAACGTCAATTCCTTCTACGTCAACTGTCTAATCCTGATCGAGTAGACCTGCATCACTCAAAATGCAGTTAAACATCTAAACATAATCAATTAGTTTCATCATCAAAATCCGAGATTCAACAATCACCATAGAAGACTCAATGATGTTAATGACCTCTATCCAAGTGCAATTTTGATCTTATCTTTTCATCGAAGGAGATATGACAAATTTAGAGGACTAAATTTTTCTTTCAATGAGAGGAGAGTGCAACATTCCTCATTTTTGAAAATTTTGTAAGGGCTTATTTGTAATGTAGGGACCTAAGAGTAAATAATAGAAATTTGATATGATTTATGAAAGATTCAGATTTACATTAAAGAAAAAAAAATGATGGACATGTGTCATTAACTAACCTAAGGTTAGTGCCACCTATATTTGTTCTAAGGATGACACATAGGCCTCTTTTATGCATGCTTACCACCTTACAAGCCTCGTATTAGCTAAACTTAATGCAATTAGAGAAGAAACTATAGGAAAACTTAACTAAAGGAGGAAAACTTAAGAGCTATAGCCAACATAGGTTTGAGAAGAAGAAGAAGAAGAAGAAGAAGAAGCTTTGTCTTGCTTGAGGTTTTGCATCAATTTCCCCACATTTGGGAATCATACTTTTCTAAGGCAAGTGTTCGAACCCCATCCCATAGAAATCCTAATCTCTATTTTCATTTTAATTCTACAAAATTTGAAAGATTTTAGCTAAGAACCAAACAATTCTTTCATTTTGATACAAAGCCATGAATATATAATTTTTCGGTAATCTAACCTCATTGAATTATTTTGGACCTAACTTTTAGTACTAAACTCTAATTTAAGAAATTATAATATATTTTAAAGTAGACTTAAAGACCTTTATTTTGATACCAGATTGACTGATTTGGAGTTTAAATGCCTACTTAGACTTCTATTTTAATCAACTTTACAGATTTTACAAAATAGGGACTGTAATTTCTAACCTTTTGTTGCTAAACTGCTTATAACTTTCTTTTGGGAACTCAGATTTATGCAAAGTATGATTTATTGGAAGCTAGACTCAAAATTCTTTTTGTGTTTACCTAATTTGAAATATTTGGGATACAATTGTAAACTGAAACATCTATTTTTATCGACCCTATGGATTCAGTAAAATAGAGTTGATGTTTTCAGACCTTTTGCTATGAAATTATTTGTAACTCCCTGTTGTAAACTCCAATTCATGGAAAACATATTTACCTAAAACTAAATTGACACATCTTTCGAATGACACCTTGTATAAATTGGAGCATAATTGATTATCCAAACAATTCAGACAATGTGCCTCTCAAATTCTGTTAGAATCGAGCTTTGATCGATTTGGCCTATTCTTGTTTCGTATCTTTCGAAATTGATTTAAGCTAAAATCCTTATTTCAATTGAGCTTTACATTATTGCTTCAAATTCATGTATACTTTTGTCCTATGAGTATTTGAATACCTTGATCTGTTATGTAAAGTTCATGTTTGTATCGTAATATTTCGTATAGGCACATGCATTACGTTGTTCTGCATGTGTTTCCGATATGTCCTAATTTTATTATTTACAATACCCTTTTGTATTCTGATATTTGTGGGATAATGTGAACCTTTGCTAGAAATAGTAAAGGGATTATTTGGACCTTTGCCATAAATGGTAAAGGGTATGTGGTTAGAGCCCACGATGCTCTAGATTATATTTTGTGGTTATTCAGAAATGGATGGACCATATTATGTTATGATCCCACTTCACCATCTATGTGTTTGACATGATATCCAAAGCTTTGTTTAACTCGATGTACCTCTCAAATTCTATCGCAATTGTGCTTTGATCGATTTCGCCTATTCTTGTTTTGTCTATTTGGAAATTGATTTTAGCCAACATCCTTATTTCAGTTGAGCTTTACATTATTGCCTTAAATTCTTGTATACTTTTATCCTTCAATTATTTGTATAACTGCATCAATCATGTAAAGTTCATGTTCGTATCACAATGTTTCGTATAGGCACATGCATTCCGTTATTCCGCATGTGTTTCCGATATGTGTCAAATTTATTGTTCACAATGCTCCTTTTGTACTTTGGTGTTTGTGAGATTATTTGAACCTTTGCCAGAAATAGTAAAGGGATTATTTGGACCTTTGCCAAAAATGGTAAAGGGTATATGCTTAGAGCCCGCGATGCTTTGCCAGCCCCCTCTGGCTTCATCCAGATATGGATGGATGACGCTCCCAGATGTGAGAGATTATGTTTGGGATCCCACTTCACTTTCTATCTATTTGATATGATATCCTGAGCTTTGGTTGTATTCTTCTATGTGTGCTTTGGATAATAATAAAAAGTATGCAATGTAAAAATGCGACGTTAAGCTTCTGTTTCGTATTTGTTCTTTGATATGTTCTAAAATATTTCATTTGTTATTGATATGTTTCGAAATGTTTCATATGTTATTGATATCCGATATGCTCCTTACATCTTTGATCTGCTTTGAAATATTATATATGTCATGGATATGCTTCTTATGCCAATGATATGCTCCAATTAGCCCTTACTCTATTGTTATGAACAAAATATGCTTTGAATGAAATGACATTGTAACTATGCATTCGTCGAGTGGCTATCTTTGAACTCTTGTATCTCTGCCTTGCATTTTGAAACCTTATTTATTCAAAACTGTCCTCTTTGCCATGGATATTTAGTCACTTACTAACCTCTATGTGCTCACCCCATTGCTATATAAATTTTTTAGGATAACTTGGCGCTCACTAAAATGTTTAATTTGAGCTACGATAGTGGAAAGCTAGAAGACTTTGGGCAAACCTTTAGTGGATGATATATTTTGTTGTATAAGTACACTTGGTGTCTAATGGAATATTGATGGTAAATATGAGCTTATGAGTTTTGTAAAAGTTTAAAGAACCTATCATATTTAGGATTTTGGAGTGTTAAGTAAATTTGTGTAATGATATGAAAATATGGTAAACATTGGTTTTTGTGATTGTATAGAATATCACACTTATGGATTTATGATGTGGTTATTTTTTAGATGAGTTGGCTTTAGATTTTCCGATTCATTGAGTAATATGGTATATGATTTTAAACTGCATAGGTCTTATGAATTATTGAATTATGGATGTGACTTAAATGTTTTCTAAGTATCCTCAAATGTATGTTTGGATCCTGGAATGTATTATTAATGTTGAATTTTAATATTATCAATTCGGGGGGTATGACAATGTTGACACCCACAACTTCCGATCTCCTTGGTGTAATGTCCGATCTTCTTGGCCCGATGCCTAAATTCACGGCCCAAAGCCATATGTCGACACGTCGACCGATCCTCCTGCTTGACGTCTAATCTCCTTATATGTTCAACTCTGGCCGAACATCTGATTCCTCCTACTTTAATCAATTTGTCTCTCCTTGATTGAAGCTAGTCCTATGTCACTCAAATTATAGATTAGATCATAACATTATCAATTGGTTTCATCATCAAAATATGATATTCAACAAATACAACCTAAGAGATTCGTGTCCAAGGACTACCCAGATAAAGTGTGTAGGTTGCTTAGGTCCTTTTATGGACTAAAGCAAGCTTCCCGAAGTTAGAACATAAGATTTGATGATGCAATTAGATCTTATGACTTTGTTAAGAACAAAGATGAGCCTTGTGTGTACAGGAAGGTAAGTGGGAGCGCTATCACCTTCTTGGTATTATATGTGGTTGACATCTGATAGGACCGTAGCAGGGTTGGGTCATACGCAACCAAGAAGCAGCTAATAAAATCCTGTGAGATTGTAATAAACCTCACTTAACTGCCTCTATCCTGTAAAGAAGAGTGGCTAGGGTTTATATTTGGGTCTCTTTGCTTCCTAGCCACCGCCCCCTTTTATTAGGCTGGTTGGTTAGGGTTAAGGGCAAAAGGGGTAACTCAGTTAGGAAGCAGCCCCTAGGTCTAGGGTTTGGAGCCCTATATAAGCATGTAGCTTCCATCTCTTATAGAATAAGATCTATTTACAATTAAAGTCATTTTGCCGACTTCTAGGAGGGTGGAACCCCTATAGCGTTCCAATGAGTGATCTCTCTCAAAGATCAATCTACATAGAATTCCTCTGGAGTTCTTGCTATTAGGAAAGCAATCAGCACTAAGAGGGGGGGCGAATTAGTGTAGCGGTAAAAACTACGTTGGTTTGAAAAACTTTGTATGATAAATATTGTTTCCGATAAAAAATCAATTTCGAAAACTTAACTTGAAAGCATACATAATGAATTGAAGACAGTAAGCACTTGAGGAGGTTTGCAGTAAGGTAATAGCAAGAATAAAATGCAAACTAGAGAACATGGTAGTTTATAGTGGTTCGGTCATTGTGATCTACATCGACTCCTCCAATTCTTTTTCCGTCGAGGCCACCGGCATCCACTAACGGTCTTCCTTCAATAGGCGAAGACCAATCACCTTTTACACCCCTCTTCTCCTTTTACCGGGTTTAGAAGATAACCCTTATAAGCACTCACTCTTCTCTCTAAACAGAATTCTAATACTTAGACTTGGAGAAGGGAATTTCTAAAGAGATTGCAGTAGTATTTCTTTGCTTTTAGACTCTCTGTGCTTGTGTACTTTAACCAGGGATGAGAGGGGTATTTATAGGCTTCAAGTTGATTGAAACTTGGAGCCTAAAACTTTCCTATCCCAGGTTCCCCGGGCAAGGGCGGTACCAACGCTTGGTGTCAGTTTGACATTGGCACTACCCTAGGCAGTACCACTACCTAGGTCTAGCAATACCACCGCCTGGGGGGTAGTGCTGGGTGGTACCACCGCCTGGCACCCTACTAGGGGCGGGTACAACTGCCCAGACTGGTGGTACCCAACGTTTGACATAGTCTCAAAGACTGTGTGCCACGCCGGTGCGACTCTTGTTGGGCACTATTTGGGCATCTTATTGGGCCCAACACAGAGTTCTTACATGGGCCTCGTTGGCCCCTAATTGGGATGCCCCCCACCCAATCCAAGCCCATTATGTGCTAACTATGAATCATAAGACATTTGCCTAAGGCTAAACAGTCCATATGTCTATTTTTTTCCGCGAGGCTTCCGACGAACTTTCGACGAAACTTCCGATAATCTCTTGGCAATGTTCGACAGGGGGCATGATGACTTTCTTGGTGAGTTCCAACAAGCTTCTCTAGCAAGCTACGAGGCTTCTCGGCTAGTTCCTCCAAACTTCCGACGAACTTTCGACGAACTTCCGATAATCTCTTGGCAATGTTCCGACAGACTCTCGGCGAGCTCCTGGACTTCATGATGACTTTCTTGGTGAGTTCCAACAAGCTTCTCTAGCAAGCTACGAGGCTTCTCGGCTAGTTCCTCCAAACTTCCGACGAACTTTCGACGAACTTCCGATAATCTCTTGGCAATGTTCCGACAGACTCTCGGCGAGCTCCTGGACTTCATGATGACTTTCTTGGTGAGTTCCAACAAGCTTCTCTAGCAAGCTACGAGGCTTCTCGGCTAGTTCCTCCAAACTTCCGACGAACTTTCGACGAACTTCCGATAATCTCTTGGCAATGTTCCGACAGACTCTCGGCGAGCTCCTGGACTTCATGATGACTTTCTTGGTGAGTTCCAACAAGCTTCTCTAGCAAGCTACGAGGCTTCTCGGCTAGTTCCTCCAAACTTCCGACGAACTTTCGACGAACTTCCGATAATCTCTTGGCAATGTTCCGACAGACTCTCGGCGAGCTCCTGGACTTCATGATGACTTTCTTGGTGAGTTCCAACAAGCTTCTCTAGCAAGCTACGAGGCTTCTCGGCTAGTTCCTCCAAACTTCCGACGAACTTTCGACGAACTTCCGATAATCTCTTGGCAATGTTCCGACAGACTCTCGGCGAGCTCCTGGACTTCATGATGACTTTCTTGGTGAGTTCCAACAAGCTTCTCTAGCAAGCTACGAGGCTTCTCGGCTAGTTCCTCCAAACTTCCGACGAACTTTCGACGAACTTCCGATAATCTCTTGGCAATGTTCCGACAGACTCTCGGCGAGCTCCTGGACTTCATGATGACTTTCTTGGTGAGTTCCAACAAGCTTCTCTAGCAAGCTACGAGGCTTCTCGGCTAGTTCCTCCAAACTTCCGACGAACTTTCGACGACTCCAAACTTCCAACATGATCTCGATCTTGACTCTGGGACTTCATTTTGCTTCATGCATTGCTATCATAGTTAATCCTGCACATGTAAAATATACTATGATCTAAACAATTAATACTAAGCATTAATCACATTTTCCGGTTATGTCATTGGTCCCTCGACACTTCGTCCAATTCTTCGGCACATCGTCCTCTCTTGTGGCCTATTACCCAATCGGCTAGTTGACTCCGTAAATCTAATATCTTTGGCGCAATATTTGCTTTTCTTGGCCCGATGCATGAATCTACGGCCCGAAGCCTTCTGTCGATACGTCAATTGTTCCTCCAGCCCGACATCTAATCTTCTGATATATTTTCCCCCGGTACAACATGATTTTTCCTGCTTTAATTGTTTCATCCTGATCGAAGCATCCTGCTTCACTCAAAACGCATATCAAATCATAAGCACTTATCAATTGATTTCATCATAAAAATTTGAGATTCAACACTTGCTAGTCATATATGTCCTGCAAGCCAATCATGTGAGTGATGGCACGTGTGACTTGACACGAAATCTTTTTGCTTATTATACTTTGGCATTTATTACTTTATATTGACCATTACACATATGCATGTATATATTGTGATGTCCTTAGATCTATGCAATAGGAATCAGATCGTGATGATATCATAATAGTGAGATTGATTCACCTTTAAACATAGATCCTAAATAATCCCGGTTATAGGTTACTCGAGAGGGATATTGAGATAAACGGATAGACTGGTGTGCTGCATGCCCGTCCATATGATGGATGCAGTTGGTCTCATAGCTGCTCATGTGGGGACACTAGGGATACAATACAGGTGCTCATTGGAGAATAAGTTCACTGATTGATCCGCTTACGGAATGCTGAATGGTTGATGATGCCTTATTATCAGACAATGATTCTGTAGTCTCAATGGTGTATCTGGTCCTTAGACTTGAGACACCAAGGATGTCCTGTATAAGTGCTCCACTCTTGAATACTAGACTTATAGGTCTGGATATCCTAGATCTAGTATAACTAGTCATTGGGAGTGGCAATCGACCTTACGAGGGCTATTGAGTATCGATAGAGGATCATCCACTCTCAGCATCATGAGAGAAATATCCCATGTATTCTTGCTCAAACAAATCCCTAGCCAGGGTCATTCGGATTGAGAGAGAGAGACTTCTCTAGGAGAATCCGATTAGAGCGAGACTCGAGTAGAAACCGTATGGGTCTGACAGCACTATGCCCGATATACGGTCTCTAGAATATTAGATGGATGAGGGACTATAGGTACATGGTAACTGAGGACAAACAAGTCCAATGGATTGGATTCTCCTGTATCGTCTAGGGACTATGGCGTAGTGGCCTAGTACTTCCATAGTCGATGAGTCGAGTGAATTATTATGGAGATAAAAATTCATTGAGCTAGAAAGAGTTCTGACAGGTATGACTCACGGTCAACTCGATATTGGGCCTAGAGGGTCACACACATATTGTAGGTGTTGCGATGAGTAGAGATTCGGATATGAGATATCCGCTGGAGCCCCTATCTTATTGAATATCTAATAAGCCCTTGAATTATTGGATCCTATAAATGAGATCCAATAAAGCCTATAATAGATTATTGGATAGAGATCCACTAATCTAAGAAGCTTGGGTAATTGGATGCAGATCTAATACCCAATAGGGGAGGATCCATTAGGGTTTGATAGGGGACCTCTATAAATAGGAAGGATTTAGTGGTTCATAGGCTAGAGCCTTTGCTTGCCTCTCCGATTCTACTCCCCCTCTCCACCTCAGAGCAGGCTTGGAGTTTTGAGGAGCATCATCGTAGCCCTACTGTGTGGATCACAACTATGTTAGGATCAAGAGCACTAAGAGGGGGGGGGGTGAATTAGTGCAGTAGAAAACTTTCGTCGATTAAAAAGACTTTCGTACGAAAACCATATCGGAATGATCTTTAAAGTTAAGAGTAAGCAGAAGTGTAGTTGATGTAAATCAGTGAAGGCAGTTTATAGTTGAGATAAAGAGCAAAATGTAAATGCAAACTGAGATTTAGAGTGGTTTGGTCAATCTTGACCTATATGCACTTTTGGCTTTCTCCTCCGACGAGGTCACCGAAGTCCACTAGAGACCTTCCTTCAATAGGCGAAGGCCAACCACCCTTTTACAGCTGTTGTTCTTTTAACGGGCTTAGGAGACAACCCTTTCAAGTTTTCACTCCTCTCTTGAATGATCAACACTTAGAAAGAAAAGAGGGAGAAGAACTCTAGCCTTTTACAACACTTTTAAGCTCTCAAATACTCAGAATAAAAGCAAGCTTTCGGTTCCCTTTCATGCAGGAAAGGGTGGGGTTTATATAGGCCCTAATCAGTTTGAAATTGGAGCTCAAAAGTGTCCATTCCCAGATTTCCAAGGTCCTGGCAGTACCACCGACTTAACTGGGTGGTACTACCGCTCAGTTTGGGTGGTACCACTGCTTGGCAAAGCTCGGAGACCGAGTTTTGGTAGTACCACCGCCTGATAGGGGCGATACCACCACTGGCAGCAATAACTGCCAGTGGTACCACTGCCCAGAATTCCTAAGAGACCGAGTCTCCTGGGCGGTGCCACCGTCGGCCAGGAATTCTGGGTCCGAATGGGCTGTTCCATTTTATCCAATTTAGGTCTATTAAAGGCCCAGTTGGCCCCAGATTAAGTTAATGGGATCACCTCCTAATCCTAACTTAATCTACATGCTAACTACGATAATTAAGACATCAATACTACAAATCGTGTTCCGGTGCGTTAATCGCTTCTTCCGGCGGGCTTCCGGCAGACATCCGACAAACCCTCGGTGATGCTCCAATGGACTCCCAATATACTCCTGGACTTCACGACGATCCTCTTGGTGAGTTTCGATGAGCTTCTTTGGCAAGCTCCTAAACTTCTCGGATTGTTCCCGCAGAACTTCTGACGATCGTCCGGACTTCCGACAAACTCTCGAACCCCCAATGTGATCTTGGTCTTGACTCCGGCTCAAAACCTGCAGCATGTCTTACTGTATCATAGTTAATCCTATACACTTATCTCAACATATAGATTACATAAACAAATGACAATTGACTTCATCATCGAAACCTAAGATTCAACAATCTCCCCCGTTTTGATGGTGACAATCAATTGATAACGGAGTTAACCTTAACTCCCCCTATCTATATGCTATACTTGAGATAAGTCATTCTTAAATTCAAAGCCTTTGAATTCAAGAGACAAATTGATAAGTTAAGTTCATTTAAACTTATCGATACCCCCATCATGATTCCTATCATGATGTATCTTTCTGAAAATGATGTCATGGCAAGATATCCATTTTCAAGTCCTATATTTCACATGTGAAGGAAAGGATAACAATCATAGCAATTCATCATATGGTAAGATATCAATTTGTAAAATTACAAATTGAGCTCTAGATATCTTAACATAATGCAAATATGGCAATCATAGCAATTCATATCTTAACATAATGCAAATATGGCAATCATAGCAATTCATCATATTACCAGATATCAATTTGTAAAATTGCAAATTGAGCTCTAGATATCTTAACATAATGCAAATATGGCAATCATAACAATTCATCATATGGTAAGATATTAATTTGTAAAATTGTAATGTAAGCTCTAGATATTTTATCATTAATGCAAATATTTTAAGTGTATAGCAATTCATTCTATCATCAATTGACCACATATTTCTCTCTCTTTGTCATCAACAAAAAGGAGAACAATTCAAGCGTATTTCAAGCATAGTAATAAGTGTGGCAAAGATTCATATTATTTTTCAACAATAAGTGGTAAGATACCATTCATACACATTATTTTTCATGCAATCATGACATGGTATCATTCGAACATTCATTAAGGAGATAGCTTTCATTTCTTCTTCCTTTGTCATTAATGTTTTACATGAAGGAGGAAAGCCATTGTGAGCTAACTTTGAATGAAGTTAAAAATGATAAGAGATTAAATCATGCTTCATTTTTACAAGGATCAAGATATACATGTGAAATCAAATCCTTGCAAGTGTTCATCTAAAAAAAAATCTTCCTTCATCAAGAAGGAATTCATGTGAAAGAATCATTACATTAAATCCATTTCTCAACTAAAAATTTGAAAGATAAATCCATGAGAGATGCATTTGTTAATTAATTTCATATGTCAAAAATCATGGAGCATTGATGTGAAATAAACTTGATATGACATAGGCTCATGAAAGCTCCATTCAAGAAATACATTAAGTCCGGAAGAGAAGAACAAAATCATGCATTCGGATAACGTTTTATCATAGCTTTTCAATCACAATCATGAAGGTAAACATGTTCATCATCATGGAAACTTTTAGCATCAAGACATAAAATTTCTAACATTAAAGCAAACATGTTATTGAAGCACACAATCTTATCATCATGTAAAATTCGTATCATAAAATTTTCAACATTGAATTTAAGTGATTGATCAAAGAATTAAGAAAGTCCGAAAATAAATTTTAACAAATTCATGCATTCAAACAAATCAACATTCCTAATTCTCTTCTAATGAAATCAAATTGTTCTTCACTTAAAGGCTTTGTAAAAATATCAGCTAATTGATGTTTAGTATCAATGAACTTTAGGATTACATCATGATTAGTGACATGATCTCGTATAAAGTGATGTCTAATATCAATATGTTTTATTCTTGAGTATTGAATGGGATTCTTTGTTAAACATATTGCACTTGTGTTATCACATTTAATGGGAATATTTTTAAGATGAACTTTATAATCTTCTAAGGTGTTTTTCATCCACACAACTTGTGCACAACATGCACTAGTTGCAATGTACTCAGTTTCGATTGTAGATAGTGCAATTGAGTTTTGTTTCTTGGATGACCAATAAACAAGTGCATGTCCCAAAAATTGACATGTTCCTGATGTGCTTTTTCTATCTAGTTTACACCCAGCAAAATCCGCATTAGCATAAGCAATTAGTTCAAAATTCTCAGATTTTGGATACCATAATCCTAGATTTGTGGTACCTTTAAGATATCTAAGTATTCTTTTAACTGCTTTGAGATGAAATATCTTAGGATTTGATTGAAACTTAGCATAAAGTCCTACAGTGAACATGATATCTGGTCTAGTAGTAGTAAGGTAAAGTAAACTTCCTATCATACCCCTATAAGTTTTTTGATCAAAGCTTTCTCCACTTTCATCAATTTCTAACTTAGCGGAGGTGCTCAAAGGAGTGTTGATAGCTTTAAGCTATATATATTAAATCTTTTTAGCAAATCTAAAGCGTTTTTAGTTTGACTAATAAAGATGTCATTGCTTAGCTACTTAATTTATAAGCTTAAAAAGAAGGTTAATTCTCCCATCAAACTCATTTCAAACTCAAGGCTCATAGTTTTAGCAAAAGATTCATAAAGAGATTCATTCGTAGAACTGAAGATAATATCATCAACATAAATCTAAACAATGAGAAAATTATTTACAAATTTTTTGATAAACAATGTAGTATCGACCTTGCCTTTAGAGAAATTATTTTCAATAAGAAAAGAACTAAGTCTCTCATACCAAGATCTTGGGGCTTGTTTTAAATCATAGAGAGCTTTAGTTAATTTAAACACATGATTAGGGAAATTATTATTCTCAAATCTGGGAAGTTGTTCAACATAAACTTCTTCGGAAATAAAGCCATTAAGAAATTGCTTTTAGCATCCATTTGAAATAACTTAAAATTATTACTACTAGCATAGGTAAGGAGCATCCTTATGGCTTCTAATCGAGCCATAGGAGCAAAGGTTTCTTTGTAATCGATACCTTCTTCTTGGTAGAAATCTTTGGCCACTAATCTAGCCTTGTTTCTAACCACGATACCAGATTCATCTTGCTTGTTTCTAAAGACCCATTTAGTACCAATAACTAAATGATCATTTGGCCTAGGAACAAGCTTGCACACTTCATTTCTCTCAAATTGATTTAACTCATCTTGCATTGTGATAATCTATGAATCATCTTTCATGGCTTCATCAATACATTTAGGTTCAATTTCGGGGAGAAAACTATTGGCACAAAATTTTTTAAGAGAAGAACGTGTTTGAACTCCCTTAGATGTGTCTCCTATGATTAGCTCCTTAGGATGAGCATCTACATACTTCCAATCCTTGGGTAAGGATGTTTCGGAAGTAGATGCATCCAAGTTGCTAATTGGAGAAGGGGTTTTATTTAAATTCAAAGAATCGAAATTGACATCATCATCAAAATCGTTTTTTTTGATTTCAGAAATCTCATTGAAAACAACATGAATGGATTCTTCTATAATCAAAGTTCTTTTATTGATGATACGAAATGCTTTAGAAATTGAAGAATAACCAAGAAAATTCCTTTATCAGATTTAGCTTCAAATTTTCCTAAGGCATCTTTCATTCAAGATAAACCACTTACACCCAAAAACTTTAAAATATGAAACGTTGGGTTTTTTGTTGTTCCACAACTCATAGGGAGTTTTGGTGAGTAATGGTCTTACTAGAACTCCATTTATAATATAGTATGTTGTATTTACAGCGATAGCCCAAAAATATTTGGGTAGCCTATGTTCATTCAACATGGTTCTCACCATTTCTTGTAAATTTCTATTCTTTCATTCTACTATTCCATTTTGTTGAGGATTTCTTGGAATAGAGAAGTTGTGGTTATATCCACTAGATTCACAAAATTCTTGGAAATCACGGTCTTAAAATTCAGCACCATGATTACTTTGAATTGATGAAATCATGGAACCTTTTTCATTTTGAACAAGTTTACAAAACTTGGTGAAATATCTAAAGTATTTACTTTTATGTTTTAAAAAATAAGTCCATGTTTATCTACTATAATCATCTACAATAATAAAAGCATATTTGCTACCTCCTAGGCTTGATGTAGAGATTGGTTCAAATAAGTCCATATGGATCAATTGCAAAGGTCTACAGGTGCTTATTTGATTTTTAGATTTGAAGCTACCCTTTATTTGTTTTCCTAATTGACAAGCATCACACACACTAATTTTGATGAACTTGATATGAGGAATTCCTCTTACAAGTTCTTTGGATGAAATTTGGATGATTAGTTTCATGCTAGCATGACCTAATCTCCTATGCCAAAGCCAAGCATCGTCATTCAAATTCGAGAAACACATTTCATTACAAAGATCATTTATGTCAATGGTGTATACGTTATTTTATTTTAATGTAATCATAGATGTGTTTTTGTGTAGTTTTTCAATGATGTAAGCATTAGATTCAAATTTGACAATATATCCTTTATTACACAATTGATTAATGCTTAAGAGGTTATGTTTTAAACCATCAACTAACAAAACATCTTCAATAAAGAAGTTAAATTTGTTACCTATGGTTCCTTTGCCAATGATTTTACCCTTGTTGTTGTCTCTGAAGGTGACATAACCTTCGTCTATGCTAGTGAGCTTAGAGAATTGAGATGGATCTCTGGTCATATGCCTTGAGCATCCACTATCAAGGTACCATCTCTTGCTCCTAGCTTCTGGTGATATATGTTTCTACAAAAAAGGATGATTTTTAGGTACCCATGTAATCTTGGGTGCCTTAAAAACCAATCTAAATTATTTGTCATGTTGCATGAAATTTATTACGGTTCCTTTAGTAACCCAAATCAATTTGTTAGGACTAATCTTCTTGAATGGACAATGATAAGTTCTATATCCATATTTGCAACAAAAGTTGCATTTGTTTTGATGCGAAATATGCAAGATAGGGCCTTTAATGAAGGTGGTTGGATTTTGGTGAGAGCTTCTCACAAATCCAATTCCACTTCTTTTATGAACATCACTCTTATTGGTAAGGATCATGTTCAAGGACTTGCTACCAACCTCGAATTTCTTCAAGGTATCCTTGAGTAGCAAGTTCTCCTTTTGAAGTATTTCTAAGTCATGACATTTCGTACATGGAACTAAACTATCATTATGCTCAATTTGTAATTTATCGAATTTACTAACAAGAGTATCATGCTACTTTTTTAACAATTTATATTTTCTACTAATTGTTTTGCATTCATCAAATAAGTCATGGAAAGCATTTAATAATTATTTTGCATTCTTGAGTTCTAAGTGTCATATCCTTCCTATTCTTTGGAAGGGTGTCCTCATGCTCTTCATGAACTTTACAAGTTATTTCATAGGTAATTAATGACCCGATTAATTCTTCGAGAGGGAAGTTGTTTAAATCTTTAGCCTCTTGAATGGTAGTGACTTTAGGGTCCCAACTCTTTAAAAGAGATCTTAGAATTTTATTAACGAGCTCGAAATCTAAAAAACTTTTACCGAGTCCTTTTAGACCATTGAAGACATCCTAAAGCTGGTGTACATGTCACCTATGGTCTCACTCGGTTTCATTTGAAAAAGTTCATAAGAATATACTAAAAGATTGATTTTTAACTCTTTCACTCTACTCGTGCCTTCGTGAGTCACTTCGAGTGTATGCCAAATATTAGATGCAGTTTCACAAATCGAAACACGATTGAACTCGTTTTTATCAAGTGCACAAAATAAGGCATTCATAGCCTTTGCATTTAGAGCGAAGTCTTCTTCTCCAATTCATTCAAATCGATCATTAGAAGAGAAAACTTTGAAAATCCATTTTCAACAATATTCCAAAGTTTAAAATCCATGGAAATAAGGAAGATTCACATTTGGGTCTTCCAATAGGTGTAATCCGTACTATTGAACATGGGCGGACGTGTAATAGAGTGACCCTCTTGGTTTCCGGGATATGCCCTCTCTCTTGGGTTTTAATCTACCTAAGAGTGAACCTATTCTGATACCAATTATTAGGATCAAAAGCACTAAGAGTGGGGGGGTGAATTAGTACAGCGGAAAACTTTCATCAGTTAAAAAGACTTTCATATGAAAACCATTTCGAAAAGATCTTTAAAGTTAAGAGAAAGCGGAAGTGTAGTTGATGTAAATCAATGAAGGCAGTTTGCAGTTAAGATAAAGAGCAGAATGTAAATGCAAACTGAGATTTAGAGTAGTTCGGTCAATCTTGACCTACATCCACTTTTGGCTTCCTTTGACGAGGTCATCGACATCCACTAGAGGCCTTCCTTCAATAGGCAAAGGCCAACCACCCTTTTACAGCTTTTCTCCTTTTGACGGGCTTAGGAGACAACCCTTACAAGTTTTCACTCCTCTTTTGAATGATCAATACTTAGAAAGAAAAGAGGGAGAAGAACTTTAGCCTTTTACAACACTTTTAAGCTCTCAAATACTCAGAATAAAAGCAAGCTTTCGATTCGCTTTCATATAGGAAAGGGTGGGGTTTATATAGGCCCCAATTAGTTTGAAATTGGAGCTCAAAAGTGTTCATTCCCATATTTCTAGAGTCCTGGCAGTACTAGTTCCTGTCATCTATCACTGAGCGGTACTACCACTTAGTTTGGGCGGTACCACCGCCTGGCAGAGCTCGGAGACCGAACACTAGCGATACCATCACCTGACAGCGGTGGTACCATTGCTGGCAACAATAACTACCGACGGTACCACTGCCCAGAATTCCTGGGAGACTGAGTCTCCTCGGCGGTGCCACCGCCGATCAGGAATTTTGGGTCTGAATGGGCTGTTCCATTCAGCCTAATTTGGGTCTATTAAGGGCCCAGTTGGCCCCAGATTAAGTTAATGGGATCACCTTCCAATCCTAACTTAATATATATGCTAACTACGATAATTAACACATCAATACTGCAAATCATGTTCCGATGCATCAATCGCTTCTTCTGGCGAGCTTTTGGCGAAGTTCCGACAAACATCCAACGAACCCTCGGCGATGCTCCGGCAAACTGTTAGGATCAAGAGCACTAAGAGGGGGGGGTGAATTAGTGCAGCGGAAAACTTTCGACGATTTAAAACGACATTCGTATAATAATAAGAATGATTTCGGTATGAAAGTCGATTTAGAAATTTCTTTAACTTAAGATCAAGTAAAGTGCAGTTAAAGTAAAGCTATGGAAGTAGTTGCAGTTAAGATAGAGAACAAAATGTAAATGCAAACCGAGATTCAGAGTGGTTCGGTCAATCTTGACCTACATCCACTTTTGGTTTCCTCCTCCGATGAGGTCACCGACGTCCACTAGAGGCCTTCCGTCAATAGGCGAAGGCCAAACACCCTTTTACAGTTTCACTCCTTTTGACGGGCTTAGGAGACAACCCTTACAGATTTTTCACTCATCTCTTGAATGATCAAAACTTTGAAGAAAAGAGGGAGAAGAACTTCTAGCCTTTTACAACATTTTTAAGCTCTCAAAATCGCAGAATAAATGCTAAGTTTCGGTGCCCTTTCATGCATGAAAGGGTGGGGTTTATATAGGCCTCAAACTGATTTGAATTTGGAGCTCAAAAATGTCATTTCCCATGTTTTCGGGGTCCTGGCGGTACTACAGCCTGACAGAGCTCGGAGACCGAGCTCGGGCGGTACCACCGCTTAACAGGGACGGTACTACCGCCCAGTCTCACTCAGAGACTGAGCCCAGGCGGTGCCACCGCCTGACAGGGGCGGTGCTACCGCCCACCCAGTCTCACTCGGAGACTGAGCCCAGGCGGTGCCACCGTCTGACAGGGGCGGTGCTACCATCAAACTCATTTCTTAGTTGTTTCATTTGTAAGTCTAAGAAAAAGGTTAATTCTCCCATCAAACTCATTTCAAATTCTAGACTCATGGTTTTAGCAAAGGATTCATAAAGAGATTCGTTTGTAGAACCAAAGATAATATCATCAACATAAATCTGAACAATGAGAAAATTATTTTCAAAATTCTTGATAAACAATGTAGTATCAACCTTGCCTTTTGTAAAATTATTTTTAATAAGAAAAGAACTAAGTTTCTCATACCAAGCCCTTGGGGCTTGTTTTAAACCATAGAGAGCTTTAGTTAATTTAAACACATGATTAGTGAGGCTATTATTTTCAAATCCGGGAGGTTGTTCAACATAAACTTCTTCGGAAATAAAGCCATTAAGAAAAGCGCTTTTAACATCCATTTGAAATAACTTAAAATTATTATTACTAGCATAGGCAAGGAGCATCCTTATGGCTTCTAATCTAGCCACAAGAGCGAAGGTTTCTTCGTAATCGATACCTTCTTCTTGGTTGAAACCTTTGGCTACTAATCTAGCCTTGTTTCTAACCATGATACCATTTTCATCTTGCTTGTTTCTAAAGATCCATTTAGGACCAATAACTAAATGGTCATTTGGCCTAGGAACAAGCTTCCACACCTCATTTCTCTCAAATTGATTTAACTCATCTTTCATTGCGATAATCCATGAATCATCTTTCATGGCTTCATCAATACATTTAGGTTCAATTTGGGAGAGAAAAGCAGCGTTGGCACAAAATTCTTTAAGAGAAGAACGTGTTTGAACCCCCTTAGATGTATCTCCTAGAATTAGCTCCTTAGGATGAGCATCTACATATTTCCAATCCTTGGGTAAGGATATTTCGGAAGTGGATGCATCCAAGTTGCTAGTTGGAGAAGGGGTTTCATTTAAATTCAAAGAATCAAAATTAACATCATCATCAAAATCATTTTTCTTGATTTCGAAAATCTCATTGAAAACAACATGAATGGATTCTTCTATAATTAAAGTTCTTGTATTGAAGATACGAAAAGCTTTAGAAACCGAAGAATAACCAAGGAAAATTCCTTCATCGGATTTAGCATCAAATTTTCCTAAGGCATCTTTTTCATTCAAGATAAAACACTTACACCCAAAAACTTTAAAATATGAAACATTGGGTTTTTTGTTGTTCCACAACTCATAGGGAGTTTTGGTGAGTAAGGGTCTTACTAGAACTCTATTCAAAATATAGCATGCAGTGTTTACGGCTTCGGACCAAAAATATTTGGGTAGGCTATGTTCATTCAACATGGTTCTTGCCATTTCTTGTAAATTTCTATTTTTTCTTTCTACTACTCCATTTTGTTGAGGATTTCTTGGAGTAGAGAAGTTATGATTGTATCCATTAAATTCATAAAATTATTCAAAATCACGGTTTTGAAATTCACCACCATGATCACTTCTAATTGACGAAATCATATAACCCTTTTCATTTTGGACAAGTTTGCAAAACTTGGTAAAATATCTAAAGCATTCATTTTTATGTTTTAAGAAATAAGTCCATGTGTATCTACTATAGTCATCTACAATGATGAAAGCGTATTTGCTACCACCTAGACTTGATGTAGAGATAGGTCCAAACAAGTCCATATGGATCAATTGTAAAGGCCTAGAGGTGCTTATTTGATTCTTAGATTTGAAACTACCCTTAATTTGTTTTTCTAATTGACAAGCATCACACACATTATCTTTGATGAAGTTGATATGAGGAATTCCTCTTACAAGTTCTTTGGATGATATTTGAGTGATTAGTTTCATGCTAGCATGACCTAATCTCCTATGCCAAAGCCAAGCGTCCTCATTCAAAACCGAGAAACACATTCAATTACAAAGATCATTGATGTCAGTAGTGTATACGTTATTTTGTTTTAATGCAATCATAGATATGTTTTTGTGTGGTTTTTCAATGATGTAAGCATTAGATTTGAATTTGACAACATATCCTTTATCACATAATTGACTAATGCTCAAGAGGTTATGTTTTAAACCATCAACTAACAAAACATCTTCAATAAAGAAGTTGGATTTGTTACCTATGGTTCCTTTGCCAATGATTTTACCCTTGTTGTTGTCTCCGAAGGTGACATAGCCTTCGTCTATGCTAGGGAGTTTAGAGAATTGAGATGGATCTCCAGTCATATGCCTTGAGCATCCACTATCAAGGTACCATCTCTTGCTCTTAGCTTGTGATGATGTATGTTTCTACAAGAAAAGATGATTTTTAGATACCCATTTACTTTTGGGTGCCTCAAACATTGATCTAAATTGTTTATCATGTTGCATAGAATTTATCGTGGTTCCTTTAGGAACCCAAATCAATTTGTTTGGACTAACTTTCTTGAGTGGACAATGATAAGTTCTATGTCCATGTTTGCAACAAAAGTTGCATTTGCTTTGGTGCCGAACATATAAGATAGGGCCTTTAATGAAGGTGGTTGGATTTTGGTGAGGACTTCTCACAAATCCGATTCCACTTCTTTTAGGAACATGACCCTTAATTTGTTTTTCTAATTGACAAGCATCACACACATTATCTTTGATGAAGTTGATATGAGGAATTCCTCTTACAAGTTCTTTGGATGATATTTGAGTGATTAGTTTCATGCTAGCATGACCTAATCTCCTATGCCAAAGCCAAGCGTCCTCATTCAAAACCGAGAAACACATTCAATTACAAAGATCATTGATGTCAGTAGTGTATACGTTATTTTGTTTTAATGCAATCATAGATATGTTTTTGTGTGGTTTTTCAATGATGTAAGCATTAGATTTGAATTTGACAACATATCCTTTATCACATAATTGACTATGCTCAAGAGGTTATGTTTTAAACCATCAACTAACAAAACATCTTCAATAAAGAAGTTGGATTTGTTACCTATGGTTCCTTTGCCAATGATTTTACCCTTGTTGTTGTCTCCGAAGGTGACATAGCCTTCGTCTATGCTAGGGAGTTTAGAGAATTGAGATGGATCTCCAGTCATATGCCTTGAGCATCCACTATCAAGGTACCATCTCTTGCTCTTAGCTTGTGATGATGTATGTTTCTACAAGAAAAGATGATTTTTAGATACCCATTTACTTTTGGGTGCCTCAAACATTGATCTAAATTGTTTATCATGTTGCATAGAATTTATCGTGGTTCCTTTAGGAACCCAAATCAATTTGTTTGGACTAACTTTCTTGAGTGGACAATGATAAGTTCTATGTCCATGTTTGCAACAAAAGTTGCATTTGCTTTGGTGCCGAACATATAAGATAGGGCCTTTAATGAAGGTGGTTGGATTTTGGTGAGGACTTCTCACAAATCCGATTCCACTTCTTTTAGGAACATGACCCTTATTTGTAAGGATCATATTCAAAGACTTGCTACCAACCTCGAATTTCTTCAAGGTGTCCTTAAGTAGCAAGTTCTCCTTTTGGAGAGTTTCTACATCATGACATTTTTTACATGGAGCTAAACTATCATGATATTCAATTTCTAATTTATCGAAATTACAAGTAAGACTATCATGCTCCTTTTTTAGCAATTTGTATTTTCTACTAATAGTTTTGCATTCATCAAATAAGTCATGGAAGGCATTTAGTAATTCATCAAATGATAAATCTGCATCAATTAAATTTGTTACCTCATCTCCGATGGCCATTAGGGCGTAATGAGCAACTTGCTCGGTATTGGACTCCTCTTCTTCGGACGCGCTTGAGTTATCCCATGTTGCTTTGAGCGCCTTCTTCTTTGGTGTTCTCTTCTTGGCTTGGGGACAATCACTTTTGTAGTGTCCCGGCTTCTTGCATTCGTAGCAAATAACTTGGTCCATTTTGGGTTCAAATTTATTTTTTGAGTCATTTTTAAACTTGTTTCTTTTAATGAATTTTTTGAATTTCCTTGTTAGAAGTGCCAAGTCATCGTCACAGTCTTCATCACTTGAGTTTTCTCTCAAGTGGTCTTCGAAAGTTCTAAGTGCCATATCCTTCCTATTCTTTGGAAGGATGTCTTCTTGCTCTTCATGAGCTTTGCAAGTCATTTCGTAGGTCATTAATGACCCGATTAATTCTTCAAGAGGGAAATTGTTTAGATCTTTAGCCTCTTGAATAGCAGTGACTTTAGGGTCCCAACTCTTAGGAAGGGATCTTAGAATCTTATTTACGAGCTCAACATCCGAAAAACTTTTGCCGAGTTCTTTTAGACCATTGACGACATCCGTGAAACGGGTATACATATCGCCAATAGTCTCGCTCGGTTTCATTCAGAAAAGTTCAAAAGAATGTATCAAAAGATTGATTTTTTACTCTTTCACTTTACGTGTGCCTTCGTGAGTCACTTCGAGTGTATGCCAAATATCAAATGTAGTTTCGCAAACCGAAACACGATTGAACTCATTTTTATCAAGTGCACAAAATAAGGCATTCATAGCCTTTGCATTAAGAGCGAAAGTCTTCTTCTCCAATTCATTCCAATCGATCAATGGAAGAGAAGACTTCGAAAATCCATTTTCGACAAGATTCCAAAGTTCAAAATCCATTGAAATAAGAAAGATCCTCATTCGGGTCTTCCAATAGGTGTAGTCCATCCCATTGAACATGGGTGGACGTGTAATAGAGTGGCCCTCTTGATTTCTGACGTATGCCATCTCTCTTGGGTTTTAATCCGATTGAGAGTTAACCCCGCTCTGATACCAATTGTTAGGATCAATAGCACTAAGAGGGGGGGGTGAATTAGTGCAGCGGAAAACTTTCGACGATTTAAAACGACATTCGTATAATAATAAGAATGATTTCGGTATGAAAGTCGATTTGGAAATTGCTTTAACTTAAGATCAAGTAAAGTGCAGTTAAAGTAAAGCTATGGAAGTAGTTGCAGTTAAGATAGAGAACAAAATGTAAATGCAAACCGAGATTTAGAGTGGTTCGGTCAATCTTGACCTACATCCACTTTTGGCTTCCTCCTCCAATGAGGTCACCGACGTCCACTAGAGGCCTTCCTTCAATAGGCGAAGGCCAACCACCCTTTTACAGTTTCACTCCTTTTGACGGGATTAGGAGACAACCCTTACAGATTTTTCACTCCTCTCTTGAATGATCAAAACTTTGAAGAAAAGAGGGAGAAGAACTTCTAGCCTTTTACAACACTTTTAAGCTCTCAAAATCTTAGAATAAATGCTAAGTTTCAGTGTCCTTTCATGCATGAAAGGGTGGGGTTTATATAGGCCCCAAACTGATTTGAATTTGGAGCTCAAAAATGTAATTTCCCATGTTTTCGGGGTCCTGGCGGTACTACCACTATAAATGGGTGGTACTACTGCCTGACAGAGCTCGGAGACCGAGCTCGGGCGAGCTCGGAGACCGAGCTCGGGCGGTACCACCACCTGACAGGGGCGGTACTACCGCCCAGTCTCACTCGGAGACTGAGCCTAGGCGGTGGCACCGCTTGACAAGGGCGGTGCTATCGCCCACCCAGTCTCACTCGGAGACTGAGCCCAGGCGGTGCCACTGCCTGACAGGGGCGGTGCTACCGCCCAGCCTCACTCCGAGACTCGGCAGTTGGGCGGTGCCACCACCGACCCAGGCGGTGCCACTGCCGGCCAGGGAATTTGGGTCCGAATGGGCTGATCCATTCGGCCCAATTTGGGTCTGTCAAGGGCCCAATTGCCCCAAGATTAAGTTAATGGGATCACCTCCCATTTCTAACTTAATCATCATGCTAACTATAATATTTTTCAAGACATTTACTGCAACTTGCTCCGGTGCGTCAATCGCTTCTTCCGTCGAGCTTCTGGCGAACTTCCGGCGATCATCCGACGAACCCTCGGTGATGCTCCGGCGGACTTCCGGCAAACTCCTGGACTTGCGATGATCCACTTGGCGAGTTCTGATGAGCTTCTTTGGCAAGCTCCTGGACTTCTCGGATTTGTTCTCGCAGAATCTCCGATGACCGTCCGGACTTCCGTCGAACTCTCGAAACCCCAACGTGATCATAGTCTTGACTTCGGCGTAACTCCTGCTGCATGTCTTACTTTCATCGTAGTTAATCCTGCATACTTATCTTAACATATGGATTAGATAACAAATGACAATTGACTTCATCATCAAAATCCGAGATTCAACACAAACTCCCAGCAAACTCCTAGACTTTGTGACGATCCTCTTGGTGAGTTCTGACGAGCTTCTTTGGCAAGCTCTTGGATTTCTCGAATTATTCCCGTAGAACTTCCAATGACCGTTCGGACTTCCAACGAACTCTCGAATCCCCAATGTGATCTTGGTCTTGACTCCGGCTCAACACCTGCTGCATGTCTTACTGTCATCGTAGTTAATCCTGCACACTTATCTCTACATATAGATTAGATAAATAAATGACAATTGATTTCATCATCAAAATTTGTGATTCAACAAACTAGAGAGGAGGATGCTTGACCTCCTTCATCCTCTCCTAGAGATCTGTAAGAAAATAGGGATATACGATCTATCTAGGTAACACAATCTATTCTATACATAGTTTGTTTCATGGATTTTTACGCACCAATCTTCGCACGACGAAGAACATCTCTTTAGGATAGGGGATTTTGTTTTTGTTCTTCCGCTGCACATGTGATGTCGCCCCCAATATTTCCCAATAGTGGTATCAGAGCCAGGTTGTTCATATGAAAGATTGGTTTTGAACTACGTGTATTGTGTTTAGGAAGAATTTTGATGTCAAAATCATTGACATAAAAGTGAAAAAGGGTAGCAACTATTGTTGCCCTTACTATCATCGCAAATGGTAGTGCTGCCATTTACGTGCAGGCTGGCAGCCTACAGCGGCAACCATAAGGCCGCCCGCGTGCAAGCAGGACCCCTGTAGCGATGCCCGTAAGCAGGGCCGCAGTTTGTTCTTTCAATTATCAAAAACATTATCTCCATTTCATGTTTAACAATTAGTGGATATAAATTAGTTTTTGAGAACAATGGTTGTTCGATATTATTAGATGATGAGATCATCACGAAAGGAACATTGCATAATGGTTTGTTTATGCTAGACACTACTCCATATATCATGAATGTAAGTATGTATAAAAGGAAATGAGATGAGGCGAATAGTGCATACCTGTGGCATTGTAGGCTAGGTTACATACATGAGGGAAGGATTCAAAAGTTACTAAAGGATGGATATCTAGATCCATTCAACTATAAGTCATATACAACTTACGAGCCTTACCTTCATGGAAAACTTACCAATTCTCCATTTAGTGGAATTGGAGAGAGAGCCACTGAGCTGTTGGAACTCATATATAGTGATGTTTGTGGACCTATGTCAACTCATGTCATTGGTGGTTACTCGTACTTCATTACCTTTGCTGATGATTTCTCAAGGTATGGATATGTGTACTTAATGAAGTATAAGTCCGAGGCCTCTGAGAAATTTAGATAGTATAAGAATGAAGTGGAGAACCAAACTAGAAAGAGTATCAAGACTTTTCGATCATATCAAGGAGGTGAGCACTTAAGTACATAGTTTACTCAGTTCCTTAAGGACCATGGGATATTATCCTAATGGATACCTCCTTATACACCTTAGCTCAATGATGTGTCTAAAAGGAGAAATCGTACGCTGTTAGACATGGTACGGTCCATTATGAGTTTCGCTGACCTACCCATCTCATTTTGACGATATGCCCTAGAGACCGCAGCTTATCTTCTGAACAGAGTTCCAACTAAGTCGGTAGTGTCTACACCATATGAGATATGGAATAGGAAGAAGCCTAATCTTAAGGTTGTTAAGATTTAGGGCTGCCTTACCCACGTTAAAAGACACAACCCTGATAAGTTGGAATTGAGAACAGAGCGGTGCAAGTTTGTGGGATACCCCAAGGAAACTTATGGGTATTATTTCTATCATCTTGAGGATCAAAAGGTCTTTGTAACCAAGAGAGTAGTATTCCTTAAGAAGGAACACATTCTTGGTAGAGACAATGGGAGCATGATAGAGTTGAGTGAGGTTGGAGAACCTAACTCAAGCACCACTCTACAGCCCGAGTCTGTTCAAGTACCTAATACATAAGTTCTAACTTTACGTAGGTCCGATAGAGAATCATATCCTCCTGAGAGATATGTGGGGCATATTAGAGGAGAGGATGTTGAGGATATTGATCCTCAGACCTATGAGAAGGCTATTATGAGTACCAACCACCCTTTTACAGTTTCACTCCTTTTGACGAGCTTAGGAGATAACCTTTATAGATTTTTCACTCCTCTCTTGAATGATCAAAACTTGGAAGAAAAGAGGGAGAAGAACTTTTGGCCTTTTACAACACTTTTAAGCTCTCAAAATCTCAGAGTAAATGCTAAGTTTTGGTGCCCTTTCATGCATGAAAGGGTGGGGTTTATATAGGCCCTAAACTGGTTTAAATTTAGAGCTAAAAAATGTCATCTCCCGAAATTCCGGGGTCCTGACGGTACTACCGCCTAACAGAGCTCGGAGATTGAGCTCGGGCGGTACCTCCACTTGACAAGGGCGATACCACCACCCAGCCTCACTCGGAGATCGAGCCTTTGCAGTGCCACCGCCTAACATGGGCAGTTCCACCGCCCAACTGTCCTGGGAGACTCAGCTCCTAGGTGGTGCCACCGTCAGCCAAGAAATCTGGGTCTGAATGGGCTGATCCATTCGGCCCAATTTGGGTTTGTCAAGGGCCCAATTGCCCCAAGATTAAGTTAATGGGATCACCTCCCATTTCTAACTCAATCATTATGCTAACTATAATATTTTAAGACATTTATATTGCAGCTTACTCCGGTGCGTCAATCGCTTCTTCTGGCGAGCTTCCGGTGAACTTCCAGCGAACATCTGATGAACCCTCGGCGATGCTCCGGCGCACTTTCGGCAAACTCCTGGACTTGCGATGATCCACTTGGTGAGTTCTGATGAGCTTCTTTAGCAAGCTCCTAGACTTCTTGGATTTGTTCCCGCAAAACCTCCGACAACCGTCCAGACTTCCGTCGAACTCTCGAACTCCCAATGTGATCATAGTCTTGACTCCGGTGCAACTCCTGCTACATGTCTTACTTTCATTGTAGTTAATCCTACACACTTATCTCAACATATGGATTAGATAACAAATGACAATTGACTTCATCATCAAAATCTGAGATTCAACAATCTCCCCCTTTTTGATGATGACAATCAATTGATACTGGAGTTAACTTTAACTCCCCCTATCTATATGCTATACTCGAGATAAGTCATTCTTGAATTTAAAGCCTTTGAATTCAAGAGACATATTGATAAGTTAAGATCATTTAACCCTATCAATACTCCCATCATGAGTTCTATCATGATGTATCTCTTTGAAATGATGTCAAGGCTTGACATCCATTTTCAAGTCATACATTTCAAGTGTGAATAATAGTAATGGTAGCAATTCATTATATGGTAAGATATCAACATGTAAAATTGTGATGTAAGTTTTTGATATCTTAACATAACGCAAGCATTTCAAGTGTTTAGCAATCATAGCATGGCAAGATATCGACATGTAAAATTACGATGCAAGTTCTTGATATCTTAACATGATGCATATATGGCATAATGCAAATATGACAATCGTAGCATTTCTATCATCAATTTACCATATATTTTGATGCAAACTTCTTTTGATATCTTAACATAATTCAAATTCAAATATGGCACTCATAGCATCAATTTTGATATCTTAACATAATTCAAATTCAAATATGGCACTCATAGCATCAATTCATATATTTCTCCCCCTTTGTCATCAACAAAAAGGAGAACAATATAAGCAAATTTTAAACATAAGTATGATAATGATTTATGCCATAACTAGGTTTATATCATTTTTCAGTAATGAGTGATAGGATACCAATTATACAAGCATCTAAAAAGAAACATGATATAGAGATTACTTTTTCCTTTTTATTTGGAATTATCTGTTTGCATGAAGGAGGAAAGCCATTTGTGAGATTACTCGAATGAAGTTAAAATTAATAAGAGATTTAAATCACGTTTCATTTTTACAAGGATCAAGATATGTATGTGAATCAAATCCTTGCAAAAAAAAATATATATATTTTTCACACGATAAGTCTATGGGAGATGCATTTGATTCTATATGTCAAAAATCAACGATATTAATTAATCTCTATATGACATATGCTTATGAAAGCTGCATTAAGTCTGGAAGAGAATAATGTATCGTTAGGATCAAGAAAATCCAAAAATAAAATTTAACACTTTCATGTATTCGGACAAGGTTTTGCTATAGATTCTCAAACACAATTGTGAAGATAAAATATGCTTATTATTATAGAAATTTTTGTATCCAAAATACATAATTTCCAACATATTATTAAGGCATGTAATCGTGTAAAATCATCATAGCAATTAAATGATTTGATCATTGAATCAAGAACATCCGAAAAATAATTTTAATAAGTTCATGCATTCGGACACATTAACACTCCTAATTCTCTTCTAATGAAATCAAATTATTCTTCACTTAAAGGCTTTGTAAAAATATTAGCTAGTTGATGTTTAGTATCAATGAACTCTATAACTACATCATGATTAGTGACATGATCTCGTATAAAGTGATATCTAATATCAATATGTTTTGTTCTTGAGTGTTGAATGAGATTCTTTGTTAAACATATAGCACTTGTGTTATCACATTTAATGGAAATATTTTTAAGATGAACTTTATAATATTCTAGGGTATTTTTCATCCACAGAACTTGTGCACAGCATGCACTAGCTGCAATATACTCAGCTTCGGTTGTTGATAGTGCAACCAAGTTTTGTTTCTTAGATGACTAGGAAACAAGAGCATGTCCCAAAAATTGACATGTTTCTGATGTGCTTTTAGATATCTAAGCACATCTCGGTTTTTAGATACCATAATCCTATATTTGTGGTACCTTTAAGATATCTAAGTATTCTTTTAAATGCTTTGAGATGAGATATCTTAGGATTCGATTGATACCTAGCACAAAGTCCTACACTGAACATGATATCTGGTCTAGTTATAGTGAGGTAAAGTAAACTTCTTATCATACCCATATAAGTTTTTTGATCGGAGCTTTCTCCACTTTCATCAACTTCTAACTTAGTGGAGGTGCTCATAGCAGTGTTAATAGATTTTGAGCTTTCCATATTAAATCTTTTTAGCAAATCTAAAGCATATTTAGTTTGACTAATAAAGATGTCATTTATTAGTTGCTTAATTTGTAAGCCTAAGAAAAAGGTTAATTCTCCTATCAAACTCATTTCAACTTCAAGACTCATGGTTTTAGTAAAAGATTCACAAAGAGATTCGTTTGTAGAACCAAAGATAATATCATCAACATAAATCTGAACAATGAGAAAATTGTTTTCAAAATTCTTGATAAACAATGAAGTATTGACCTTGCCTTTTGTGAAATTATTTTCAATAAGAAAAGAACTAAGTCTCTCATACCAAGCCCTTTGGGCTTGTTTTAAACCATAGAGAGCTTTAGTTAATTTAAACACATGATTAGGGAGGCTATTATTTTTAAATACGGGAGGTTGTTCAACATAAACTTCTTTAGAAATAAAGCCATTAAGAAAAGCGCTTTTAACATCCATTTGAAATAACTTAAAATTATTATTACTAGCATAGGCAAGGAGCATCCTTATGGCTTCTAATCTAGCCACAGGAGCGAATGTTTCTTCGTAATCGATACCTTCTTCTTAGTTGAAACCTTTGGCTACTAATCTAGCCATGTTTCTAACCACGATACCATATTCATCTTGCTTATTTCTAAAGAACCATTTAGTACTAATAACTAAATGGTCATTTGGCCTAGGAACAAGCTTCCACACCTCATTTCTCTTAAATTGATTTAACTCATCTTGCATTGCGATAATCCATGAATCATCTTTCATATCTTCATCAATACATTTAGGTTCAATTTAGGAGAGAAAAGCGGTGTTGGCATAAAAATTTTTAAGAGAAGAACGTGTTTGAACCCCCTTAGATGTGTCTCCTAGGATTAGCTCCTTAGGATGAGCATCTACATACTTCCAATCCTTGGGTAAGGATGTTTCGGAAGTGGATGCATCCAAGTTGCTAGTTGGAGAAGGGGTTTCATTTAAATTCAAAGAATCGAAATTAACATCATCATCAAAATCATTTTTCTTGATTTCGAAAATCTCATTGAAAACAACATGAATGGATTTTTTTATAATTAAAGTTCTTTTATTGAAGATACGAAAAGCTTTAGAAACAGAAGAATAACTAAGAAAAATTCCTTCTTCGGATTTAGCATCAAATTTTCCTAAGGCATCTTTTTCATTTAAGATAAAACACTTACACCCAAAAACTTTAAAATATGAAATATTAGGTTTTTTGTTGTTCCACAACTCATAGGGAAGGGAGTTTTGGTGAGTACGGGTCTTACTAGAACTCTATTCAAAATATAGCATGCAGTGTTTATGGCTTAGACCCAAAAATATTTGGGTAGACTATGTTCATTCAACATGGTTTTTGCCATTTCTTGTAAATTTCTATTTTTTCTTTCCACTACTCCATTTTGTTGAGGATTTCTTGGAGTAGAGAAGTTGTGATTATATCCATTAAATTCATAAAATTCTTGGAAATCATGGTTTTGAAATTCACCACCATGATCACTTCTAATTGACGAAATCATAGAACCCTTTTCATTTTGGACAAGTTTGCAAAGCTTGGTAAAATATCTAAAGCATTCATTTTTGTGTTTTAACAAATAAGTCCATGTGTATCTACTATAGTCATCTACAATGACGAAGGCATATTTGCTACTATTGAATCTCATATTTTGATGATGAAACCACTTAATATGTGTTTTTGATTTAATCTGCATTTTGAGTGACGTAGAATGCTTCGATCAAGATGAGATAATTAAAGCAGGAAAATCATGTTGGGCCAAAGGAACATGCTAGAAGATTGGACGTCGGGCCGGTGGATTGGTCGACGTATCGACAGAAGGCTTCGGGCCATAGATTCGGGCATCGGGCCAAGAAGAGCGGGTATTGTGTAGGATATTGGAGTTACGGAGTCAACTGGCTGATTGGGCAATAGGCCGCAAGAGAGGATGATGCGCCGAAGAATCGGACGAAGCATCGAGAGACCAATGACATGCCGGAAAACTTGATTAATTGCTTAGGAGTAATTGTTTAGATCGAAGTTTTGCTTTACTTGTGCAGGATTAACTACGATAGCTTGAAGACATAAAGCAAGTCTACCAGAGTCAAGTTCGATGGGTGTTCGAGAGTCCGCCGAAAGTCCAAAGAATCATCGAAAGTGCTGCCGGAACCAACCAAGAAGAAATCGAGGACTTGCCGAAGTTTTCAAAAGTCCGTCGGAGAGATCATCGGAGGTTCGCGGAGATCACCGAGAAGGTTTGGCTACTTGCCAAAGACTCGCTGAACTCGTTACAAGACCAAGAGCTTGTTGGGAGTCCGTCGGAAGAAATCCGAGGGTGTATTGGAAGTCCACCGGAAGTTCACCGAAAAGCTTGCCAGAAGGAAACTCAACATTACCGATTAAAAACTTGCTTAGGACTATGTCTTAATTTCATAGTTTGCATGTAATTAGGGTTAGGATTAAGGGTTAATCCTATAACTCGGTTAGGGGTCAATTGGGCCTGAGTTCGGACTAGTTTGGGCTAAGTTTGGAGCCCAACCAATGAACTGAAATAGTCCAGGTGGTGGCACCGCCAAACTAGGTAGTGGCACCGCCCAAAACCCGAGGGTCGGGCGATGGTACCACCGGACTGGGCGGTGCGGTGGTACCGCCACCAACAAGTGGTGGCACCATCTGTAAACGGTCAATGACATTGACAGGCGGTAGCATCGCCACCGACAGGCGGTGGCACTGCCAACTCCGAGAACCCAAAAGAATTCAAAATTTGGAGCCCAAATTTGAATCCTCTTGGGGTCTATAAATACCCCTCAATTCTCAGTAGAGAAATAAACCTTTTGAGAAGTTAGAGATTGAGAGTGTTCACCTCCTTCTTTCTCTTTAAAAATTTGTAAGAGTGTGAACCACTTGTAAAAGGTTGTAAGAGGGGTATTTGTCTTTCCCCTTCAAAGTGATTTGCTAGTGGAAGTTGGGAGCCTCATCGAAGAAGGCTTCGCAAATGGATGTAGGTCATTTGACCGAACCACTTTAAATTGGTGTGTTCCTTAAATTTGTGAGAACTTACCTTTCTGAAATCATTACCTTTCTGAAATCAGTATTAACATAGCAGCAAGTTTTCAGTTTTCATCTTCTCACTTTACTCGAGCTACTCTTATCAAGTCATTCATTGTCGAAACAAAATCTCTATGCATTTACGGAATCGTTTTCAAACTTACAAGTTTTAATCCACTGCACTAATTCACCCCCCCTCTTAGTGCCGCTCTGACCCTAACAATTGCTATCAGAGCCATGGTTTTCTACTTTGGTTTAACACCCAAATAGAAATAGCTCTTTTCGGCTTTCAAGAGGGTTACTCTCTCATTCGTCCTCCCTTTTTCAATGGGATGGACTACACTTATTGGAAAACTTGAATGAGAGTTTTCTTACTTTATTTGGATTTGAATTTATGACACATTGTCGAAAATGGATTTTAAAAATCTTCTCTTCCGATGAGCGAATGGGATGAATCGGAGAAGAAGGTTTTTGCTTTGAATGCAAAGGCGATGAATGCCTTATATTGTGCACTTGACAAAAATGAATTTAATCAGGTCTCAACTTGTGATTCGGCTTTTGATATTTGGAGAACTCTTGAGGTCACTCATGAAGGCAGTAGCCGAGTGAAAGAGTCCAAAATCAACATTCTTGTGCATTCTTACAAACTTTTCCAAATAAAACCAAGTGAGTCCATTAGAGACATGTACACCCGTTTCACGGATATCATCAATGGACTCAAAGCTCTTGGTAAAGGTTTTTCTAACTTTGAACTAGTAACTAAAATTTTAAGATCTCTTCCAAAGAGTTGGGATCGAAAAGTTACGGCCATTCAAGAGGCTAAGGATCTTAAAATATTTCCACTCGAAGAACTAATTGGGTCTTTAATGACCTACAAAATGAACAATGTGACAAAAGGGAACTCGAGAACAACCTTCCAACGGACAGGAAGGATTTGGGACATAGAACACAGGAAGACCACTCGAGTATAAGCTCAGGTGATGGTAAACTTAAACTACAAATGAAATAAAAATTAAAAAGCAAAAAAAATGGAATTACTTGCTTTAAACGCAAGAAGAAAAACAAAAATTGGGATGAATTAAGCTCTTCCGAAGATGAGAAGAAAATCAAGAAAGGCGAGGTGGCAAACTACACCTTAATGGATTTCAACGATGAGGTAATCGAAACCCCCTTAATTTATTTTGAAATTACTTGATGTTTTCCATTATGTATTTTTTTAATAATTATTTTTCTTGAAAATTACATGTTTTATGTTAATGGAATAAAATGTTAGATTTAAATCTAATGATCGTATGTATGTTTTTCTTAAGAAGAAAAAATGTGTATCTTGATGATATCCGTTTTGATTGAAACCATGCTTGATGTCTTAATGAAAATATTAAAATGTTTAATATCATGCTTAATGATGATGCATGGCTTTTGTATGGAAAACTAAGTATGAAAAGATAGATTAACCTAAAAAGAAAAATGCATGACTACAACAAATAACAAAATTATTTTGGTTAAAAATACATTATGCTCAATAAAACCAGGATTAATGAATATGCTTTATGTTTAATTATTTCTTTGCCATGTATGTCCTATCATGATAAATATTTTAAAAATAAATGAAATCATGTTTGATTTGAAGTAATGTAGAATGATCATGCTTAATGAGTTTTCTTTCGAAATGATGCATAACGATTTTTGTGATTTATGGATTATCAATTTTCACGATAATAAAAGTGGCTTTTTCGGTTTAAAAAAAAATTAATGCATGTTTTGATTAGACATAAATGAAATAGGCATACTTATATGAAATAGTGTAAGTTTCATGCTTAACGATTGTATACTTAATGATGCATAAAGTTATAATGAAAATATTAAAATTTTGATACCATGACTTGACGATTTTACGTATGAGATTTTAAAGTTATACATAATGATTTTTGTAGTTTGTTGATCTTGATAGTTTTTATGACAAAATTCATTTTTCGTTCCTAAACATTGATGCATGTTTTTATTTGACATAAATGAAAAAGGCATGCTTATACGAAATCAATCACTTAAAAAGTATCACATAAAAAGGAAAGTATATTATTGGGTTTAAAATCATGAATCTATTTATGAATTTTGTGAACCTTGAAATTGATTTTGATGATTTGAATCTAATGGGTTTTATCGAAATCATGATCTTGATCTCTTGAAATTTATAACATGAAATCCTTTATGATTCAAGATTTCTTACTCTTTATTCTCTTACATTTTGAGAAAATTTTCAATATAAATCATAAGAATTCTTATGCATGAATTGAAATCTTTTTCTCCTACATTTCCTTTTGTGATTTACTAAAGAGAATATTTATTTTTTAATTCTTGATTTAAAATTTTATTTGAAAATGTCTTATTTGATCTCCTAAGATCCCTCTTTGAATATTTAAAGAGGAGAATTTTCTAGATGAATCATGATTTTGATGATTGAATATTTGATATGCATGAATTGAGATCTTGCTCTCCTACTATTCTTTTTGCTATTCACCAAAAAGAAGACTAATTCTAATAAACCATGATATGCTATATGAATTTTATTGTATTCATGAAGTAATATCTCATCACCATTTTTTTTATATTTCTTCATGTGATGATATGAATGCATGAAACACTTATGATATGATTTTTATACAATTCTG
Source organism: Musa balbisiana (assembly GCA_004837865.1). NCBI lineage: Eukaryota > Viridiplantae > Streptophyta > Magnoliopsida > Zingiberales > Musaceae > Musa > Musa balbisiana. The sequence continues at coordinate 23,623,155 of CM017193.1, read as the reverse complement.
TATATTCATCTCATCACCCAATTAATTCTTCTTGATATTCCTAATGTGATGAAATGAAATTATGTATGAAATACAAATAGGGAGAAGTTTTGATCATGCATGGTAGGATGCAATTTGATAAATTAATACCATCATGATTTGAAACATTTATGTTTTGAAATTATACATGCATTTACATTTTATTGTGATGATATATAATGTGTATCATGAATGCTCTAAATGATGAATGCTTCGTACCATGATCAAAATATTGATAAATGCTATGATTTGTTACCAAAATAATGTATCATGTATGATATGCCCATAGTGATTAATTAATTTGTATAATGCATGAAGTAAGGATACAAATGTAAAGTTTTGAAATTGTGCATATTTTAATTTAAAAACATAATGATGCACAAATAAGATTGATACTTACCTTTGTCATGATCTAGAAATTGATGTAAAGGATCTTCCTTTCTTTTTGCCAATGACAAAGGGGGAGAAAGAGTTGCTAATGTGCTATCTTAAATTGATGTAAAGGGTCATTTCAAAGAGAAATTAGCTAGCTTGCACAAGTCAAGAAAATGCAAAAACTTACTTTCTTGCACATCTAAAGAGAAGATGCAAATGTAACACTTGCCAAATTGTTTGCTTGCCTCATGTAAATGTGGACACAATCACTTCTTGTCTTGTTGTATCAATTACTTCTTAATGCCCCTTGCCTTGATGACTACTAATCATTGATGTGTTTTACTTGATGAATTATTTGGTGAGCATATGCAGAGTAATGAATATTAATTGAACATCATTTTCGGATTTTCCTTGAATCTCTTTACGTTACTCATTTTTGGATTTTCCTTGATCACTTCACATTGAAATTGAATGTTTCTATAACATGCTTACTTTAAAAATCTTGTGCCTTGGTTTCCATGATGATAAACTTATTATAAACTTATTAAGATTATTTTTCGGACTCTCTTGATTCATTCAATTGTTGTAATGAGAAATTTACACTATTACATGCCTTAATAACATGTTGGAAATTATGTGTTTTGGATACAAAAATTTCCATGATAATGAGCATGTTTTATCTTCATGATTGTATTTTAAAATCTATAGCAAAACCTTGTCCGAATGCATGAAAGTATTAAATTTCATTTTTGGATTTTCTTGATCCTAACAATTAGCATTTTGTTAGGAAACATTGTCTGAAAACATTGTCTCTTGCTAGTTTGGCATTTTGTTAAGAAAGCAAAAATAACACTTCTCAAAAGAGAAGAAATAGCTTGCTATCTTGAACATTACAAGCTTGCCTATCTTAAGAAACAAAAATTGTAAAAGTGCGATCTTGCCTATCTCAATAAGCAAAACTTGCAACTTGCACATTGCAATAGGAAGCAAGAATCATGAGCTTACACAAGAAAGCTATCTTGCATTTGCTTTCGAAATTTTTGCTAGCTTGTATGTAGTAAAACTTGCATATCGTAAAAATTGCTAGCTTGTAGTCTAAAGAGAAGCAAACAATTGCTATCTCAAGATGCTAAACATGCGAAACTTGCACATTGCAAAGGAAATAAAATTTGATAGCTTGCAACAAGCAAGAGCTGCTTTTTGAACATCTTAAAACTGCTAGCTTGCATATTCTAAAATGTTATAAAATGTTGTGAAGAAGGACACGCTATCTTACTATCTTGCATATCTAAAATTTAATAGCTTGCAACTTGCATACTTCAAGAAGCAAGAGCTGCTTTTTGAACATCTTAAAACTGCTAGCTTGCATGTTCTAAAATGTTGTAAAATGTTGTGAAGAAGGACATGCTATCTTACTATCTTGCATATCTAAAACTTGATAGCTTGCATATTCTAATGTGATATAGCACTTGCTAAATTTTTGTTAGCTTGCATGATGTAGCATTTGCTAAATTTTCAAGCTAACAAATTGCATGATGATAAAACTTAATATTATATTTTTCATGCAATAATTTAATTCATATCTCAAACATATAGAAAGTGACACTTCTCCTTTTTGTTGATGACAAAGGGGGAGAAGTATGATCATGTTATGCATGATGACGTGTTGCAAATATTCATGATGAATATTTGCAATGACTCGAATTCGGCTTGAATTCAAGGTTCTATCAATATGGCATATTGATAGGGGGAGTTTGTTTAAACTCCGGGAGTTAAGGTTAACTCCGTCATCAAGTGGTTATCATCATCAAAAAAGGGGAGATTGTTGAATCTCATATTTTGATGATGAAACCACTTAATATGTGTTTTTGATTTAATCTACATTTTGAGTGACGCAGGATGCTTCGATCAAGATGAGACAATTAAAGAAGGAAAATCATGTTGGGCCGGAGGAACATGTTAGAAGATTGGACGTCGGGCCGGTGGATCGGTCGACGTATCGACAAAAGGCTTCGGGCCGTAGATTTGGGCATCGGGCCAAAAAGAGCGGGTATTGCGCCTAGGATATCGGAGTTGCGGAGTCAACTAGCCAATTAGGCAATAGGCCACAAGAGAGGACGATGCGCCTGTTAGAACCCTTGCAGATTCTAAGCTTGGGATTGATCTCTTTAGGGGATCGGCCTCCTGGAACTCTATAGGGGTTCCTTCCTCCAAGTTGTTGCTCAAAGGTTGCAGAAAAGATTCATCTATTGCTTGTGAAAAGAGGAGGAATACATGGCTATTTATAGGGTTTCTAAACCCTAACTCCTAATAGGACTCCTACTCAAGACTCCTACTTCTAACCAACTCCTAGTTCTTCTCTAAGAATTAACCACCATACCTTAGCTGGCCTCTTTACCTCTTTATTAGGGATCGACTTAGGTAGGTTTTACATGAAAGTCCCTCTCAATTAGGACTCTCCTAGCTAGAGTCCTAACAGACCCGCCCTCTTCAAATCAGTCTTGCCCTCAAGGTTGAGATTCCATGAACTCAGGAAACCGGGTCTTCAGCTCATCATATGGTTCCCATGTCGCATCTTCAAGCGGTAAATTATTCCAATGCACTAGTACTTCAGTAGAGGGACGTCGGCAACTGGATTTGGGGTTGGGCTTGAATAACTCTATCCTCAGTGGTGTTGGGCAATTGGATTTGGGGTGACTCGTGTTCTCCCAACTTGGGCTTCAGGCATGACACGTGGAAGACAGGATGAATTTTGGCATCCTCAGGCAATTTAAGTCTGTACGCCACGGCTCCAATACGCTTTGTGATCTGATAGGGCCCATAAAAACATGGGGATAGCTTCATGGAGGCTCGAGTTTTGATGGAGAGTTGCTTGTATATCTGTAGGTGAAGATAAACCCAATCTCCTACTGAAAATTCTCTTTCGCTTCATCGTGTGTCGGCTTGCTGCTTCATTCTGGCTTGAGCGGTAGAGAGATTATCCTTTAATAGCTGTAGGAGTTTGTCTCTATCAATCAATTCTTGGTCAACCTGATCTACCTTGGCCGAGCCAATTACATACTTTGGAATCACAGGGGCTGGCCGACCATACAATGCTTCATAAGGGGTACATTTTGTAGATGAATGATATGTAGTATTATACCACCATTCGGCCCAGGGAAGCCATTTCACCCACTCTTTTGGTCGATCACTGGTGTAACACCGAAGGTACGTCTCTAAACACCTGTTTACCACCTCTGTTTGGCCGTCAGTTTGTGGATGATATGCTGTGCTCATCTTGAGTTTAGTGCCTTGTAACTGAAATAACTCGGTCCAAAATTTACTGGTAAAGATCTTGTCATGATCACTTACAATGGACCTTGGCATCCCATGCAGTTTAACAATATTTTCTATGAAAATCTGGGCAATACTAGCAGCAGTGTAGGGATTTCTCACAGCACAAAAATGAGCATATTTCGTAAGTCGATCAACCACCACGAGAATTGTGCTTTTACCTTTGGAAGGTGGTAGTCCTTCGATGAAGTCCATGGATATGTCAGTCCACACTGAGTCCGATATAGGTAGTGGTTGTAGCTTCCCTGGATTTGCCACTATTTCACCCTTGTGCTGTTGACATACATCACATTGTGCCACATATTCAACAATAATGTTTTTCATCCCTCTCCAATAAAAATTTTGCTTCACTCTTTTGTAGGTTCTCAGAAATCCGGAGTGCCCTACTAAAGGTGTGGAGTGCATTTCATGCAGGATAATTGTGATGCAAGGGGAGTCAGGTATAAGCACAATGCGACCTTTGTAGCATAGATCCCTCGAATCCCAAGTGTAGTGGGCTATTGCATTTGGATCCTCCTCCAATTCTTTTATGGTGTTGCTAATCTCTGGATCCTTCTTCCATTATTCTCTAATGTCTTCAAGAAGGCTGGTGGTAGGAAGGGAGATGGCTGAAACCTTAGCTTGCTCAGGTAGTCATGAGAGTGCATCTGCAACAACGTTTTCTTTCCCCTTTTTATAAATAATTTCATAATTGAATCCAAGAAGTTTGGTTACCCATTTTTGCTGCTCAGGGGATGATATCTTTTGCTCCAAAAAGTATTTGAGACTTCTATGGTCGGTTTTAATTTGAATTCGTCGGCCAATCAGGTAGGGTCTCCACCTCGTTACTGTGTGCATAATGGCTAGCATCTCCTTATCATATACTAACATATTTTGATGGGAGGGAGACGATGCCTTGCTAGTGTATGCGAGTGGTCGACCATCTTGCATGAGAACGGCTCCAATTCCGACTCCAAATGCGTCGGCCTCAATGATGAAGGGTCGGCTGAAATCTGGTAGTGCTAGCACTAGCGTCATTATCATAGCTGCCTTAAGTTTGTCGAAGGCAGCGGAGGCTTTGTCTGACCATTGGAAGGCATCTTTTTTCAGTAGAGATGTGAGGGGTGCATTGATCTTCCCATAGTCCTTAACAAATTTTCGGTAGTAGCCCGTTTGTCCAAGGAACCCATGTAGTAATTTCACGTTTGTAGGTTTCGGCCAGCCTTGCATTGTCTCAATTTTTGTTGGGTCTACCGCCACCCCTTCTTCTGATATTATGTGCCCAACGTACTCTAGTTTTTGCTAGAGAAAGCTGCACTTTGGTTACTTAACAAAAAGAGTATTCTCCTGAAGGATCGTCGAAACAATCCATAAATGCTGAAAGTGACTCTCAAGAGAAGGGCTATAAATGAGAATATCATCGAAAAATACCAACACAAATTTGTGAAGAAAGCTCCGAAAAATATTGTTCATGAGACTTTGAAAGATTGAAGGAGTATTAGTGAGTCCAAAAGGCATTACCAAGAATTCATAATGGCCATCATATGTGCGGAATGCAGTTTTTGGAATGTCATCTTCACATACTCGAATTTGGTGGTAACCGGATCGGAGGTCTAACTTCTTGAAGACTCGAGCTCCTTTTAATTCATCAAGAAGTTCATCCACCACTAGTATTGGGTACTTGTCCTTGATAGTGATGCCATTTAAAGCTTCGTAGTCGATGCACATCCGCCAAGTTCCGTCCTTCTTGCGTACAAGTAGCACCGGTGAGGAATAGGGGCTACAACTTGGCCGAATCACACCTGTTTCAAGCATCTCCTTTACAATCTTTTTAATTTCATCCTTCTGGAGGTGAGGATATCGGTACGGTTGAGTGTTTGCTGGTGGCTTGCTCGGAAGGATTGGAATCTGATGGTCATGTTGCCGAGAAGGAGGAAGACCGCATGGTTCAGCAAAAATGTCAGCAAATTCAGCAAACAATTGGGCAAGATTTTGATCTTCAATCCCTATTTTCTTCCCTTCTGGTTGCTGCTGGAGATGCATCAAAAAGCCATCATTTACCTTGTGCAAAACTTTCTCCATTTGTTGGGTTGAAACGGTGGTTACGTTGCTTCCGTGCTTCCCGTGTAGGATGATCTGTTTGCCTTTGCAGTAGAATTTCATAATTAATTTGGAAAGGTTCCAAGAGACATCACCTAGTGTAGTCAGTCATTCTATGCCAAGCACGGCCTCATAGTCATCAATTGGTAGGAGGAAGAAGTCAGTCATAATTTCTTGGTTTTGCAGCAATAGTTTCACCTGTGGGCATCTTTGGTCGCACTTTAGGATTCTGCCGTCAGCAACCTTTACATCAAACTGGCTGCAACCTTCTATATGTAGTGCCATCCGAGCAGCAACCTTACTGTTTAAGAAGTTATTAGTACTGCCCGTGTCGATAAGAACAGTGATCGGTTGTTGTTTGAGGAGGCCTCCAACTTTCATCGTTTGCAGGTTGGAGTAGCCGGCTAATGTGTGTACCGTAACATCGGTTGGTTATGGCTCTTCTTCCACATCTTCTTCATTATGTTCAAAGCTCTCTTCTGGATGTTCAATGACCTCTTCTTCTACTGGTTCAATCATAAAAAGCCTCCCTTTTCTACAGCGATGCTCGTGACTCCACGGCTCGTCGCAATGCCAACATAACCCCTTCGCAGATCGCTCCCGAAGCTCTTCTCTTGTCAACCTTTTTGGTGCAGGTGCTCGGTTAATAATAGGGGGGGCTGAGGGCTTTAGTATTGCAGGTCGAGGAGTGATCCTAGTCCTCCGGGCTTCATGGTTCAATCGCTCCTCTTGAAGTCGTGCGAAAGAGATGGCTGCCATAAGCGTGTATGGTTGTCGCGCTTTAACTTCTCCCCGGATCTCCAGCTTCAAGCCCTCAATGAAGGTCCCCAATAGCTGTTTTTTAGACCAATCATGAGTTTGATTAGATAATCTTTCAAACCTGGTTTCGTATTCCTAAATGGTGGAGAAAATATCACTCCGCACGTGAGATCCAACCAATCGGGTCTCCTTCTTCCCATCTAGGGAAGTCCACCCTCATGCGTGGATAGTTGAGGTCAGTCATAGAACCTCCCCTCTCTTGGAAGTCATCTCTTCGGGCTTGGTGCGATTGGTTAGAGCTCTCTCCTTGATGTGAATTCTTCGAGCTTAGTGGTCGGCCCAAACTAAGTTCGATAAAGAGAGTCTAAATCTTATCCTCTATTCACGCCTCGAAAGCTTCAAATTTAGCATTGGTTGCCTCTTTAGATGCCATACTATATGCCTCCAAACCTGTGATATTAAGATCTCTCTTTTGTTATCGGGTTAAAGGCATATATAGGTTGAGAGAAGTGATGGTCATAAGGGTTGGTGGATTGGTGGAGTTTTAGGGCTGTGGATGAAAGTTTTAAATCTGTGGTAGATGGCAGCAAAGGTTTGATAGAAATCAGTGGAAGTTTGCTACAGAATTGTGTTGTCTTGTAAGAGCAGAATTGTCGTCGAAGAAACAGCGGTTTCTCGACGAAATTTCCACCAAAAACTTAAGAGATTTGAGGAGGGAATTGACAGCAAAATCTCAGTTTATATGACAGCAAAGATGTCCAATTTAATCAAGAAAATTTCAGTAGTATAATAGCAGGGAAATTGGTGCAAGTTGCGATAGCAGAATTCTCGTTGAAAAATTTCAACGGTTTGCGATGAAAATTTGCAGTAACACAAAATCGTTTTTAGAGATGAATTCCCCAATCGATCAATTTTAGATGGAAGCCAAGATGATTTATGAAGTGTATAAAAAATTTTGTTCAAAAAATATTACAAATAGATTGGTTAAGGCAACAATATGCGGCTGAAATTTTCTACAGCACAGATTTTCAATTGTAGCAGATTGGATGTAAACGATCAGTGGTTTATATTAAGAATTTTTCAATGAAACAAAAGGGAAATCTACTGTTAGGAAGTATCAAAGCTATCATAAAAATTTTGTAGAAATTTGGACAGAAAAAATATAGTTGGAAGATCAAACAAACTGTACTATGCGGTTGGAATTCTATAATGTATCTTTCATCGTAGAGATGAAAACTTTGCGACGAAAAGTTTATGCAGCAATATAGGAATTTTTTTTTTTTTTCTTTGAATAAGGATAACTAAATTGCAGCAGCAGTAAGGTATGAAACCAGAACTTGTTGCAATTCGCGGGGAGATCAAAGAATGATACGCGGTGGTGGAGATGACGATGGAATTTGGCGATGATTTTTTAAGCAATTGTGGGAATTGCTTTGGGCGGCTGTGGAGAGATGATGGATGGCTGTGGAAGGACAGTGAGATGCCAAGAATGCTGCTCTAATACCAAGTGTTAGAACCCTTACAGATTCTAAGCTTAGGGTTGATCTCTTTAGGAGATCAGCCTCCTGGAACTCTATAGGGGTTCCTTCCTCCAAGTTGCTGCTCAAAGGCTGCAGAAAAGATTCATCTATTGCTTGTGAAAAGAGGAGGAATACATAGCTATTTATAGGGTTCTAAACCCTAACTCCTAATAGGACTCCTACTCAAGACTCCTACTAGACTCCTACTCTTTAACTAACTCCTAATAGGACTCTTACTCAAGACTCCTACTTCTAACCAACTCCTAGTTCTTCTCTAAGAATTGACCACTATACCTTAGCTGGCCTCTTTACCTCTTTATTAGGGGTCGGCTTAGGTAGGTTTTACATGAATGTCCCTCTCAATTAGGACTCTCCTAGCTAGATTCCTAATAGCGCCGAAGAATCGGACGAAGCGTCGAGGGACCAATGACATGCCGGACAACTAGATTAATTTCTTAGGAGTAATTGTTTAGATCGAAGTTTTGCATTGCTTGTGCAGGATTAACTACGATAGCTTGAAGACATAAAGCAAGTCTACCAGAGTCAAGTTCGATGGGTGTTCGAGAGTCCACCGAAAGTCCGAAGAATCGTCGGAAGTGTTGCCGGAACCAACCGAGAAGAAATTGGGGACTTGCCGAAGTTTTTGAAAGTCCACCGGAGAGATCGTTAGAGGTTCGCGGAGATCACCAAGATGGTTTGGCTACTTGTCAAAGACTTGTTGAACTCGCCACAAGACCGGGAGCCTACTAGAAGTCCGTCAGAAGAAATCCGAGGGTGTATCGGAAGTCCACCGGAAGTTCGCCGAAAAGCTCACCGGAAGGAAACTCGACATTACTAGTTAAAAACTTGCTTAGGACTATGTCTTAATTTTATAGTTTGCATGTAATTAGGGTTAGGATTAAGAGTTAATCCTATAACTTAGTTAGGGGCTAATTGGGCCTGAGTTCGGACTAGTTTGGGCCAAGTTTGGAGCCTAACCAGTGAGTTGAAATAGTCTAGGTGATGGCACCACCCAGAACCCGGACCATACTGGGCGGTGGTACCACCCAGCACCCGAAAGGTCAGGTGGTGGCACCGCCTGTAAACGGTCAATGACATTGACAAGCGATAGCATCGCCACCGACAGGCGGTGGCACCGCCAGCTCCAGGAACCCAAAGGAATTCAAAATTTGGAGCCCAAATTTGAATCCTCTTGGGGTCTATAAATACCCCTCAATTCTTAGCAGAGAAATAAACCTTTTGAGAAGTTAGAGATTGAGATAAAGCCTTAGCAAAATATTTAGTAAGTCTTGTTTTCAATAGCTTAAGTGTTCACCTTCTTCTTTCTCTTTGAAAGTTTGTAAGAGTGTGAACCACTTATAAAAGGTTGTAAGAGAGGTATTTGTCCTTCCCCTTTAAAGTGATTTGCTAGTGGAAGTTGGGAGCCTCATCGAAGTGGATGTAGGTTATTTGACCGAACCACTTTAAATTGGTGTGTTCCTTGAATGTGTGAGTACTTAACTTTCTGAAATCGTTATTTACATAGCAGCAAGTTTTCAGTTTTCATCTTCTCACTTTACACGAGCTACTCTTATCAAGTCATTCATTATTGAATCGAAATCTCTATGCATTTACGGAATCGTTTTCAAACTTACAAGTTTTAATCCGCTACACTAATTCACCCCCCCCTCTTAGTGCCACTCCGACCCTAATAGCTACCTCCTAGGCTTGATGTAGAGATAGGTCCAAACAAGTCCATATGGATCAATTGTAAGGTCAATTGTAAGGTACTTATTTGATTCCTAAATTTGAAACTACCCTTAATTAGTTTTCCTAATTGACAAGCATCACACACAATCTTTGATGAACTTGATATGAGGAATTCCTCTTACAAGTTCTTTGGATGATATTTGAGTGATTAATTTCATGCTAGCATGACCTAATCTCCTATGCCAAAGCCAAGCATCCTCATTCAAAACCGAGAAACATATTTCATTGCAAAGATCATTGATGTCAATGGTGTATACGTTATTTTGTTTTAATGCAATCATAGATGTGTTTTTGTATGGTTTTTCAATGATGCAAGCATTAGATTCGAATTTGAGAATATATCCTTTATCACATAATTGACTAATGCTCAAGTGGTTATGTTTTAAACCATCAACTAACAAAATATCTTCAATAAAGAAGTTGGATTTGTTACTTATGGTTCCTTTGCTAACGATTTTACCCTTGTTATTGTCTCCGAAGGTGACATAGCCTTCGTCTATGCTAGTGAGCTTAGAGAATTGAGATGGATCTCCGGTCATATGCCTTGAGCATCCACTATCAAGGTACCATCTCTTGCTCCTAGCTTGTGATAGTATATGTTTCTACAAGAAAGGATGATTTTTAGGTACCCATTTACTTTTGGGTGCCTCAAACACTGATCTAAATTGTTTATCATGTTGCATAGAATTTATCGTGGTTCCTTTAGGAACCCAAATCAGTTTGTTAAGACTAACTTTCTTGAATGGACAATGATAAGTTCTATATCCATGTTTGCAACAAAAGTTGCATTTGCTTTGGTGTGGAACATGTAAGATAGGGCCTTTAATGAAGGTGGTTGGATTTTGGTGAGGACTTCTTATAAATTCGATTCCACTTCTTTTAGGAACATGATCCTTATTTGTAAGGATCATATTCAAAGACCTGCTACCAATCTCGAATTTCTTCAAGGTGTCCTTAAGTAGCAAGTTCTCCTTTTGGAGAGTTTCTAGATCATGGCATTTTTTACATGGAGCTAAACTATCATGATATTCAATTTTTAATTTATCAAAATTACAAGACTATCATGCTCCTTTTTAGCAATTTGTGTTTTCTACTAATAGTTTTGCATTCATCAAATAAGTCATGGAAGGCATTTAGTAATTCATCAAATGATAAATCTGCATCAATTAAATTCGTTATCTTATCTCCGATGGCTATTAGAGCGTAATGAGCAACTTGCTCGGTGTTGGACTCCTCTTCTTCGGACGCGCTTGAGTCATCATACATTGCTTTGAGCGCCTTCTTCTTTGGTGTTCTCTTCTTAGCTTGGAGACAATCACTTTTGTAGTGTGCCAGCTTCTTGCATTCATAGCAAATAACTTGGTCCTTTTAATGTTCAAATTTATTTTTTGTGTCATTTTTAAACTTGTTTCTTTTAATGAATTTTTTGAATTTCCTTGTTAGAAGTGCCAAGTCATCGTCACGATCTTCATCACTTGAGTTTTCCCTCAAGTGGTCTTCAAAAGTTCTAAGTGTCATATCCTTCCTGTTCGTTGGAAGGATGTCTTTTTGCTCTTCATGAGCTTTATAAGTCATTTCGTAGGTCATTAATGACCCAATTAATTCATCAAGAGGGATTTTAGTTAAATCTTTAGTCTCTTGAATAGCAGTGACTTTAGGGTCCCAACTCTTGGGAAGGGATCTTAGAATCTTATTTATGAGCTCAAAATCCGAAAAACTTTTGCCGAGTCCTTTTAGACCATTGACGACATCTGTGAGATGTGTGTACATGTCGCCAATAGTCTCGATCAGTTTTATTCAGAAAAGTTCAAAAGAATGTATTAAAAGATTGATTTTTGACTCTTTCACTCTACTTATGCCTTCGTGAGTCACTTTAAGTATACGCCAAATATCAAATGCGGTTTCACAAATCGAAACACGATTAAACTCATTTTTATTAAGAGCACAAAATAAGGCATTCATAGCCTTTGCATTAAGAGCGAAAGTCTTCTTCTCCAATTCATTCTAATCGATCATTGAAAGAGAAGACTTCAAAAATCCATTTTCGACAAGATTCCAAAGTTCAAAATCCATTGAAATATGGAAGATCCTCATTCGGGTCTTCCAATAGGTGTAGTCCGTCCCATTGAACATGGGTAGATGTGTAATAGAGTTGCCCTCTTGATTTCTAACATATGTCATCTCTCTTGGGTTTTAATCCGATTGAGAGTTAACCCCGCTGTGATACCAATTGTTATTAGAGACCAGGCGTGGTACCACTGCCCAGCTTGATAGGGGTGGTACCACCGCCCAGCCTCACTCGGAGACCGAGCCTAGGCGGTGCCACCGCTTGACATAGGCGGTTCCACCGCCCAGTTGTCCTGGGAGACTCAACTCCTGGGCGGCCACCGCCCAGTTGTCCTGGGAGACTCAACTCCTGGGCGGTGCCACCGCTTGACATAGGCGGTTCCACCGCCCAGTTGTCCTGGGAGACTCAACTCCTGGGCGGTGCCACCGCTTGACATAGGCGGTTCCACCGCCCAGTTGTCCTGGGAGACTCAACTCCTGGGCGGTGCCACCGCTTGACATAGGCGGTTCCACCGCCCAGTTGTCCTGGGAGACTCAACTCCTGGGCGGTGCCACCGCTTGACATAGGCGGTTCCACCGCCCAGTTGTCCTGGGAGACTCAACTCCTGGGCGGTGCCACCGCTTGACATAGGCGGTTCCACCGCCCAGTTGTCCTGGGAGACTCAACTCCTGGGCGGTGCCACCGCTTGACATAGGCGGTTCCACCGCCCAGTTGTCCTGGGAGACTCAACTCCTGGGCGGTGCCACCGCTTGACATAGGCGGTTCCACCGCCCAGTTGTCCTGGGAGACTCAACTCCTGGGCGGTGCCACCGCTTGCCGACCCAAGCGGTGCCATCACCGGCCAGGAAATCTGGGTCCAAATGGGCTAATCCATTCGGCCCAATTTGGGTCTATCAAGGGCCTAATTGCCCCAAGATTAAGTTAATGGGATCACCCTCCTATTTCTAACTTAATCATTATGCTAACTATGATATTTTAAGACATATATATTGCAGCTTGCTCGGTGTGTCAATCGCTTCTTCCAGCGAGCTTCCGACGAACTTCGGTGAACATCCGACGAAACCTCGGCGATGCTCCGATGGACTTCGGTAACTCCTGGACTTGCAACGATCCACTTGGCGGTTCCGATGAGCTTCTTTGGCAAGCTCCTGGACTTCTCGGATTTGTTCCCGTAGAATTCCGACAACCGTCGGACTTCCGTCGAACTCTCGAACTCCCAACGTGATCATCAGTCTTGACTCCGGTGCAACTCCTGCTGCATGTCTTACTTTCATTATGGTTAATCTTGCACATTATCTCAACATATGATTAGATAATACTGGATTAGATAACAAATGACAATTGACTTCTTCATCAAAATTCGAGATTCAACAGCTAAGGGGTATCGTCAAAGGCAAGGTGTTGACTATAACGAAACCTTCTCACCCATAGCAATGCTAAAATCTATTCAAATTCTATTAGCTATTGTAGCATACTATGATTATGAGATCTGGTAGATGGATGTGAAAATCGCATTCCTCAATGGGAACCTCAAGGAGGAGGTGTATATGATACAACCCAAGGGATTCGTGTCCAAGGACTACCCAGATAAGGTGTGCAGGTTGCTTAGATCCATTTATGGACTAAAACAAGCTTCTCAATGTTGAAACATAAGATTTGATGAGGCAATCAGATCTTATGACTTCATTAAGAACAAAGATGAGCCTTGTATGTACAGGAAGGTAAATGGGAGCGCTATCACATTTTTAGTGTTATATGTGGATGACATCATGATCATTGGGAATGATGTAGGAATGCTATCCACAGTAAAGGCTTGGTTATCTAGACACTTCTCCATGAAGGACTTAGGGGAAGCACCCTATATCTTGGGGATTCGGATTGATGATGCTTGGCTTGTCCCAATCCAGGTACATAGAAACCATTATCAAAAGGTTTGGCAAGGAAAATTCTAAGAGAGGTCTCATACCGATGAGACATGGATATCGCTTTCTAAGAGTATATCCCTAAAGACTCCTAAAGAAAGGGCAAATATGGATATGATATCTTATGTCTCAGGTATAAGGTTTATCATATATGTCATGCTATATACTAGGCCTGATATAGCGCATGCTCTGAGTGTCACGAGTAGGTATCAGGCGGATCCAAGCTTGGAGCACTAGAAAGCAATAAAGTGTATCCTTAAGTACTTATGAATGACTAAGGATCTTTTACTAGTATATGGAGGTAGTAGCCTCAGGGTTGAAGGCTACTAGGACTCAAGTTTTCAATCCGATGTCAATGATAACAAGTCGAATTCGGGGTATGTGTACACCTTGAATGGAAGAGTAGTGTGCTGGAAGAGTTCTAAACAAGATACTACTGCTGACTCAACCACAAAGGCGGAGTACATTATTGCAGCAGATGCATCAAAGGATGGAGTTTGGATGAAAAAGTTCATTACAAATTAAGGAGTCGGATCAACTAGCAAGGAACTGATTCCTTATATTGCGACAACTATGGGGCGATTACTCAAATAAGGGAACTCGGGTCTCAACAGAAGTGTTCTAAGAAGGTTCCAACTTATTTGAGAGATCATGACCCAAGGAGATGTAGTGGTGGAAAGAGTTCCATCCGAAGATAACATTGCAGATCTACTGACAAAGCCGTTGTCTTAAATTATCTTTGAGCGTCATAGGAGTCTGATGGGGATCAAACATATAGGTGATTGGCTTTAGGTCAAGTAGGAGATTGCTAGTTATATGTGCCCTGCAAGCCAATCACATGAGTGATGGCACATGTGACTTGACAAAAAATATTTTTGCTTATTATACTTTGACATTTATCACTTTATATTGACTATTGCACATATGCATGTATATATTGTAATATCCTTGAATCTATGCAATAGGAATCGGATCGTGATGAGATCACGATAATGAGACCGATTCATCTTTAAACATATATTCTAAATAATCCCTGTTATAGGGTACTCGAGAGGGATATTGTGATAATCGAACAAACTAGTGTGCTGTATACCCATCCATATGATAGATGCAGCTGGTCTCATAGCTGCTCGTGTGGGGACACTAGGGATACAGTATAGGTGCTCATTCGAGAATGAGTTCACTGATTGATCCGCTTACGAAATGCTAGATGGTTGATGATGCCTTAATATCAAACAACAATTCCATAGTCCTAGTGGTGTATCTGGTCTTTAGACTTAAGACACCAAGGATGTCCTATATGAGTGCTCCACTCTTTGATACCAGATAAATAGGTTTAGATGTCCCAAATCTAGTACAGTTGGTCATTGGGAGTGGCAATCGACCTTACGAGCGCTATTGAGTGTCGATAGAGGATCATCCACTCTCGGTGCTATGAGAGGAATATCCCATGTGTTCTTGCTCAGACAAATCTCTGGTTAGGGTCATTCGGATTAAGAGAGAAAGAACTCTCCGGGAGAATCCGATTAGAACAAGACTTGAGTAGAAACCATATGGATCTGATAGCACCATGCCCGATATACGGTCTCTGGGATATTAGATGGATGAGGGACTATAGCTATACGGTAACTAAGGACAGTTAGGTTATTATAATAGATTGGATTCCCCTGTATCGTTTGGAGACTACGACTTAGTGGCCTAGTACGTCCGTAGTCGATAAGTCGAGTGAATTATTATGGAGATAATAATTCACTAAGCCATAAGGAGTTTTAACAGGTATGACTCATGGCTAGCTCGATATTGGGCCTAGAGGGTTACACACATATGATAGGCATTGTGATGAGTAGAGGTTCGGATATGAGATATCCGTTGGAGCCCCTATTTTATTGGATATCCAATAAGCCCTTGAATTATTGGATCCTATGAATGAGATCCAATAAAAGCTCATTGATTATTTGATAGAGATCCACTAATCTAAGAGGCTTGGGTAATTGGATGCAGATCCAATACCCAATAGGGGAGGATCCATTATGGTTTAACAAGGGACCTCTATAAATAGGAGGGATTTAGTGGTTCATAAGCTAGAGCCGTTACTTGCCTCTTCTATTCTCCTCCCCCTCTCCAACTCAGAGCAGGCCTGAAGCTTTGAGGAGTGTCGTTGTAGCCCTGCTGTGTGGATCACCGTTAGAGAGGAGGATGCTTGACCTCCTTCACCCTCTCCTAGAGATCTATAAGGAACTAGGGATATACGATCTCCCTAGGTAACACAATCTATTCTATACACAGTTTGCTTCACGGATTTTTTATGCACCAATCTTCGTACAACGATGAACATCTCTTTAGGAATAGGGGATTTTATTTTTATTCTTCCATTATGCATGTGATGTCGCCCCCAAGATTTCCAAACAATTCTCTCATCTAGTATTAGAGCTTGCTGCTTTTGCTGCCACCTCTATCACCCACCACTAGCCAAGTAATTCTCACAATTGCTCTTGACGTCGCCATCTCCACCGTCATCTTCTACCATAGATCAAATCAATATACTATCATCACCTCTAATTGCATCAAGAGATTTGGTATTTTCCTATCACCAATACCTTTTACTACTGCAAATTTCCATTCGGAATACTAAGAGGATTGGTATATATCCCATGCTTTGAATTCCTTTCGTTGTAAAAGTTATCATCTTTACAAACGAAGGATTGCTGTAGAAAATTTCAGCAGCATATTGTTGTCTTTAACCGATCTATTTGCTATCCTTTTTTAACATAATTTCTTATACGCTTCATAGATCATCTTGACTTCCATCTAAGATTGATCTATTGAGGAATTCATCTATAAAAATGTTCTTGTGTTGCTATAAATTTTCTTCATAAATCATTAGAATTTTTCGATGAGAATTCTGCTATCGTAACTTGCACTAATTTCCTTACTGTTATAATTTTCTTAATTAAATTGGTCATCATTGCTGTTATATAAATTTAGATTTTGTTGTCAAATTCCCTCCTCAAATCTCTTGATTTTTGCTGCAAATTTTGTTGAGAAACCATTGTTTCTTCGACGATAATTCTGCTCTTACAAGACAACACCTATCTACAGCAACTTCCACCGATTTCTATCAAACCTTTACTGCCATCTACCACAGATGTAAAGCTTTTTTTTTCCTAACCTTCATAAACTACCATCACAGCCCTAAAACTCCACCAAACCACACCCTCCAATACACCCAAAATAGCCACAAAACAAGCCTAAAATCGTAGCCTACATCCACCAACCCTTTCGACCACCACTTCTCTCAACCGATACATGCCTTTAACTAGACAATAAAAGAGAGATATTAATATTTCAGATTTGGAGGCATATACTATGGCATCTGAGGAGACAATCAATGCTAAATTCGAAGCCTTTGAGATGCGAATGAAAGATAAGATTCAGACTCTCTTTATCGAACTCAATTTAGACCGACCACCAAGCCCGAAGAAATCACATCAAGGAGAGAGCTCTGACCAATCACACCAGGCCCTAAGAGATAACTTCCAAGAGAGGAGAGGCTCTATGACCGATCCCTACTATCCACACATGAGGGTGGACTTCCATAGATGAGAAGAAGGAGACTCGATTGGTTGGATCTCATGCACGGAGCGATATTTTCAGTACCACAAAACCACGGACGCATCTATGGTGAAAATTACGGCTATGTATCTTAAAGGGGATGCCATACAATGGTTTGACTAGTTTGAACATACTCATGGAGTTCTCTTATGACAAAAATTCAAAGGACTGTTGATTCGCTTCAAACCATCTGATTACGAGAACATTGATGGACAACTAGCAAAGATCCGACAAACCTCTACCATTCAGGAGTACCAAACTAGGTTTAAAAGTTTATCTAATCAAACTTGTGATTAGTCTAAAAAACAGCTATTAGGGACCTTCATTGAGAGCTTGAAGCTAGAGATTTGGGGAGAAGTTAAAGCGCGATAATTGTACACACTTATGGCAACCATCTCTTTCACATGACTTCAAGACGAGAAATTGAACCATAAAGCCCAGAGGACTAGGGTCGCTCCTTGACCAGTAATGTCAACTGAGCCCTAGCATCAAAAAGGTTGATAAGAGAAGAGCTTCAAGAGTGATCTGCGAAGGGGTTATGTTGGCATTGCGATGAGCTATGGAGTCACGAGCATCGCTATAAAAAAGTGATACTTCTTGTGATTGAACAAGTAGAAGAAGAGGTCATTGAACATCCAGAAGAGAGCCTTGAATATTGGGAAATCTAGGGTGCGACATCATATGTGCAATGGAAGAACAGAAAACAAAATCCCTAATTTCCCAAAGATTTGTTTGTCGTCGTGCAAAGATTAGTGCGAAAAATCTACAAAACAGAAAACTATGTATAGTAAAGATTATGTTACCTATGGAGATAATATATGTCATGCTCCCCCGAATTTAATTCTCATTTAGAAGGTGTGAACCTAACTCAAAATTAATAATATTATAATTCAACAAACAATCCAGGATCCAAACACATATTTCAGGCCACTAAGAAAACACTCAAGTCAAAATTCACCTATATAATCCATAATTTATAAAACCTGTACAGTTTATCATCATACCATCATATCACTTAATGATTCACAAAATCCAAAGCCAACTCAACTAAACCATAACCACATCATAAATCCATAAGTATAGGAATCTATATAATCACAAAACCAACATGTATCATATGTTTATATCATTACATAATTTAAACTTAACATTTCCAAAATCTTGATATGAGAGGTACTTTTTAAATATTTACAAAATACATCAATCTAGAGTTATTGTTGATATTTCATTACACACAAAAGGAACTTATATAACATCATCCTATCAAGTACGAAAGATTTGCCCCAAAATCTTCTAGCTTTCCACTATTTCAGCTCAATTTAAACATTTTAGCGAGCAACAAGTTATCCTGAAAAAAATTATATAGCAACGGAGTGAGCATATAAAGCTTAGTAAGTGACTAACATATCCATGACAAAGATGATAGTTTCGAACAAATAAAGTTTCAAAATATAAGGTAGAGATATAAGAGTTCAAAGATAGCCACTCGATGAATGCAGAATTACAATGTCATTTCATTCGAAGCATGTTTTCTTCATAACAATGGAGTAAGGGCTAATTGGAGCATATCATTGGCATAAGAAACATATCCATGACATATGAAATATTTCAAAACATATCAAAGACATAAGGAGCATTTCGGATATCAATAACATACGAAATATTTCGGAGCATATCAATAACAAATAAAATATTTCAGAATATATCAATGACGGATGAAATGCTTCGGAATATATAAATGGTATATGAAGCATTTTGGAGCATATCAAAGAACAAATATGAAACAGAAGCTCAAACGTCGCATTTGACATTGCACACATTTCATTCTTATCTAAAGCACATATAGAAGTACATAACCAAAGCTCTGGATATCATATCAAACAGATATAATATGAAGTGGGATCCCAAACATAATCTCTCATATCTGAGAGCATTATCCATCCACATCTGGATAAAGCCAAAGAGGGCTGACAGAACATCACGGGCTCTAAGCACATATCCTTTATCATTTCTGGCAAAGGTCCAGATAATCCCTTTACCATTTCTGGCAAAGGTCCAAATAGTCCCTTTACTATTTCTAGCAAAAGTCCAAATAATCCCATAAATACCAAAGTATAAAAGGATATTATGAACAATAAATTAGGACATATCAAAAACACATCCGGAACAATGGAATGCATGTGCCTATACGAAACATTATGATACAAATATGAACATTACATAATAGATGCAGGTATACAAATAATTAAAGAATAAGAGTATATAGAAATTTAAAAAAATAATGTAAAGCTCAACTAAAGTAAGGATATTGACTGAAATCAATTTCCAAAGAGAAGAAACAATAAGAGGCGAAATCGACCAAAGCTCGATTCTGGTAGAATTTAAGAGGTAGATTTTATAAATTATTTGGATAACCAATTATGCTCCAATTTATACAAAATAGGTGTCATTCAAAGCTGTGTTAATCTAGTTTTAGATAAATAAGTTTTGCATGAATTGGAATTTACAATAGGAAGTTACAAATAATTTCATATCGAAAGGTCTGAAAACATCAGCTCTATTTTTCTAAATCCACAAGGTCAATAAAAATAGATGTTTTAGTTTGCAATTGTATTCCAAAAATTTCAAATCAGGTAAACACAAAAATAATTTTGAGTCTAGTTTCCAATAAATCATATTTTGCATGAATCAAAGTTTCCAACAGAAAGTTATAACCAGTTTAGCAACAAAAGGTCAGAAATTATAGTCCCTATTTTGTAGAATCTGTAGGGTTAATTTAAATAGAAGTCTGAGTAGGCATTTAAACTCTAAATCATTCACTCCAAGTATCAAAATAAAGTCTTTGAGTTTACTTTCAAATGGATTAGTCTTTGCCTAAATCAGAGTTTAGTACTAAAAGTTAGGTCTAAAACAATATATAGAGGTCTGATTACCGAAAAATTATAGATTCATGGCTTTGTATCAAAACGAAAGAAATGTCTACTTCTCAGCTGAAATCTTTTAAATTTTGTAGAATTAAAATAAAAACAGAGATTAGAATTTCTGCGAGATAGGGTTAGAACACTTGCCTTAGAAAAGTTTGATTCCCAAATGTGGAGAAATTGATGCAAAACCTCAAGCAAAGCTTCTTCGTCTTCTTCCATTCTCTTCTCTCCTCAAACCCACGTTGGTTGTAGTTTTACTCCTTTAATTTCTCTTGTAATGCATTAGATTAGGCTAATATAAAGATTACAAGGTGGCAAGCATGCATGAAAGAGGCCTATGTGTCATCCTTAGAATAAACATAAGTGGCACCAACCTTAGGTTAGCTAATGACACATGTCCACCATTTAAAAAAAAAACTTAATCTGAATCTTTCATAAATCATATCAAATTTTTAATATTTATACTTAGGTCCCTACATTACAAATAAGCCCTTATAAAAAAATGAGGGATGTTCTAGTATATCCCTGAATCCTTGCAGATCTCTAGGAAAGGGTGAAGGAGATCAAGTGCCCTCCTCTCTAGTGGTGATCCACACAGCAAGACTGCGATGATGCTTCTCAAAACTCCAGGCCTCCTCTGATGTGGGAAAGGGGAGAAGAATAAGAGAGGCAAGCAAAAGCTCTACCCTATGA
Source organism: Musa balbisiana (assembly GCA_004837865.1). Taxonomy (NCBI): domain Eukaryota; kingdom Viridiplantae; phylum Streptophyta; class Magnoliopsida; order Zingiberales; family Musaceae; genus Musa; species Musa balbisiana. Next base: position 23,602,103 of record CM017193.1, on the reverse strand, counting down.
ACCATTGAATCCCTCCTATTTATAGAGGTCCCCTATCAAACCATAATGGATCCTCCCTATTGGGTATTGGATCTGTATCCAATTACCCAAGCCTCTAGAGGGATCCTCCCCTATTGGGTATTGGATCTGTATCCAATTACCCAAGCCTCTTAGATTAATGGATCTCTATCCAATAATCTATCATGGGCTGTTACTGGATCTCATTCTTAGGATCCATAATTCATTGGCTTATTGGATATTCAATCAGATAAGGGCTCTAACGGATATCTCATATCCAAACCTCCACTTATCGCAATGCCTACCATATGCGTGTGACCCTCTAGGCCCAATATCGAGCTGGTTATGAGTCATACATGTTAGAACTACTTCTGGCTTAATGAATTATTATCTCCATAATAATTCACTCGACTAATTAACTACGAACGTACTAGGCCACTGTGTCGTAGTCCCCAAACGATATAAGGGAATCCAATCCATTAGACATGTCTGTCCTCAGTTACCATGTACCTATAATCTCTCATCCATCTAATATCCCAGAGACCATATACTGGGTATGGTGTTGTCAGACCCATACGGTTTCTACTCGAGTCTTGTTCTAATCGGATTCTCCCGGAAAACTCTTTCTCTCTCATTCCGAATGACCCTGGCCGGGGATTTATATGAGCAAGAACACATGGGATATTCTTCTCATGACATCGAGAGTGGATGATCCTCTATCAACATTCAATAGCCCTCGTAAGGTTAACTACCACTACCGATGACCAATTGTATTAGATTTGGGACATCCAAACCTATAAGTCCGGTATCAAAGAATGAAGCACTCATATAGGACATCTTTGGTGTCTCAAGTCTAAGGATCAGATACACCATTGGGACTACCGAATTGCTATCTAACAATAAAGCATCATCAACCATCCAACATTCCATAAATGAATCAATCAGTGATTGCTAGTGTCCCCACATGAGCAGCTATGAGACTAGCTGCATCCATTATATGGATGGGTATACAGCACATCAGTCTATTCGGTTATCTCGATATCCCTCTCGAGTAACCTATGATCGAGAATATTTAGGATATGTGTTTAAAAGCGAATCGGTCTCATTATCGTGATCTTATCACGATCTGATTCCCATTGCACAAATCCAAGGACATCACAACATATACATACATATATGCAATAGTCAATATAAAGTGACAAATACCAAAATATAATAAGCAAAAGACTACATGTCAAGTCACACGTGTCATCACTCACGTGATTGGCTTGCAAGGCACATATAACTAGCAATCTCCCACTTAACCTAAAGTCAATCACCTATGTGTCTGATCCCCATCAGACTCCTGTGACACTCAAAGAAAACCTAAAACAATGGTTCTATTAGTGGATCTACAATATTATCTTCGGATGAAACTCTTTCCACTACTACATCTCCCCAAGTCATGATCTCTCTAATAAGTTAGAAACTCCTCAGAACACTTCTGATGAGAGTCAGGTTTCCTTATTTGAGTAATCGCCCCGTAGTTGTTGTAATATATGGAAATCAGCTTCTCGCTACCCAACACGACTCTCAGATCTGTGATAAACTTCTTCATCCAGACTCCCTCCTTTGCTGCCTTTGCTACAGCAATGTACTTCTTTTTCGCCTCTATGGTCAAGTCAGCAATAGTATCTTGCTTGGAACTCTTCCAGCACACTACTCCTCTATTCAAGGTGTACACATACCCTAAATTCGACTTGCTATCATCGACATTAGATTGAAAACTCGAGTTCGTGTAGCCTTCAATCCTAAGGCTACTACCTCCATATACTAATAAAAGATCCTTAGTCCTTCTTAAGTACTTAAGGATATGCTTTACTGCTTTCCAATGCTCCAAGCCTAGATCCGCCTGATACCTACTCGTGACACTCAAAGCATGCACTATATCAGGCCTGGTACATAGCATGGCATACATGATAGACCCTACTACTGATGCATAGGGTATCCTATCCATGTTCGCCCTTTCTTCAGGAGTCTTTCGGGACATACTCCTAGAAAGTGATATTCCATGCTCATTGGTATGCGACTTCTGTTGGAATTTTTCATGCCTAACATTATAACAATGGTGTCTATGTACTTGAACTAGGACAAGCCAAGCATCCATGACTCACAGTCAGCTCGATATTGGGCCCAAAGAGTCATATACATATGGTAGGCATTGCGACGAGTAGAGGTTCAGTTATGAGATATCTATTAGGGCCCATTTATTATTGGATATCCAATAAGCCCCTAAATTATTGAATCCTACGAATGAGATCCAATAAGAGCTAATAAGAGATTATTGGATAGAGACACACTAATCTAAGAAGCTTGGGTAGTTGGATGGAGATCCAATATCCAATATGGCAGGATCCATTATGGTCAAGTTGATAGGGGGCCTTTATAAATAGGAGGAAACTAAAAACCCATAAGCTTGAGGTTCTTTTTGGCTCCCTCCACCTATTCTCCTCTCTCCCTCTCCTCCTCATATTGCAGCCCCTATTTGGGGCGTGTGGACAGCAAGAAGGGGCAGCCCCTTCTTAATTACGTGGTTTGCACGAGGAAGAGTTTTGAGCAGTGATTTAAGGAGCATCTTCATAGCCCCCTACCGTGTGGATCACCGCTAGAGAGGAGTACAATTGACCATCTTCATCCTCTCCCACAGATCTGTAGGTTTTCAAGGATATACGATCTCCCTAGTTAATTCTCTTACGTGTAGTTTTTCGATTTTGTAGGTTTCTGTGCACCAACTTTTGCACGATGATGAAACCTTCTTTTATGCAGGAATTCTAGGATTTTGTTTTTCTGTTCTTCCGCTACACATGTGATGTCACCCTAGATTTTCCAATAGAGACTCGAGTAGAAATTGTATGGGTCAAATAGTACCATGCCCGATATATAGTCTTTAGGGTATTATATGGATAAGGGACTATAGATACATGGTAACTAAGGATAAACAGGTCCGATAGACTGGATTCCCTTGTATCATTTGGAGATTACGACGTAGTGGCCTAGTATGTCTGCAATTAATAAGTCGAGCGAATTATTATGGAGATAATAATTCACTAAGCTAGAAGGAGTTCTGACAGGTATAACTCACGGCGAACTCGATATTGGGCCTGAATTGTCATACACATATGGTAGGCATTGCGACAAATAGAGGTTCGGATATGAGATATTCACCGGAACCCCTATCTTATTAGATATCCAATAAGCCCCTTGAATTATTGGATCCTGTGGATGAGATCCAATAAGAGCTAATGAGAGATTATTGGATGGAGATTCACTAATCTAAGAAGCTTGAGTAGTTGGATGGAGATCCAATTCCCAATAGGGTAGGATTCATTAGGGTTAAGTTGACATTGAGCCTCTATAAATAGGAGGAAACCAAAGGTTCCTAGGCTAGAGCTTCTCTTGGTTACCATCTCCTACTCTCCTCTCCCTTTCTCCTCCTCAAATAGTAGACCTCGAGATTTGATGAGCGTCGTCGCGGCCCTACTGTATGGATCACCGTTAGAGAAGAGAACATTGGACCTCCTTCATCCTCTCCTATAGATCTATAGGGATTTAAGGATATCTGATATCCTTTGGTAACACAATATTTCATATACGCAGTTTTTAATTTTATAGATTTTATGCACCAATCTTTGTACGACGATAAACACAAGTTATGAAAAATTTAGGGATTTTTATTTTCTATTATTTCGCTATACATGTGATGTCGCCCCTAGATTTCTCTACATATATCTTATGCCAAAAGCTCAGAGATTATAAAGTAACATTTAAGGATTGGAATATAAAGACCTTTGGCAATATTACTACTCGAGTCCAATTATGCAAAAAGGAGCTAATGGCGGTGCAACATGAGCTACATCTTCAACCCCATGATAAGAATCTTATTTGTAAAGAGATAAAAGCTAGAGATAACTTTATACAAGCCTTAAAGTAAGAGGAAAGTTTTGCAAAACAGAAATCACGACAGCATTGGCTTACTCTAGGGGATTCCAATACTAAGTTTTGCTAGTCATAGGTGCCTTGCAAGCCAATCATGTGTGACATAATACACATTCTTTTTTTCTTATTATATTTTAGTATTTTATCACTTTTTTCTACTTGTTACATATATACATATATATTATGATGTTCATGGATCTGTGCAATAGGAATCAGATAATAATGAGATCATGATAATGAGACTGATTTACCTTTAAACACATACCCTAAATAATCCTAATCATAGGTTACTCATAAGGGACATTGAGATAACCGAACAAACTGGTGTGTTATATACTCATCCATATGATGGGGGCAATTAGTCTCCTAGCTGCTCATGTGGGGATACTATGGCTACAATGCATATGCTCATTGAAGAATGAGTTCACTGATTGACCTACTCACAGAATTTTAGATAGTTAATGATACCTCATTGTCAGACAGTGATTCCATTGTCCCAGTGGTATACCTGATCCTTAGACTTGAGACACTAAGGATATCTTGTATAAGTACTTCATTCTTTGATACTAGACTTATAGGCCTAAAAGTTCTAGATCTAGCATAGTCGGTCATTGAGAGTGGCAACCAACCTTATGAGGACTATTGAGTATTGATAGAGGATCATCCACTCTTGATATCATGAGAAGAATATCCCATGTATTCTTAGTCAAACAAATCCTTGGCTAGGATCATTCGGATTAAGAGAGAAAGTGTTCTCAGGGAGAATCTGATTAGAGCGAGACTTGAGTAGAAACTGTATGGGCCTAACAGTACCATGCCTGGTATACGATCTCTATGGTATTAGATAGATGAGTGACTATAAATACATGGTAATTGAGGATAAATAGGTCCAATGGGTTATATTTCCTCGTATCATCTAGGGATTGAGACGTAATGGCCTAGTACGTCCACAATCAATGAGTCAAGTGAATTATTATGGAGATAATAATTCATTGAGCCAGAAAGAGTTCCAAAAGGTATGACTCATGACTAGCTTGATATTGGGTCTAGAGGGTCACACACATGATAGGCATTGCGACAAGTAGAAGTTCAGATATGAGATATCCATCGGAGACCCTGTCTTATTAGATATCTAATAAGCCCTTGAATTATTGGATCTTATGGATAAGATCAAATAAAAGCCAATGAGAGATTATTGGATAGAGATCCACTAATCTAAGAGGCTTGGGTAGTGTTGGGAAATCTTGGGGGTGACATCTCATGCGCAGCGGAAGAACAGAAAATAAAATCCCTAAGTCTCCATAGGTTTGTTCGTCGTTGTGCGAAGATAGGTATGCAAAAATTCGTGAAACTTAAAACTATGTATAGAGTAAATTGTGTTACATAGAGAGATCGTATATCCCTGTATCCCTGTAGATCTCTAAGAGAGGGTGAAGGAGGCGCCCTCCTCTCTAGTGGTGATCAACACAGTAGGGCTGTGACAACGCTCCTTAATACTCCAAGCCTGCTCTGAGGTAGAGAGGGGGAGGATAATAGGAGAGGCAAGCAAAGGCTCTAGCCTATAAACCACTGAATTCCTCCTATTTATAGAGGTCTCATATCAACTTAATCCAAATGGATTCTCCCCTATTGGGTATTGGATCTCCATTCAACTACCCAAGTCTCTTATATTAGTGGATCTCTATCCAATAATCTCTCAGTGGCTCTTATTGGATCTCATTAATAGAATCTAATAATTTAGGGGCTTATTGGATATCCAATAAAATCGAGGCTCCGACAGATATCTCATATCCGAACCTCTACTTATCGCAATGCCTACCATATATGTGTGACCCTCTAGGCCCAATATCAAGCTAGCTGTGAGTCATACCTATCAGAACTCCTTTTGGCTCAGTGAATTATTATCTCTACAATAATTCACCCGACTCATCGATTACGGACGTACTAGGCCACTATGCCGCATTCCCTAGAAGATATAGGGGAATTCAATCCATTGGACCTATTTGTCCTTAGTTATCGTGCACCTATAGCCTCTTATCCATCTAATATTCCAGAGATAGTATACCGGGTATGGTTTTGTCAGACCTATACGGTTTCTACTCAAGTTTCGCTCTAATCGGATTCTCCTAGAGAACTCTTTCTCTCTCAATCCAAATGACCCTAGCCAGGGATTTGTTTGAGCAAAAATATAGGGGATATTCCTCTCATGACACTAAGAGTGGATGATCTTTTATCGATACTCAATAGCCCTCGTAAGGTTGACTGTCACTCCTGATGACCAGTTGTACTAGATTTGGAACATCCAAACATATAAGTCTGGTATCAAAGAATGGAGCACTCATATAGGACATCCTTGGTGTCTCAAGTCTAAGGACCAGATACACCACTAGAACTACGAAATTGCTGTATGACAATAAGGCAACATCAACCATCTAGCATTTCGTAAGCGGATCAATTAGTGAACTCATTCTCCAATTAGCACTTGTATTATATCCCTAGTGTCCCCACACGAGCAGCTATGAGACCAATTGCATCCATCATATGGACGGGTATACAGCATACCAATCTATCCGATTATCTCGATATCCCTCTCGAGTAACCTATGATTGGGATTATTTAAGATTTATGTTTAAAGGTGAATCAGTCTCATTATCATGATCTCATCATAATCCGATTCCCATTACACAGATCTAAGGACATCATAATATATATTTGCATATATGCAATAGTCAATATAAAGTGATAAATACTAAAATATAATAAGCAAAAAGATTTCATGTTAAGTCACACGTGTCATCACTCACCAGATTGGCTTGTTGGGCACTTATGAATAGCAATCTCTCACTTGACTTAAAGCCAATCACCTATATGTCTGATCCCCATCAGACCACTATGATGCTAAAAGACAATCAGCGACAATGGCTTTGTCAATGGATCTGCAATGTTATCTTTGGATGGAACTCTTTCCACTACTAAATCTCCTCGGGTCACGATCTCTCTGATCAGGTGGACCTTCCTCAAAATATGCTTAGATTTCTGATGAGACTTGGGTTCCTTTGCTTGAGCAATTGCCCCATGATGAACTTCTTTATCCATACTCCTTCATTTGTTGCCTCTATTATAGCAATGTACTATGCCTCTGTGGTTAAGTCAGTAGTAGTATCTTGCTTGGAACTCTTCTAGCACACTACTCCTCCATTCAAAGTGTACACATACCCCGAATTCTACTTGCTATCATCAACATCAGACTGAAAACTTGAGTCCTTGTAGCCTTCAACCCTAAGGCTACTACCTCTTATACTAGTAAAAAATCCTTAGTCCTTCTCAAGTACTTAAGGATACACTTTACTGCTTTCCAGTGTCCAAAACTGGATCCGCTTGATACCTACTCGTGACACTCAGAGCATACACTATATCAGGCTTAGTACATAGCATGACATACATGATAGACCCTATTACTGATGCATATGGTATCCTATCCATATTCGCCCTTTCTTTAGGAGTCTTTGGGAACATACTCCTAGAAAGCGATATCTCATATCTCATCAGTATGAGACCTCATTTGGAATTTTCTATGTCAAATCTTTTGACAATGGTGTCTATATACCTAGACTAGGACAAGCCAAGCATCTTCTTGGATTTATCTTTATAGATCTGAATCCTCAAGATAAATGATGCTTCCCCTAAGTCCTTTATGAAGAAGTGTCTAGATAACCAAGCCTTTACTATGGATAGCATTCCTGCATCATTCCTAATGATCAGGATGTCATCCACATATAACATCAAAAAGGTAATAGCTCATCTTACTTTTCTATACACACAAAGCTCATCTTCATTCTTAATGAAGTCATAAGATCTGATTGCCTTATCAAATCTTATGTTTCGACTTCAGGAAGCTTACTTTAGTCCATAAATAGATCTAAGCAACCTGCACACCTTATCTGGGTAGTCCTTGGATACGAATCCCTCAGGTTATATCATATATACCTTCTCCTCGAGGTTCCCATTAAGGAATACAATTTTCACATCCATTTGTCAGATCTCATAATCATAGTATGCTGTAATAGACAATGGAATTCGGATGGATTTTAGCATTGCTATAGGTGAGAAGGTTTCGTCATAGTCAACACATTGCCTTTGACGGTACCCCTTAACCACTAGCCTTGCATTATAGATCTCTACCTTTCCATCTACTCCGATCTTTTTCTTAAAGATTCATTTGCAACCGATGGGTACAATACCCACGGGCGCATCAACTAGGTTCCAAACCTTGTTGGAGTACATGGAATCCATCTCAAAATTCATGGCTTTTTGCTACTTCCCGGAGTCTATACTCATAACAGCCTCTTTGTAGGTTTGAGGATCAATATCCTTAACATCCTCTCCTCTAATATGTTCCACATATCTCTCAGGAATATGGGATACTTTGTCGGACCTACGTAAAGTTGGAACTTGTGTATTAGGTACTTGAATAGACTCGAGCTATAGAGTGGTGCTTGAGCTAGGTTCTCGAACCTCGCTCAACTTAATCATGCTCCCACGGTCTCTACTAAGAATGTGTTCCTTCTCAAGGAATATTGCTCTCTTGGCTACAAAGACCTTTTGGTCCTCGAGATAATAGAAATAATACCCACAAGTTTCCTTGGGGTATCCCATGAACTTGCACTGCTCCGTTCTTGATTCCAACTTATCGGGGTTATGTCTTTTAATTTCAGCAGGGCAGCCCTAAATCTTAACAACCTTAAGATCAAGTTTCTTCCCTTTCCATATCTCATATGGTGTAGACACTACCGACTTAGTTGGAACTTTGTTCAGAAGGTAAGTTGCAGTCTCTAGGGCATTGTTAGGACTCTAACTATGAGAGTCCTAATTGAGAGGGACACTCATGTAAAACCTACCTAAGCTGACCCCTATTAAAAAGGTAAAGAGGTCAGCTAGGGTTAAGAGATTGTTTCTTATAGAAGAATTAGGAGTTGAAAAGGAATAGGAGTCTTGAGTAGGTGTCCTATTCGGAGTTGGTTAGAAGTAAGAGTCTGATAAGACCCTACAGTCTTATCGTAAAAAAGAAGAAGAGAAAGGGATGATCACTTCGAGGGGATCGACCTCCTTGATCGCTTCGAGGGGATCGGCCCTCCCTAATTGCTTCGAGGGGATCGGCCTTCTATGGTTTGTCAAAAGACAGAGTAGTATTTTTCATTGATTCCCCAAAAAGAAGCAGTTACATCACTACTTATAGAGTTCCACCTAGAGTCCACCAAGACTTGGACTCTTAATAATAAATAAATATTAAATAAACCTCTACCTGACTCTAACTGAACTAAATAGACTCAATAAACAACTGGACTAAACAGACTCAATAAACATTATTCAAAAGCTTAGAAAAAGGGTCCTAACAGTTCCTCCCTCTTCAAATCAGCCTTGTCCTCAAGGCTGAGCAGCATCAATCATGGGGAGCTTCTCTTTAGTCATAGACTATCTGCAACGCATCACAACCCGTTGATCAAGTAAGTATGATCTCCACCTTTTGATAGTGTAAGCAACAGGTCAGTTTTTCAGTGTAGTAATCATTGTAAGAAACTGCTAGCCCTGTATAATCAATTTTATCTTTGAACCATTGCTATCACAAGTGAAAATCCGTCCATCAACGATCTTTACTTCAAATCTGTCATAGTCTTCAATGTGGTAGACCAATCGGTCAATAGTCTCACTGTCCATAAAATTGTTAGTGCTACCAGTATCAATCGAAACTATAATAGGCTGATGCTCTAGAGTTCCCTCAACTTCCATAGTTTGCGGGTTAGAGTAGTTGGCTAATGTATGCATTATATGTATGGTAGGTTCAACATATTCATTAGAATTTATACCTTCATGATCGGAGTCCATATTCTTAGCTTTCGGCTCCTCTCTAATTGGTTCAATCATTAGAAGTTGCCCTTGTTTACATCGATGCTCTATACTCCATTTTTCATCATAGCACAAACCCCTTGCTGATATTTCCTTGCTAATTTTTTTCTCATGTAGATATGCGAATGAGATCGCAGCTATCATAGTGCGGGGTTGACGAGCCTTAACTTCACACTGGATCTCTGGAATAAGCCCTTCAATAAATGTACTCAGAAGTTGTCGTTCCGACCAATCTCTAGCTTAATTTGATAATCTTTCAAACCTACTTTGATATTCTGACACTGTAGAAGTTTGATAAATTTTGGCAAGCTGGTCATCAACATTCTCATAATCGGATGGACTAAAGCGAACAAGAAGCCCTCTTTTGAACTACTCCCATGAAGGAACTCCATAGCAAGTTTCATACCAATTGTACCACTAGATTGCATCTTCATCGAGCTGGATTGAGGCCACTTCTACCTTCGATTCTTCTGGGGTTCTGTGAAAATGAAAGAAATTTTCCGCCTTAGAGATCCAACTAGTCGGATCTCCATCTTTCCATCTCGGAAATTCCACCTTCATGTGTGAGTAGTTTGTGTCACAATCTTGGGGCCATTTTCTTGTATTTTCAGATCTATGCAATGTAGAACTTGAGCTCCTATCTTGTTGAAATTTGCTGAGACTCTCCAGTAGGCTCCATTTGAAATCATTAAGTGTTTCTTGCAACCGGTTCTCAATTCTGATTTCCCATGCTTCCATTTGTGCTTTCACTGCGTTATCGGTGGCCATTGCGCAAGACTACAAATCTGGGTTCTCAACTCCTGTTTTTGATGTCGGTTAAGGGCATCAGCATTGTCAATGCAAAGTTGCCGAGGAGGTGGACGCCGAGGGCAACGCTGCGTTGGAGGAAGCGTTGTTGCCCTATCTCTGTCGCTGTGTGGGGTGAGAGCGTCGGGGCTGAAAGACGACTACGTCGATGTGGTTGTAGCTGCTGGACCCAAGGGGCGATCGCCGGGTAGCGGGGTTGAGGCTGCGGTGGTGATGGCAACTTGCGGTTGTGGTAGAAGATGCTAAGCAGGGGGAGGCAGCGTTGAAGCGGCCGGGGTTGAGATTGCAGTGGAGAATAGGAATCGATGGTGGCACTGCGGGAACAAGGGCAATTGGTGATTTGCCCTTTTTCTATCACCAGAGCAAGGGGGAGGCTGCGAGGATCACGGCTGGGCGGCGAGCAGAGTCATCACTGGTTGGGGAGTAGCAGCGACGGTGACGGCAGCCGGCGTTCACAGCAGCAAGGGGACTTGCGACTGTGGTGCAAGGTGAGTTGCTTGTGCTTACTCTGTTTCGGTTACAAAAGATGCAGAGCAAGGTGGAGCGGCGGGTGGGAGGCGAGCGGCGGTCGTCGCACGGTGGCCCGCAGCGGTGATGGGTTCGGCCGGTGGAGGCGCAGTTGGAAACAAGGGTAGCAGCGATGAGTTGACCTGTTCGGCGTGAGGAGGGGGGCAACCGGCTGCTGCGGCTGCGACCCGGGGGGGGGGCACGGTGGCAGGGAATTTAGGGCAACGTCGCCAAGAGCATCAACGACGAAGGGGTGGTCCGCTAGCAGGGAGACGGCGCCAGTGGTCCTTCTGGCTCGAGCGAGATGGGGAAGCGAGGAGGAGAGGTCGCCGGCAGGGGGGCAGCGACGGTGTTGGTTGATCGGCCGGGAATCAACGCCGGCGGTGGAAAGGAGGCAGCAAGGGAGGGGCGCAGCCTGCCGGAGAGCAGGGGCGGCGGTGGGGAAGAAGGGAAGTAGGGAACCTTCCCGGTGGCCGCCGGGGTAACAACCCACTTTCTTTCTTCTTTTTTTTTTTTTTTAAGGTTGCAGCGAGAACGCGAAGGATCGCTGCTCTGATACCAATTGAATTGATAAGACCCTAACAGTCTTATCGTAAAAAAGAAGAAGAGAAAGGGATGATCACGTCGAGGGATCGACCTCCTTGATCGCTTCGAGGGGATCGGCCCTCCTTGATCGCTTTGAGGGATTGGCCTCCTATGTTTGTCAAAAGGCAGAGTAGTATTTTTCATTGATTCCCCAAAAAAGAAGTAGTTACATCACTACTTATAGAGTTCCACCTAGAGTCCACCAGACTTGGACTCTAATAATAAATAAATATTAAATAAACCTCTACCCGACTCTAACTAAACTAAATAGACTCAATAAACAACTGGACTAAACAGACTCAATAAACATTATTCAAAAGCTTAGAAAAGGGTCCTAACAGAGTCTTGAGTAGGAGTCCTATTAGGAGTTAGGGTTTAGAAGCCCTATAATATCCATGTATTCCTCCTCTTTTTATAAGCAATAGATGAATATTTTCTGCAACCTTTGAGCGGCAACTTGGAGTAGGTTGCAGCGAGAACGCGAAGGATCGCTGCTCTGATACCAATTGATAAGACCCTACAGTCTTATCGTAAAAAAGAAGAAGAGAAAGGGATGATCACTTCGAGGGGATCGACCTCCTTGATCGCTTCGAGGGGATCGGCCCTCCTTGATCGCTTTGAGGGGATTGGCCTCCTATGGTTTGTCAAAAGGCAGAGTAGTATTTTTCATTGATTCCCCAAAAGAAGTAGTTACATCACTACTTATAGAGTTCCACTAGAGTCACCAAGACTTGGACTCTTAATAATAAATAAATATTAAATAAACCTCTACCCGACTCTAACTAAACTAAATAGACTCAATAAACAACTGGACTAAACAGACTCAATAAACATTATTCAAAAGCTTAGAAAAAGGGTCCTAACAGAGTCTTGAGTAGGAGTCCTATTAGGAGTTAGGGTTAGAAGCCCTATAAATATCCATGTATTCCTCCTCTTTTATAAGCAATAGATGAATATTTTATTTTCTGCAACCTTTGAGCGGCAACTTGGAGGATGGAACCCCTATAGAGTTCCAAGAGGTCGATCCCCTAACGAGTTCAACCCCAAGCTTAGAATCTGTAAGGGTTCTAACACCTAGTATCAAAGCAACGTTCTTGGCATCTTGCTACCCTTCCACAACCATCCATCATCCCTCCACCGCCGCCCAAAGTAATTCCCACAATTGCTTAAAAGATCGTTGCTAAATTCCGCCGTCATCTCCACCACCGCAATTCATCCTTTGATCTCCCTGTGAATTGCAATAGGTTCTGATTTCCTACCTTACTACTACTGTAATTTAGTTATCCTTATTTGAAAATCTCAAAAAAAATTATTCCTTTATTGCTGCATAAACTTTTCATCACAACGTTTTCAACTCTACGACGAAAGATACATTGTAAAATTTCAGCCGCATATTACTACCTTAACTGATCTATTTGCAATCTTTTTTGAATGAAATTTCTTATACACTTTATAGATTATCTTGGCTTCCATTTAAGATTGATCTATTAATAAATTCATCATAAAAAAATGACTTTATGTTGCTGTAAATTTTCGTAGCAAACCACTGAAATTTTTCAATGAGAATTTTGCTATCGCAACTTGCACCAATTTTCTTGCTGTTATACTGCCGAAATTCTCTTGATTAAATTGGACATCTTTACTGTCATATAAACTGATATTTTGCTATCAATTCCCTCCTCAAACATCTCAAGTTTTTGGTGGAAATTTCGTCGAGAAACTGTTGTTTCTTCGACGACAATTCTGCTCTTACAAGACAACACAATTCTACAGCAAACTTCCATTGATTTCTATCAAACCTTTGCTGCCATCTACCACAGATCTAAAACTTTCATCCATAGCCCTAAAACTCTACCAAACCATACCCTCAAACTGCACCCAAAATAGCCACAAAATAAGCCTAAATCATAGCATACATCCACCAATCCACCAACCCTTTGGACCATCACTTCTCTCAACCTATACATACCTTTAACCCGACAACAAAAGAGAGATCTTAACATCACAGATTTCGAGGCATATACTATGGCATCTGAGGTGTAATGGAGGATAAGATTCGGACTCTCTTTACCGAACTTAGTTTGGGCGGACCACTAAGCTCGAAGAAATCACATCAAGGAGAGAGCTCTAACCAATCATACCAAGCCTGAAGAGATGACTTCCAAGAGAGGGGAGGTTCTATGACTGACCTCAACTATCCACGCATGAGGGTGGACTTCCCTAGAGGGAAGAAGGAGACCCGATTGGTTGGATCTCGCGCGCGGAGCAATATTTTCGGTACCACAAAACCACAGACGCATCTATGGTGGAAATTGCGGCTATACATCTTGAAGAAGATGCTATACAGTGGTTTGACTACTTTAAATACACTCATGGAGTCCTCTCTTGGTGACAATTCAAAGAAGGACTATTGATCCACTTCAGACCAACCGATTACGAGAACATTGATGGACAACTAGCAAAGATCCGACAAACCTCCACCATTCAGGAGTACCAAACCAGGTTTGAAAGATTATCTAATCAAACTCATGATTGGTTTAAAAAATAGCTATTGGGGACCTTCATTGAGGGCTTAAAGTCGGAGATCCGGGGAGAAGTTAAAGCGCGACAACTATACATGCTTATGGCAACCATCTCTTTTGCACGATATCAAAAGGAGCGATTGAACCATGAAGCTCGGAGGACTAGGGTCGCTCCTTGACTAGCAATACTAAAGCCCTCAGCCCCCCCTACTATCAACCAAGTCCCTGCACCAAAGAGGTTGACAAGAGAAGAGCTTCTGGAGCGATATGCGAAGGGGTTATGTTGGCATTGCGATGAGCCGTGGAGCCGTGAGCATTGTTGTAGTAAAGGGAGACTTCTTATGATTGAACCAATAGAAGAAAAGGTCATTGAATATCTAGAAGAGAGCCTTGAACATAAAGAAGAAGATGCAGAAGAAGAGCCACAACCGACTGACGTTACAGTACACGCACTAGCTGGCTACTCAAACCCGCAAATGATGAAAGTTGGAAGCCTTCTCATTGACATGGGCAGCACTAATAACTTCCTAAAGGTTGCAGCTCATATGGCACTCCACATTGAAGGTTACAGCAAGTCCGATGTAAAGGTTGCCGACGACAGAACCCTAAAATGCGACCAAAGATGCTCGCGAATGAAACTGTTACTACATGACCAAGAGATAATTGCATATTTCTTCCTCCTCCCTCTTGATGATCATGAGGCCAAGCTTAGAATTGAATGGTTGATGACATTAGGTGATGTTTCTTGGAATTTTATGAAACTAATTATGAAATTTTATAGTAAGAAGAAACAGGTGATATTGCACAGGAAATGTGGGGGCGTCGTAACGACGATTTGCACACAATAAATGGAGAAGGTTTTGCATAAAGCATGCAGTGACTTTTTGGTACAACTTGAGCAGCAAACTAAGGAAGGGCCAATAGAATTTGAAGATCCAAACCTACTTCCTTTGCTTGCTGAATTTTCAGATATATTTGATGAACTGCACAACCTACCTCTTACCCGTCGACATGATCATTATATAACGATTCTTCCAGGCAAACCTCCAGCAAATACTCGGCCATATCAGTATCTACATCTCCAGAAGGATGAAATAGAAAAGATTATAAAAGAGATGCTCGAAATAGGAGTTATTCGGCCAAGTTGCAACCTTTATTCTTCACCGGTGCTACTTGTATGCAAGAAGGATGGAACATGGCGAATATGCGTTGATTACCGAGCTCTCAATGGCATAACCATCAAGGATAAATACTCTATTCTAGTAGTAGATGAATTGCTAGATGAAAGGAAGCACAAATCATCACAAAGTTGGACCTTCGATCCGGGTATCATCAAATACGAATGTGCAAAAAAGACATACCGAAAACCGCCTTTCGAACACACAACGACCACTACGAATTTTTGCTTTCTTCAACAAAAGGTGAGATATCTTGGGCATATCATACCAGAGGAATGTGTGATGGTAGACCCCTCCAAAATAGAAGCAATGCAGAACTGGCCTACCTCGAGGAACATAAAATTGCTACATGGTTTTTTGGGTTTAACAAGCTACTACCGCAAGTTCGTGAAAAACTATGGAAAGATCAGTGCGCCACTTACTTCCTTACTAAAAATGATGTCTTCCAATGGTTGGATAAAGCCTTTACTGCCTTTGACAAACTTAAGGCAGCCATGACGACGACGCCGGTGCTAGCACTACCAGATTTCAACCGACCCTTCAGTATTGAGGCCGACGCATCTGGAGTCGGAATTGGAGTCATTCTCATATAAGATGGTCGACCACTCGCATACACTAGCAAGACATTGTCTCCCTCCCATCAAAATATGTCAACATATGATAAGGAGATGCTCGCCATTGTGCACGCAGCAACGAGGTGGAGACCCTACTTGATCGGTCGACGATTTCAAATTAAAATCGACCATAAAAGCCGTAAGTACTTTTTTGAGCAAAAGATATCATCCCTTAAGTAGCAAAAATGGGTAACAAAACTTCTTAGATTTGATTATGAAATAACTTACAGAAAGGGGAAAGAGAATGTTGTTGCATATGCGCTTTCGTAGCTAGCTGAGCAAGCTAAACTTTCGGCCGTTTCACTTTCGACTAGTGACTTCCTTGAGGATATTAAGATGGAATGGCAAGAAGATCCAGAGACCAGTATGATCATAAAAAAATTGGAAGAAGCATCAAGCTCCGTGGCTCATTACAATTGGGACTTAAAAGAATTACACTATAAAGGATGCATTGTACTTATGACAAATTCTACTTGCATCTTCATGAGCAGATTTTGGACAAAGTTATTCCATACGTAGGGTACTAAATTAAAAAGGAGTATGGCATATCACCCACAGACCAATAGCCAGACGAAAGTTGTAAATAGGTGCTTGGAGACAACCCAAAGCCACCCACCAAATATGGCTACTCAAGGAGAACTCCAGACCCAGCCAAGTGCCATTATTAATCAATGGATCGTGACTTGACGACGACGACCCACTACTGAAGTGCTAATATAGTGGGTGAATCTACCGATAGAAGATGCCACTTGGGAGAACTATGACAACTTGAAGATCAAATTCCTAGAATTCATGAATCATCAGCCTCGAGGACAAATTCTACTATATTAGCACTTATGACAAATTCTACTTGCATCTTCATGAGCAGATTTTGGACAAAGTTATTCCATACGCAGGGTACTTCTAATGAAGTGCTAAGAGAGTGGGTGAATCTACCGATAGAAGATCCACTTGGGAGAACTATACAACTTGAAGATCAAATTCCTAGAAGTCATGAATCATCAGCCTCGAGGACAAATTCTACTATATTAGCACTTATGACAAATTCTACTTGCATCTCATGAGCAGATTTTGGACAAAGTTATTCCATACGCAGGGTACTAAATTAAAAAAGGAGTATGGCATATCACCCACAACCAATAGCCAGACGAAAGTTGTAAATAGGTGCTTGGAGACAACACCAAAGCCACCCACCAAAATATGACTACTCAAGGAGAACTCCAGACCCAGCCAAGTGCCATTATTAATCAATGGATCGTGACTCGACGACGACGACCTACTACTGAAGTGCTAATATAGTGGGTGAATCTACCGATAGAAGATGCCACTTGGGAGAACTATGACAACTTAAAGATCAAATTCCTAGAATTCATGAATCGTCAGCCTCGAGGACAAATTCTACTATATTAGCACTTATGACAAATTCTACTTGCATCTTCATGAGCAGATTTTGGACAAAGTTATTCCATACGCAGGGTACTAAATTAAAAAGGAGTATGGCATATCACCCACAAACCAATAGCCAGACGAAAGTTGTAAATAGGTGCTTGGAGACAACCCAAAGTCACCCACCAAATATGACTACTCAAGAAGAACTCCAGACCTAGCCAAGTGCCATTATTAATCAATGGATCGTGACTCGACAATGACGACCCACTACTGAAGTGCTAATATAGTGGGTGAATCTACCGATAGAAGATGCCACTTGGGAGAACTATGACAACTTGAAGATCAAATTCCTAGAATTTATGAATCGTCAGCCTCGAGGACAAGGCTGATTTGAAGAGGGCGGGTCTGTTAGGACTCTAGCTAGGAGAGTCCTAATTGAGAGGGACATTCATGTAAAACCTACCTAAGCCGACCCTATTAAAAAGGTAAAGAGGTTAGCTAGGATTAGGAGGTTGTTTCTTATAGAAGAATTAGGAGTTGAAAAGGAATAGGAGTCTTGAGTAGGAGTCCTATTAGGAGTTGGTTAGAAGTAGGAGTCCTATTAGGAGTTAGGGTTTAGAAGCCCTATAAATAGCCATGTATTCCTCCTCTTTTCATAAGCAATAGATGAATATTTTCTGCAGCCTTTGAGCAGCAACTTGGAGGAAGGAACCCCTATAGAGTTCCAGGAGGCCGATCCCCTAAAGAGATCAACCCCAAGCTTAGAATCTACAAGGGTTCTAACAGGCATATCCTCAGAATGAGATAGGTAGGTCAGTGAAACTCATCATGGACCATACCATATCTAATAGCGTACGATTCCTCCTTTAAGACACCATTGAGCTGAGGTGTATAAGGAGGTGTCCATTGGGATATTATCTCATGGTTCTTGAGAAACTGAGTAAACTCTACACTTAAGTTCTCACCTCCTCGATATGATCGAAGAGTCTTGATACTCTTTCCAGTTTGATTCTCCACTTCATTCTTATACTCTCTGAATTTCTGAAAGGCCTCAGACTTGTACTTCATTAAGTACACATGTCCATACCTTGAGAAATCATCAGTAAAGGTAATGAAGTAGGAGTAACCACCAATAGCATGAGTAAACATATGTCCATATACATCACTATGTATGAGTTTCAATAGCTCAGTGGCTCTTTTTCCAATTCTACTAAATGGAGAGTTGGTCAGTTTTCCATAAAAGCAAGGCTCGTAAATTGCATATGACTTATAGTCAAATAGATCTAGATATCTACCCTTTAGTAACTTTTAAATCCTTTTCTTATGGATGTGACCTAGCCTACAATGCCACAGGTATCCACTGTTCACCTCATCTCATTTACTCTTGGACACACCTACATTTATGATATGTAGAGTAATGTCTAGCAAAAACAAACTATATGATGCAACATTCCTCTTGCCAATTTCCTTGACTTTACCAGAATCTATAACAAATTATAAATGTGATAAGCAATACCAGTATCCAATACCAATGCACTATCACAAAAATCTGACAACTGGAGATTGATCATGAATATACCTGAAACTTCTCCAAGCTTCTATTTCGCCTTCTTTGTAAGGTACTCTTTATAGTTCTTCTTCCAATGCCCATCTTGGCCATAGTGGAAGCATTGGCCTTTGTCTTTTGCTGGGTCCCTCTTAGCAACCTTTGCTTTACCATGCCCGCCCTTGCCCTTGCCCTTCTTAAGGGACTTTTCTGCTTTCCTTTTCTTTCTGGTCTCACCAGTGTAGAGAATTGGCTTCTCCTTTTTGATAGTGCTCTCTGCCTCCCTCAACATATTGAGGAGCTTTGGGAGTCACCTTAAGCTTGTTTATATTAAAATTCATTATGAATTGTGAAAATGAATCTGGTAGGGACTGAAGCACAATGTCCATACATAAGTTATCCTCTAGGACTATTCCTAGACTTGTGAGTTTCTCTATCCACTTAATCATCTTTAAGATATGGTTCTGCTATGTTGATTCTCATATTTTGATGATGAAACCAATTGATAAGTGTTTATGATTTGATTTACATTTTGAGTGATGTAGGATACTTCGATCAGGTTGAGACAATTAAAACAGGAAGAATCATGTTGGGCTGGTGGAACATGTCAGAAGATTGGACATCGAGCTGGAAGATCGGTCGACGTATCGATAGAAAGCTTCAGGCCATGAGTTTGGGCATCGGACTAAGAAAAGCATATATTGTGCTAAGGATATCAGAGTTGTAGAGTCAATTGACCGATTGGACAATAGGCTACAAGAGAGGACGATGCACCGAAGAATCGGACAAAATGTCATTGGACCAATGACATGCCGGACAACATGATTCATACTTAGTATTAATTGTCTAGATCGAAGTCTATTTTTACATATGCAGGATTAACAATGATAGCAAGGCATAAAGCAAAATAAAGTCCTAGAGTCCAGAACGTGATTTCATTGGGAGTTCGAGAGTTCATCGGAAGTCCGAATGTTTATCGGAAGTTCTGACAAAACCAACCAAGAAGTCCTGGAGCTTGCCAAAGAAGCTCATTAGAACTCACCAAAAAGATTGTCATGAAGTCCAGGAGCTTGCCAGGAGTCCGTTGGAACATTGTCGAGAGATCGTCAGAAATTCGCCGAAAGATCGCCAAAAGCTCGTTGAAAGAAAACTTGACTTACAGACTCTGTTTAGCTTAGTAAATGTCTTAAAATTCATAGTTATACATAATTGAGATTAAAATTGGGCCAACCTAATTAGGGGACAGTTGGGCCCAAGTTTAGGCTTGTTTGGCCAAGAGAAAGGCCAACACAGAGACCAAACATGTGAAACTGTTATGGCACAGTCTCCAAGACTATGTCAGGTGATGGTACTACCCAATGTTAGGATCGGAGTGGCACTAAGAGGGGGGGGGTGAATTAGTGCAGCGGTAAAAACTACGTCGATTTCTGAAATTTCTTTATATGTTGAAAATCGATTCCGGAAATATGGTTAGATTGAAAGCGTAGGGAAAAGTATTGAAGGCAGTAAGCTATTGAAGGGGTTTGCAGTAAGGTAATAGCAGGAAGTAAATGCAAACCAGAGAAGACGGTAGTTTATAGTGGTTCGGTCAATCGTGACCTACATCCACTCCTCCGATTCCTCTTCCGTCGAGGCCACCGGTATCCACTAACGATCTTCCTTTACTAGGCGAAGATCAACCTCCTTCTTACACCCCTCTTACAACCTCTTACAAGTGGTTCACCCTTTTACAAAGATTTCAATGAAAAGAAAGGAGGTGAACACTCAAGCTATTGAAAACAAAACTTTTCCTAAAGATTTTCTCAACTTCTAGCTTCTCAAAAGGTTGTTATCTCAACTGAGAATAGAGGGGTATTTATAGGCCTCAAGAGGATTCAAATTTGGGCTCCAAAATTTGAATTTTCTTCGGTTCCCGAAGCTAGCGGTGCCACCGCCTATCAGTGGCGGTGCCACCGCCTATCAGTTTTGACACTGACATTGTACTGGGCGGTGCCACCGCCCAGTCCAGCGGTGCCACCGCCTAGCTCTCGGGTGCTGGGCGGTGCCACCGCCTGGCTCTCGGGTGCTGGGCGGTGCCACCGCCTGGCTCTTTTAGCTCACTAGTTGGGCTCCAAACTTAGCCCAAACTAGTCCGAACTTGGGCCCAATTAGCCCCTACTTGGGTTATAAGATTAACACCTAATCCTAACCCTAATTAATGTGCTAACTACGAATTTAAAGACATTTCCTAAGCTATTACAAAGTCCGCAAGTCAAGATTTCTTCCGGCGAGCTTCCGGTGAATTTCCGGCGGTCTTCCGAAAAACTCTCGGAAACCATTCTGCGGACTCCCGACAAGCTCCGAGACTTCACGATTTGATCTTGGCGAGTTTCGACGAGCTTCTTCGGCAAGCTACAATCTTTCTCGGTGAGCTCCGCAAACTTCCGACGAACCTTTCGGCGAGCTTCCGAAAACCCTTCGGCAAGCTCCCTACTCATTCTCGGCTAGTTCCGACAGTATTCCCGACGAACCTTCGGACTTCCGTCGAATTCTCGAACTCCCAATGAATCCTTCGCGCTTGACTCCGGCACTTTGTTTCGCTTTATGTCTTCATCGTTATCGTAGTTAATCCTGCACACACAAGCCAAAACTCTACTCCGATCTAGACAATTATTACAATGCGAATTGACATTCTGTTGCCCGCCACGTCATTGGTTGGCGCTTCGTCTGATTCTTCAGCGCATCGTTCTCTCTTGCGGCTTATTGCCCAATCGGCGGTTGACCTCCGCAACCCCGATATCCTTGGTGCAATTCCGCTCTCCTTAGCCCGATGCCCAACGTCCGAAGCATTCTGCCGTCCAATATCCTAACGTGATCTCCTCCGGCGCAACGTCAATTCCTCCTGCATCAACTGTCTAATCCTGATCGAGTAGACCTGCATCACTCAAAATGCAGTTAAACATCTAAACACAATCAATTAGTTTCATCATCAAAATCCGAGATTCAATAATCTCCCCCTTTTTGATGATGACAACTAATTGATGACTACCGGAGTTAACCTTAACTCCCCGGAGTTTAACCAAACTCCCCCTATCAATATGCCATTGATAGCAAACTTGGATTATCTCAAATCCAAGCAACATTCATCACATGTTATGAAAAAACATTTAAACCATCATGCAAATATATATTTAAACCATCATGCAAATATATAAAATATTCAATTCAATGCATGCAGTCATCAATATACTTCTCCCCCTATGTCATCAACAAAAAGGAGAAGTAGCTCTAGCTATTTTAAAAGATATTCAAGTTTTTGTAACGTGAAGCTAGATTTTCATCACAACATAGTAATTCAACACTTGCTTCTTGTGCAAGATTGCACTTTGCTTTTTTTTGCATGTTCTAACTAGCAAAAGCTTTCTCTTCTTTGTTTTTGTCGAAAAGTAGGGAAGAGTACAAGCTAGCCAGCATTTGCCTTGAGCTAGCAATCTTTCTCCCCCTATGTCAGTGCCGAAAAGAAGAGGAACCAATGATAAATTATGAATTTGCATCAATCAATATTTCAATCATCGCATGATACATACAAGACAAAAATGCAAAGAAATCATGTCATGAAAGACATCAATTGTTAAACATGATATGATAATAGTCTCAAAATTTTCAATTTGCAATACATGTGATACATTGCGATACTAAAAAATTTAATGCGATGCTTTTAAGGATATCAACCTATTTTTGATACAAAGCATGGCAAGAGCAATTATATTGCAAGTTTTCTAAGTTTTACAATTTTTGCTTCTTTTGAGATAGCAATTCTTTGCTTATTGAGATAGGCAAGATAGTGATGTTCAAGAAGACAACTTTTGCTTCTTGAAATAAGCAAGTTAGCAATCTTTGCTACTTAAGATAGGCAAGCTAGCAATCAAGTTTTTGCATCTTCTTGACTTGTGCAAATTAGCTATCTCCCCCTTTGTCATTGTCAAAAAGAAGGGAAGACCCTTTACATCAATTATGACAAAGGTAAGTATCAATCTTATTTGTGCATCATTATAATTTCAAATTAGAATATGCATATTTTTAAAAACCTTATATTTCATTCATGCACGATATTGAATAAATCGATCAACATTATGAGGATATCATACATGATACTAAAATTTTTAACTTTTTATAAACATTTTGATCATGATACCAAACATTCATCATTTAGAGCATTCATGACACAAAACAATAAATCAACATTCATAATACATCATTTTAGCAACAATTCATAGTATTTTAAATCATGATTTACATCATATGCAATACATCACATCATAATTAGAAAGCATAAGTATTGCATGGATCATTGTGAATCATAAATGTTTCATATCATGATGGTATCAACTTGTCAAATTATATCCTACCATGCATGATCAAAACTTTTCATTTGTATGCATCAAAATAATATCAAGAGTATTTCATGCATATTATCAAATCATCATTTATAATTACATCAATATTCCAATCATTATTTCAGTTTACACATCATGAGATCAATAAATTTGCATTATAGAAAATCTCATGTTTTATCATTCATATTATTTCAATCATTGTTTCAATCATCACTATAACTCACATGCACAAAATATAAGATCATCTAACATGATTCAAACATTTATTTTCAAAATATTTATCACTATTTTCATGTATGATAATAAAGTATTCATGATACCGAACATTAAATCAACATTTTAAGTATTATTCTCTTCATGATTGTTGGTACCAAACATTTATCATTTAAAGCATTCATGATACACAGCATATGCAATACATCACATGCATCATCATAATAAAAAGCATATGCATCATTTCAAATCATAAACATTTCAAATCATCATGGTATTAATTTGTCAAATTGCATCTTGCCATGTATGATCATAACTTTTTCAAATGATAGTATCTAAATGTCAATATTCATTACATCCTATCATGCATGATAATTAACTTCTCATTTGTATTTCATGCATAATTTCATTCATCACATTAGGAATATCAAGAAGAATTAATTGGGTGATGAGATGAATATTTTCATGAATACAAGCAATTGCATAAAAATCATATCATGAAGGATTAGAATATGTGTATACCAAAAGGCATGATTTCTTTTGAAAAACCTTCTCTTAAATAATCAAAAGAAAATCTTAGGAGATCAAATAATAAAAGATATTCAAAAGAAATTTTAAGTCATGAAGTTCGAAAAAGATATTCTCTTTAGTAAAAGAACCTTAGGAGAAAAAGATTTCAATTCAAGCATATAAAATCTTGACTTAAGCATAAGAAATCTCAATTTACAAATTTTGAGAAATCAAGATAAAGCTCATTTAAATTTAAATCATCAAATCAAGATCATTTTCAAGAGATTCACAAAAGTGATACAAATAGATTCATGATTTTAATTCCAATGATAATATATTTTCCTTTTAAAGTGTTTCTATTCATGTGATTTATTTCATTTATGCCAAATAAAAAATATGCATCAATGTTCAAAAACCGAAAAAAGCCATTTTCATTACCGTAAAAATCGATAATCCATAAGTCTCAAGAATCATTATGCATAATTTCGAAATCTATTAAGCATGATCATTATGCATGACATCAAGACATGGTTTCAAAATATTTAATATTTTCATTACATAATTACATCATTATGCATCATCGAAATTGATTTCATAAAGTATTTTCCGTCAAGATCATTTTGTTTGTTATAGTCATGCATTTTTCTTTTTAGGTGAATCTAACTTTTCAAGCTTAGTTTTTGATACAAAATCCATACATCATCATTAAGCATGATATCAAACTTCTTTATATTTTCATTAAGACATCAAGCATGGTTTCAATCAAAATTGGAAATCATCAAAATACACATTATTTCTTCTTGAAACACATTTATCATCATTTAAACCAAAAAAGAGCTTTCACTACGGCAAATATCAATAATTCATAAATCACAAAAATTATCATGTATAACTTTAAAATCTCATGCATAAAATCGTCAACCATGGTATCAAAACATTTAATATTTTCATTACATCATTATGCATTACTTCAAATCAAACATAATTTCATTTAATCAAAATCGAGAAATAACAATGGAAATCAACATGATACACATTATTACTTCTTAACCACATATAGCATAATTTCATAAGGAATTTTTAATCAAAATCATTTTGTTTATCATAAACATGCAATTTTCATGATTATTTTTAAAATTACTAGAATCATAAGCATGATTCCTAATTTTTGCATTTTCATTATTAAATTATTAGACATGCAATTTTCAAGAAAATTAATTCTAAACTAAATAAAAGAGGAAAATGCATCATAAAAAGCATCACGTAATTTTAAAATAATTTAAGAGAGTTGAGTTACTTACCTTGTAGTCGAAGCCCGTCAAAGCCCAATTCGCCGTTTCACCTTTGGAAGTTCTTGTTTCATCCTTGGTTGCCTTCCTCTTCTTTGGCCTCATCCTCCGTTCAAGTTCATTGTTTATTTTAGATTTTTGTTTAATGAACTTATTAAGATTTAGTATTCGAAGTTCAAGTTCATCATTGTCCTCATCACTTGAGTCATCGCTCAAGTGGTATTCATTTGTCCGGAGTTCCAAATCCTTCCTATTCTTTGGAAGGTAGTTCAAGTGCTCATCGGGTTCAAAATGTTCCAAGAGTGTCATTTCATAGGTCATTAATGACCCGATTAATTCTTCTAATGGAAAATCATTTAAATTTTTTATCTCTTGTATTGCGGTTATTTTAGGATCCCAACTTTTTGGAAGGGATCTTAAGATCTTACTTACGAGGTCAAAATTCGAAAAAGATTTACCAAGAACTCTTAGATTATTGACGACATCCGTGAAATGGGTGTACATGTCGCCTATAGTCTCGCTTGGTTGCATTCGAAAAAGCTCAAAATCATGCAATAAAATGTTAACTTTCGAGTCTTTGACTCTACTAGTTCCCTCGTGCGTGATTTCAAGTGTTCGCCAAATATCAAAAGCCGTTTCGCACATAGAAATCCGATTGAACTCATTTTTGTCCAAAGCGCAAAATAAGGCATTCATAGCCTTTGCGTTTAAAGAAAAATACTTCTTCTCCAAATCCGACCATTCGTTCATCGGTTTAGAGGGAAGTTGAAAACCGTTTTCAACAATATTCCATAAATCCAAATTCATAGAAATCAAGAAAACTCTCATTCGAGTTTTCCAATAAGTGTAGTCCAATCCGTTAAACAACGGTGGACAAAAAACCGAAAAGCCCTCTTGAAAGCCATGAAGAGCCATTTCTCTCAGGTGTAAATCCGAAATGAGAAATACCGAGCTCTGATACCAATTGTTAGGATCGGAGTGGCACTAAGAGGGGGGGGGGGTGAATTAGTGCAGCGGTAAAAACTACGTCGATTTCTGAAATTTCTTTATATGTTGAAAATCGATTCCGGAAATATGGTTAGATTGAAAGCGTAGGGAAAAGTATTGAAGGCAGTAAGCTATTGAAGGGGTTTGCAGTAAGGTAATAGCAGGAAGTAAATGCAAACCAGAGAAGACGGTAGTTTATAGTGGTTCGGTCAATCGTGACCTACATCCACTCCTCCGATTCCTCTTCCGTCGAGGCCACCGGCATCCACTAACGATCTTCCTTTACTAGGCGAAGATTAACCTCCTTCTTACACCTCTCTTACAACCTCTTACAAGTGGTTCACCCGTTTACAAAGATTTCAATGAAAAGAAAGGAGGTGAACACTCAAGCTATTGAAAACAAAACTTTTCCTAAAGATTTTCTCAACTTCTAGCTTCTCAAAAGGTTGTTATCTCAGCTGAGAATAGAGGGGTATTTATAGGCCTCAAGAGGATTCAAATTTGGGCTCCAAAATTTGAATTCTTTTCGGTTCCCGAAGCTAGCGGTGCCACCGCCTGTCAGTGGCGGTGCCACCGCCTGTCAGTTTTGACACTGACATTGTACTGGGCGGTGCCACCGCCCAGACTAGCGGTGCCACCGCTTGGCTCTCGGGTGCTGGGCGGTGCCACCGCCTGGCTCTTTTAGCTCACTAGTTGGGCTCCAAACTTAGCCCAAACTAGTCCGAACTTGGGCCCAATTAGCCCCTACTTGGGTTATAAGATTAACACCTAATCCTAACACTAATTAATGTGCTAACTACGAATTTAAAGACATTTCCTAAGCTATTACAAAGTCCGCAAGTCAAGACTTCTTCCGGCGAGCTTCCGGCGAACTTCCGACGGTCTTCCGAAAAACTCTCGGAAACCATTCTGCGGACTCCCGACAAGCTCCGAGACTTCACGATTTGATCTTGGCGAGTTTCGATGAGCTTCTTCGGCAAGCTACGATCTTTCTCGGTGAGCTCCGCGAACTTCCGACGAACCTTTCGGCGAGCTTCCGAAAACCCTTCGGCAAGCTCCCTACTCATTCTCGGCTAGTTCTGACAGCATTCCCGACGAACCTTCGGACTTCCGTCGAACTCTCGAACTCCCAATGAATCCTTCGCGCTTGACTCTGGCACTTTGTTTCGCTTTATGTCTTCATCGTTATCGTAGTTAATCCTGCACACACAAGCCAAAACTCTACTCCGATCTAGACAATTATTACAACGCGAATTGACATTCTGTTGCCCGGCACGTCATTGGTTGGCGCTTCGTCTGATTCTTCAACGCATCGTTCTCTCTTGCGGCTTATTGCCCAATCGGCGGTTGACCTCCGCAACCCCGATATCCTTGGTGGAATTCCGCTCTCCTTGGCCCGATGCCAAACGTCCGAAGCATTCTGCCGTCCAATATCCTAACGTGATCTCCTCCGGCGCAACATCAATTCCTCCTGCGTCAACTGTCTAATCCTGATCGAGTAGACCTGCATCACTCAAAATGTAGTTAAACATCTAAACACAATCAATTAGTTTCATCATCAAAATCCGAGATTCAACACCCAACACAGTCTTCTAGGTGGTGGTACCACCCAGTGTCAGACTACAAGCGGTGGTACTACCCGTACCCTAAAATTTCGGGGGTTTAAATTTTGGGCTCCAAATTTGAATCTATTTGGGGCCTATAAATACCCTAGCTATTCCTGCATAGATTAGCAAGAAATATTGAGCAAAACCCTGTGATTCTAAATTTGTAAACCATAGAAAGTTGAGTTCCCTCCTCCCAAAGCTTAGAGAGAGTTATAAGGGAAGTGTGAGAGGGATACCTTGTAAAAGAGGGTTATAAAAGGTTATCTCCTAAACCTGTGAAACGGAGAAGAGGGGTGTAAAAGGGTAATTGATCTTCGCCCATTGAAAGAAAACCAAAAGTGGATGTCGGTGGCCTCGATGGAAGAGGAATCGGCGAAGTGGATGTAAGTCACGACGACCGAACCACTATAAAAATCTAGTTTGCATTTCTCTTATGCAATTTACTTTACTGCAAACCACTTTACTTACTTTATATCTACTACACTCTTCCATATGCTTTCAAAGTTAATACCTTTACAAAACGATTTTTTGTTGGAAACAGATTTAATCGCAATGAAGTTTTGAACCGACGTAATTTTTACCACTGCACTAATTCACCCCCCCTCTCCCCCCCCTCTTAGTGCCAACTCTTTTACTAACAATTGGTATCAGAGCCTCATGATTTCTCATTTGGTTTAACACCTAAGAGAAATGACTTTTTTCGGCTTTCAAGAGGGACACTCACTCATTTGTCCTTCTTTTTTAATGGGATGGACTACACTTATTGAAAAACTCGAATGAGAGTTTTCTTACTTTCTTTGGATTTGAATTTATAGAATATTATTGAAAACGGTTTTCAAAGGTCTTCTCTTCGAACGAACCATTAGAATGATTTGGAGAAGAAGACTTTTTCCTTAAATGCTAGAGCTATGAATGCTCTATTTTGTGCTTTGGATAAAACTGAGTTTTATCAAATTTCTACGTGTGAAATGGCTTTTGATATTTGGCACACTCTTGAAATCACACACGAAGGTACTACTATAGTTAAATATTCTAAAGTTAATCTTTTAATGCATGACTTTGAACTTTTTCGAATGAAGCCAAGCAAAACCGTCATTGATATGTACACCCATTTTACGGATATCGTCAATAGTTTAAAAGCTCTTAGTAAATGCTTTTCTAATTTTGAACCTGTTAACAAGATTTTACAATCACTTTCTAAAAATTGGGATTCAAAAATAACAGCTATTCATGAATCAAAAAATTTAAATACTTTTTTTATCGAAGAACTTATCGGGTCTCTAATGACCTATGAAATGACGTGTAATGCATGTGAAGAACTTGAGAACCACCTTCCAAAGAATAGGAAGGATTTCGGACATAGAACAATTCAAGACCACTTGAGTATAAGCTCAAGTAATGGTGAACTTAAACTCCTCACTATGAAATTTAAAAAGTTTATGAAACAAAAATTAAAGAACAAAAAGAACGCAACTACTTACTATGTATGCAAGAAGAGGGAAGCACCTTGGGATGAATTGAGCTCCTTCGAAGATGAGAAGAAAATCAAAAAAGCGAGGTGACAAACTACTCCTTAACGGCTTTTGAAAATGAGGTAAAATACTCAAATGAAACCCCCTTTTGGTATTTTGAAATTACATATGCTTTACATGATTTGTTCTTAAATTAGTTTTTTAAAAAAATTATTTTTCTTTAAAATTGCATGTTTAATAATGTAATGAAAATGCTAATAATAAAATTTTTAGGAATCATGCTTATCCTTCTAGTAATGATCATGAAAATTATATGCTTTATGATAAAGGAACAAAATGTTAGACTTAAATCTAATGCTTAAGACAAATCCTATGTATGTTTTTAAGAAACATTAATGTGTATCATGTTGATCTATGTATTGTTTTTCGATTTTGATTGAAAATGCTTTATGAAATCATGCTAGATGTTTTAATGATGTAACAATATGTATCTTAATAATTTTCATATTGTCTTCCGATTATAAAAAAAAAATGTATAACTACAACAAACAAAATGATCTTGGTGGAAAATGCTTTATGTTTGATGAAATCAATTTCGAAATGATGCATAATGATTTTTATGATTTATGGCTTATTGATTTTTGTCACAACAAAAGTTACTTTTTCAGTTTTAAACAAAATGGATGATTTTTATGATAAAATTTATTTTTCGATCCTAAAAGTTGATGCATGTTTTTATTTGCAATAAAAAGATAAAAGCATACTTGTATAAAACCAATAACTTAAGATGAAACATCTCTATCTTATTGATTTTTTGATAAAAGATTAATGAATCCATGTATATTATGCTTTTGTGAATCTCTTAGACTATGAAAATGATTTGATGAATTTGAATGAGTTTTATCGAAATCATAATTTCTTATGAAATCTTTTATATGAATCAAGATTTTTCATGATCTCCTAAGAATTCTTTATGTTATTTATTTAAGAGGAGATTTGTTAAAATGAATCACAGTTTCTCTTGATTTCTCAGAATTATAACTTGAGTATTCTTTTATAAATCAAGATTGTTTACTATGGTTCTTTCTTTTCACTATTTGAGTTATCTAAAAAGAATCATAATATATCTCTTAATATTCACAATTTGTCTTCATGATTTGTATATCTCATCATCAATTTTTCTTGCTATCACTTCAAGTGATTATATGAAATCATGCAATACTCATCATATTATGTTGATTTGACAAATTGAATGAGTTGAAAATAATGATTAATGTTTTGAAAATAAATGATTGTATCATGTTTGATGATTTACATGTTGAAATTATGCATGATGAGTTGAAGTGATGATTTAAAAATATTTATTCAAATGCATGAATCGATAATCTTTTTGTCCAAATGAATCATGATTTTTTGAAATTATAATTTTTATGATTCATAATGAATTGAGAGATATTATACATGAATCAAGATCATTTATGTGTTCTCTCATGACATCTTTTAAGGTTTATGACTTGAATTTTATTATATAAAATTCTTTGAATTTATTAAGTATATCTCATCACCAACTTCTTTTGATATTCTTCATGTGATAATATGAATGCATTAAACACTCATGATATTATTTTGATACAAGCAATGATGAAATATTCATGATGAAAAATTGTTTTGACATTCACGACTTGATTTTTTATCTTCGTTACTTTACCTTGGTCATAATTTGAAATTTGATGTAAAGGGTCTTCCCTTCTTTTTGACAATGACAAAGGGGGAGATAAAAGATGCTAGTTTGCATAATACAAGAAGAAAACAAATATGCTAAACTTGCACATCTCTAATTTTGCTAGCTTGCATATCATAAAGAGAAGCAAAATTTTGCTTAACCTCATGTCTCAAATATTGCTAGCTTACATGCTCTAAAATGATATAAAATTTGCTAGCTTGTATGTTGTAAGACTTGCATATCGTAAATTTGCTAGCTTACATGTTCTAATATGATGTAGAAGTTGCTATCTTGAACATCACCAAGATTTGCTAGTTTGCAATCTCAAGAAGCAAAAATGTTAACTTGCACATCTAGCAAAATTTACGAACTTGCAAAACTCGTAAAATCTACTAGTTTGCATGATGATTAAACTTGAGATTTATTATGCAATGATTTGAAATATAATATCACAAACACTTGAAAGTTGCACTTCTCCTTTCTGTTGATGACAAAGGGGGAGAAGTATGATCATGTTATGCATGATGACGTGTTGCAAATATTCATAATGAAATTTGCAATGACTTGAATTTAACTTGAATTCAAGGTTCTATCAATATAGCATATTAATAGGGGGAGTTAAGGTTAACTTCGTCATCAATTGGTTGTCATTATTAAAAAGGGAGAGATTATTGAATCTCATATTTTGATGATGAAACTGATTGATAAGTGTTCATGATTTGATTTACGTTTTGAGTGACGCAGGATGCTTCAATCAGGTTGAGACAATTAAAGCAGGAAGAATCATGTTGGGCCAGTGGAACATGTCAGAAGATTAGACATCGAGTCGGAGGATCGGTCGACGTATCGACAAAAGGCTTTGAGCCATGAGTTCGGGCATCAGGCCAAGAAGAGCAAATATTATGCCAAGGATATCATAGTTGCGGAGTCAATTGGCCGATTGGGCAATAGGTCGCAAGAGAGGACGATGCGGTGAAGAATCGGACAAAGCATTGATGGACCAATGACATGCTGAACAACATGATTCATGCTTAGTATTAATTGTCTAGATCGAAGTGTGTTTTTACATGTGCAGGATTTACTAGTCATAGGTGCCCAGCAAGCCAATCACGTGAGTGATGGCATGTGTAACTTGACACGGAATCTTTTTGCTTATTATATTTTGGCATTTATCACTTTATATTGTCTATTGCATATATGTATATATATATTGTGATGTCCTTGGATCCGTGCAATGAGAATCGAATCATGATAAGATCACGGTAATGAGACTGATTTACCTTTAAATATAGATCCTAAATAATCCCGGTCATAGGTTACTCGAGAGGGACATCGTGATAACCGGACAGACTTGAGTGCTGTATACCCGTCCATATGATGGATGCAGCTGGTCTCATAGCTGCTCGTGTGGGGACACTAGGGATGCAGTACAAGTGCTCATTGGAGAATGAGTTCACTGATTGATATGCTTATGAAATACTGGATGGATGATGATGCCTTATTGTCAAACAGTGATTCCGTAGTCCTAGTGGTGTATCTGGTGCTTAGACTTGAGACACCAAGGATATCCTGTATGAGTGCTCCACTCTTTGATACCAGACTTATTATAGGTTTGGATGTCCCAGATCTAGTACAACTGGTCATTGGGAGTGGCAGTCGACCTTATGAGGGCTATTGAGTGTCGATAGAGGATCATACACTCTCGGCGTAATGAGAGAAATATCCCATGTGTTCTTGCTT
The DNA here is from genome assembly GCA_004837865.1 of Musa balbisiana. NCBI lineage: Eukaryota > Viridiplantae > Streptophyta > Magnoliopsida > Zingiberales > Musaceae > Musa > Musa balbisiana. The sequence continues at coordinate 23,569,162 of CM017193.1, read as the reverse complement.
AGAAAAATCCCTGGCCAGGGTCATTCGGATTGAAAGAGAAAGAGTTCTCCGAGAGAATCCGATTAGAGCGAGACTCGAGTAGAAACCGTATGGGTCTAACAGCACCATGCCCGATATACGGTCTCTGAGATATTAGATAGATGAGAGACTATAGGTACATGGTAACTGAGGACAGACATGTCCAATGGATTGGATTCCCCTGTATTGTCTAGGGACTACGGCGTAGTGGCCTAGTACGTCCATAGTCGATGAGTCGAGTGAATTATTACAAAGATAATTCACTGAGCCAGAAGGAGTTCTGACAGCTATGACTCACGGCTAGCTCGATATTGGGCCTAGAGGGTCACACACATATTGTAGGCATTGCAATGAGTAGAGGTTCAGATATGAGATATCCACCGGAGCCCCTATCTTATTGGATATCCAATAAGCCTTTGAATTATTAGATCCCATGGACAACAAGAGCCCATGAGAGATTATCGGATCGAGATCCACTAATCTAAAAGGCTTAGGTAATTGGATGCAGATCCAATACCCACTAGGAGATGATCCATTAGGGTTTGATAGGGGGCCTCTATAAATATGAGGGATTCAGAGCCTCATAGGCTAGAGCCTTTACTTGTCTCTCCTATTCTCCCCCCCTTCTATAACTCTGGAGTTTTGAGGAGCATCATCGTAGCCCTATTATGTATATCACCGCTAGAGAGGAGGACGCTTGACCTCCTTCACCCTCTCCTAGAGATCTGCAAGGAAACAGGGATATACGATCTCCCTAGGTAACATAATCTATTCTATATGCAGTTTGTTTTACGAATTTTTTACACACCAATCTTCGCACGACGACAAACATCTCTTTGGGAATAGGGGATTTTGTTTTCTTGTTCTTCCACTGCATATGTGATGTCACCCCTAAGATTTCCTAACAGTGGTATAAGAGTCAGGATGTTCGTGCAATATATTGGTTTTGAACTGCGCGTGTTGTGTTTTTGAAAAACTTTTGACATCAAAATCGTTGACGCAAAAGTGAGAAAGGGCAGTAACTGTTGCTGCCCTCGATCTGTGTGCATGCAACCGCAAGCAGCACAGCGTCGGCGCATGCGTAGGCATTGTGCTTGCAGTAGCTGGTCGGCGGCCTGCATGCAGCAGGCTTGTGGCCAGCGAGGCTAGCAGCCCATGGGCACTACCTGTGGCTACAACGCCCACATGGGCAGGTAGTGCCAACAAGCAGGCCGCTCGCGTAGGGCAATTGTTACTGCACGCAGTCGCAGTTGCAAGCGGTTGGCCGCCCGTAGGAAGAGCCGCTTATGACGCGCAAGCAATGATATCCGCGGGTGCTACCTACGCGCACAGCGCCAACAGTAGTGCTCGCCCGCGAGCAAGCGGCCAGCAAGGGCGGCGGTTGCAGGTGCAGCCCCACGGGCAGAACCACCTGTGGCGGCTCCCAACCATAAGGGCAGCGCCCCGCCCCCCGTTGCAAAGGCCGCCACCAGCAAGGTGGCAGTGGCAGTAGCAGCAACAGCAGGGGAGAGGGAGAAGGGCACTAGGGTTTTTTGGACAAAAGATAGTTTTGCCCTTAGGAATTTGAGAAATTCCAGTTTCTATCCTTTGACCAAATTATAAAAATGCCCCTCAGAATTTTGAAAATTCCCTACATGTCCTTGATTTCAAAAGAATATTAATTAATTAAAATATTTAGTTGATTTTTATTTTTATTATTATCTAGTAGTCCTACATGATAATGACTTATACAAGTGATGTATGATGTGTGGACGGATGATCATGGACCATGTGATGTGTGTACTTGTGATTATTATTATTGGGGCCTGCGAGCCTCCATTATATTTCTCATTTATTGTCGGGCCTGCATGCCTATGATTAAATTGTAATCACATGAGGAGGCGCAATGGGAGCATGGATACGATAGCGGGACCCACGAGACAGACGATTGCAAGCATGGAGATGCATCGAGATGTTGACGGAACCAACGAGGATGAGATAGACGATCAGAGGGCATAGAGATGCACAACTACACATATAGATCTTGGTGTGAGTAATTAGGCCTACTAGCTCGGGCTTGTGTTAGGACTCTAGCTAGGAGAGTCCTAATTGAGAGGGACATTCATGTAAAATCTACCTAAGCTAACCCATATTAAAAAGGTAAAGATATCGGCTAGGGTTAGGAGGTTGTTTCTTATAGAAGAATTAGGAGTTGAAAAGGATTAGAAGTTTTGAATAGGAGTCCTATTAGGAGTTGGTTAGAAGTAGGAGTATTGAGTAGGAGTCCTATTAGGAGTTAGGGTTTAGAAGCCCTATAAATAGCCATGTATTTCTCCTCTTTTCATAAGCAATAGATGAATCTTTTCTGCAGCCTTTGAGCAGCACCATGGAGGAAGGAACCCCTATAGAGTTCTAGGAGGCCGATCCCCTAAAGAGATCAACCCCAAGCTTAGAATCTGCAAGGGTTCTACCACTTGGTATCAGAGTAGTGTTCTTAGCGTCTCGCTGTCCTTTCACAGCCATCTATCATCTCTCCATAGTCGCCTAGTCGCCCGAAGCAATTCCCACAATTGCTTAAAAGATCATCGCCAAATTCTGCCGTCATCTCTACCATCACGGATCATTCTTTGATCTCCCTGTGAATTGCAACAGGTCATGGTTTCGTACCTTACTACTGCTACAATTTAGTTATCCTTATTCGAAAATCCAAAAAACAAATTTGTTCCTATATTGCTACATAAACTTTTCGTCACAAAGTTTTCATCTCTACGACGAAAGATACATTGCAGAATTCCAACCGCATAACACAGTCTGTTTGATCTTGCTACTGTATTTTTTCTATCCAAATCTCTATGAAATTTTTATGACAGCTTTGACACTTCCTACCAGCAGATTTCTCTTTAGTTTTGTCAAAAAATTCTCAATATTAATTATTGATCTTTTACGTCTAAACTGCTATACTTGAAAATCTACAATGTAAAATTCCAACCGCATTACACAGTTTGTTTGATCTTGCTACTACATTTTTTCTATCCAAATCTTTGTAAAATTTTAATGATAGCTTTGACACTTCCTAACAGTAGATTTCCCTTTGGTTTCATTGAAAAATTATCAATATAAACCACTGATCTTTTATGTCCAATCTGCTACACTTGAAAATCAATGCTGTAGAAAATTTCAACCGCATATTATTGCCTTAACTGATTTATTTACAATCTTTTTTGAATAAAATTTCTTATACACTTCGTAGATCATCTTATCTTCTATCTAAGATTGATCTATTAAAGAATTCATCTCAGAAAATGATTTCGTGTTGCTGCAAATTTTCATCCCAAACCGCTGAAATTTTTCGACGAGAATTTTGCTATCACAACTTGCACCAATTTCTTTGCTGTTATACTGCTGAAATTTTCTTGATTAAATTAGACATCCTTACTATCATATAAACTGAAATTTTGCTATCAATTCCTTCCTCAAATCTCTCAAGTTTTTGGTGGAAATTTCGTTGAGAAACCACTGTTTCTTCGATGATAATTCTGCTCTTACAAGACAACACAATTCTGTAGCAAACATCCTTTGATTTCTATCAAACCTTTGCTGCCACCTACCATAGATCTAAAACTTTCATCCACAGCCCTAAAACTCTACCAAAGCACACCCTCAAACTGCACCAAAAACAGCTACAAAACAAGCCTAAATCGCAGCCTACATCCACCAATCCACCAACCCTTACGACCATCACTTCTCTCAACCTATACATGCCTTTAACCTCACAACAAAAGAGAGATCTTAATATCATATATTTAGAGGCATATAGTATGGCATCTAAGAAGGTAATCAATGCTAAATTCGAAGCCTTGGAGGCGCGAATGGAGGATAAGATTCGGACTCTCTTTACCGAACTCAGTTTGGGCCGACCATTAAGCCTGAAGAAATCACATCAAGGAGAAAGCTCTAACCAACCGCACCAAGCCCGAAGAGATGACTTCCAAGAGAGGGGAGGTTCTATGACTGACCTAAACTATCCACGCATGAGGGTGGCCTTCCCTAGATGGGAAGAAGGAGACCCGATTGGTTGGATCTTGCGCGCGGAGCGATATTTTTTGTATCATAAAACTGCGGATGCATCTATGGTAGAAATTGTAGCTATACATCTTGAAGGGGATGCCATACAGTGGTTTGATTGGTTTAAATATACTCATGGAGTCCTCTTATGGAGACAATTCAAAGAAGGACTATTGATCCGCTTCGGACCAACCGATTACGAAAACATTAACGAACAACTAGCAAAGATCTGACAAACCTCTACCATTCAGGAGTACCAAACTAGGTTTGAAAGGTTATCTAATCAAACTTGTGATTGGTCTCAAAAACAACTATTGGGGACCTTCATTGAGGGCTTGAAACCGGAGATCTGGGGAGAAGTTAAAGCACGACAACCATACACGCTTATGGCAGCCATCTCTTTCACACGACATCAAGAGGAGCGATTGAACCATGAAGCTCAGAGGACTAGGATTGCTTCTCAACCTGTAATGCAGAAGCCCTCAGCCCTCCCTACTATCAACCGAGTCCCTGCACCAAAAATGATGACAAGAGAAGAGCTTCGGGAGTGATCTACGAAGGAGCTATGTTGGCACTACGACGAGCCGTGGAGCCGCAAGCATCACTGTAGGAAAGGGAGACTTCTTATGATTAAACCAATAGAAGAAGAGGTCATTGAACATCTAGAAGAGAGCCTTGATAATGAAAAAGAAGATGCAGAAGAAGAGCCACAACTGACCAAAGTTATGGTATATGCACTAGTCGGCTACTCAAACCCGCAAACGATGAAAGTTGAAGGCCTTCTCAAACAACAATCGATCACTATTCTCATCGACATGGGCAGCACTAATAACTTCCTAGATAGTAAAGTTGCGGTCCGGTTGGCCTTACCTATCGAGTATTATAGTAGGTTTGTCTAGCGAAAACAAACTATTATGCAACATTCCTCTTGCCAATTTCCTTGACTTTGCCAGAATCTATAACAAATTATAGATGTGATAAGCAATACCAGTATCCAATACCAATGCACTATCACAAAAATCTGACAACTGGAGATTGATTAGGAATGTACCTGAAGCTTCTCCAAGCTTCTATTTCGCCCTCTTTATAAGGTACTCTTTATAGTTCTTCTTCCAATGCCCATCTTGGCCATAGTGGAAGCATCGGCCTTTGTCTTTTGCTGGGTCCCTCTTAGCAACCTTTGCTTTACCTTGCCCGCCCTTGCCCTTGCCCTTCTTAAGGGACTTTTTTGCTTTCCTTTTCTTTCTGGTCTCACAAGTGTAGAGAATTGGCTTCTCCTTTTTTATAGTGCTCTCTACCTCCCTCAACATATTGAGGAGCTTTGGCAGTCACCTCAAGCTTGTTTATATTAAAATTCATTATAAATTGTGAAAATGAATCTGGTAGGGACTGAAGCACAATGTCCATACACAAGTTATCCTCTAGGACTATTCCTAGACTTGTGAGTTTCTCTATCCACTTAATCATCTTTAAGACATGGTTCTGCTATATTGAATCTCATATTTTGATGATGAAACCAATTGATAAGTGTTTATGATTTGATTTACAGTTTGAGTGATGCAGGATACTTCGATCAGGTTGAGACAATTAAAACAGGAAGAATCATGTTGGGCTGGTGGAACATGTCAGAAGATTGGACATCGAGCTAGAAGATCGGTCGACGTATCGATAGAAAGCTTTGGGCCATGAGTTTGGGCATCGGACTAAGAAAAGCAAATATTGTGCTAAGGATATCAGAGTTGCAGAGTCAATTGGCCGATTGGGCAATAGGCTGCAAGAGAGGACAATGCACTGAAGAATCGGATGAAACATCAATGGACCAATGACATGCCGGACAACATGATTCATACTTAGTATTAATTGTCTAGATCGAAGTCTATTTTTACATATGCAGGATTAACAATGATAGCAAGGCATAAAGTAAAATAAAATCCTAGAGTCCAGAACGTGATTTCATTGGGAGTTCGAGAGTTCATCGGAAGTCCGAACGTTTGTCGGAAGTTCTAACAAAACCAACCAAGAAGTCCTGGAGCTTGCCAAAGAAGCTCATTAGAACTCACCAAGAAGATTGTCATGAAGTCCAGGAGCTTGCCAGGAGTCCGTTGGAACATTGTCGAGAGATCGTCAGAAGTTCGTCGAAAGATCGCCAGAAGCTCGTTGAAAGAAAACTTGACTTACGGACTCTGTTTAGCTTAATAAAAGTCTTAAAATTCATAGTTATATATAATTGAGATTAAAATTGGGCCAACCTAATTAGAGGACAGTTGGGCCCAAGTTTGGGCTGGTTGGGCCAAGAGAAAGGCCTAAACAGTGACCAAACATGTGAAACCGTTATGGCACAGTCTTCAAGACTATGTCAGGTGATGGTACCACTCAACGCAGTCTTCTAGGCGGTGGTACAACCCAGTGTCAGACTACAGGCGGTGGTACCGCCCGTACCCTAAAATTTCGGGGGTTTGAATTTTGGGCTCCAAATTTGAATATATTTGGGGCCTATAAATACCCTAGCTATTCCTGCATAGATTAGCAAGAAATATTGAGCAAAACCCTGTGATTCTAAATTTTTAAACCTTAGAAAGTTGAGTTCCCTCCTCCCAAAGCTTAGAGAGAGTTATAAGGGAAGTGTGAGAGGGATACCTTGTAAAAAAGGGTTATAAAAGGTTATCTCCTAAACCTGTGAAATGGAGAAGAGGGGTGTAAAAGGGTAATTGATCTTCGTCCATTGAAAGAAGACCAATAGTGGATGTCGGTGGCCTCGATAGAAGAGGAATCGGCAAAGTGGATGTAAGTCACGACGACCGAACCACTATAAAAATCTAGTTTGCATTTCTCTTATGCAATTTACTTTACTGCAAACCACTTTACTTACTTTATATCTACTACACTCTTCTATATGCTTTCAAAGTTAATACCTTTACAAAACGATTTTTCGTCGGAAACAGATTTAATCGCAACGAAGTTTTGAACCGACGTAATTTTTACCACTGCACTAATTCACCCCCCCTCTCCCCCCCCTCTTAGTACCAACTCTTTTACTAACAATTGGTATCAGAGCCTCGTGATTTCTCATTTGGTTTAACACCTAAGAGAAATGGCTCTTTTTGGCTTTCAAGAGGGACACTCACTCATTTGTCCTTCCTTTTCAATGGGATGGACTACACTTATTGGAAAACTCGAATGAGTGTTTTCTTACTTTCTTTGGATTTGAATTTATAGAATATTGTTGAAAACAGTTTTCAAAGGTCTTCTCTTCGAACGAACCATTGGAATGATTTGGAGAAGAAGACTTTTTCCTTAAATGCTAGAGCTATGAACGCTCTATTTTGTGCTTTGGATAAAACTGAGTTTAACCAAATTTCTATGTGTGAAATGGCTTTTGATATTTGGCACACTCTTGAAATCACACACGAAGGTACTACTAGTGTTCAATATTCTAAAGATAATCTTTTAATGCATGACTTTGAACTTTTTCGAATGAAGCCAAGCAAAACCGTCATTGACATGTATACCCATTTTACGGATATCGTCAATAGTTTAAAAGCTCTGAGAACCACCTTCCAAAGAATAGGAAGAATTTCGGACATAGAACAATTCAAGACCGCTTGAGTATATGCTCAAGTAATGGTGAACTTAAACTCCTCACTATGAAATTTAAAAAGTTTATGAAACAAAAATTAAAGAACAAAAAGAATGCAACTACTTACTATGGATGCAAGAAGAGGGAAGCACCTTGGGATTAATCGAGCTCCTCCGAAGATGAGAAGAAAATCAAAAAAGCGAGGTGACAAGCTACTCCTAAACGGCTTTTGAAAATGAGATAAAATACTCAAACGAAACCCCCTTTTGGTATTTTGAAATTACATGATGCTTTACATGATTTGTTCTTAAATTAGCTTTTTAAAAAAATTATTTTTCTTTAAAATTGCATGTTTAATAATGTAATGAAAATGCTAATAATAAAAATTTTAGGAATCATGCTTATCCTTCTAGTAATGATCATGAAAATTGTATGCTTTATGATAAAGGAACAAAATGTTAGACTTAAATCTAATGCTTAAGGCAAATCCTATGTATGTTTTTAAGAAACATTAATGTGTATCATGTTGATCTATGTATTGTTTTTCGATTTTGATTGAAAACGCTTTATGAAATCATGCTAGATGTTTTAATGATGTAACAATGTGTATCTTAATAATTTTCATATTGTCTTCCGATTATAAAAAAAAATGTATGACTACAACAAACAAAATGATCTTGGTGGAAAATGCTTTATGTTTGATGAAATCAATTTCGAAATGATGCATAATGATTTTTATGATTTATGGCTTATTGATTTTTGTCACAACAAAAGTTACTTTTTCAGTTTTAAACAAAATGGATGATTTTTATGATAAAATTTATTTTTCGATCCTAAAAGTTGATGCATGTTTTTATTTACAATAAAAAGATAAAGACATACTTGTATGAAACCAATAACTTAAGATGAAACATCTCTATCTTATTGATTTTTCGATAAAAGATTAATAAATCCATGTATATTATGCTTTTGTGAATCTCTTAGACTATGAAAATGATTTGATGAATTTGAATGAGTTTTATCGAAATCATAATTTCTTATGAAATCTTTTATATGAATCAAGATTTTTCATGATCTCCTAAGAATTCTTTATGTTATTTATTTAAGAGGAGATTTGTTAAAATGAATCATAGTTGCTCTTGATTTCTCAGAATTATAACTTGAGTATTCTTTTTATAAATCAAGATTGTTTACTATGGTTCTTTCTTTTCACTATTTGAGTTATCTAAAAAGAATCATAATATATCTCTTAATATTCACAATTTGTCTTCATGATTTGTATATCTCATCATCAATTTTTCTTGCTATCACTTCATGTGATTATATGAAATCATGCAATACTCATCATATTATGTTGATTTGACAAATTGAATGAGTTGAAAATAATGATTAATGTTTTGAAAATAAATGATTGTATCATGATTGATGATTTACATGTTGAAATTATGCATGATGAGTTGAAGTGATGATTTAAAAATATTTATTCAAATGAATGAATCGATAATCTTTTTGTCCAAATGAATCATGATTTTTTGCAATTATAATTTTTATGATTCATAATGAATTGAGAGATATTATACATGAATCAAGATCATTTATGTGTTCTCTCATGACATCTTTTAAGGTTTATGACTTGAATTTTATTATATAAAATTCTTTGAATTTATTAAGTATATCTCATCACCAAGTTCTTTTGATATTCTTCATGTGATGATATGAATGCATGAAACACTCATGATATTATTTTGATACATGCAATGATGAAATATTCATGATGAAAAATTGTTTTGACATTCACGACTTGATTTTTCATCTTCGTTACTTTACCTTGGTCATAATTTGAAATTTGATGTAAAGGGTCTTCCCTTCTTTTTGACAATGACAAAGGGGGAGATAAAAGATGCTAGTTTGCACAATACAAGAAGAAAACAAATATGCTAAACTTGCACATCTCTAATTTTGCTAGCTTGCATATCATAAAGAGAAACTTGATATTGGGCCTAGAGGGTCACACACATATGGTAGGCATTGTGATGAGTAGAGGTTCGGATATGAGATATCCGTCGGAGCCCCTATCTTATTGGATATCCAATAAGCCCCTGAATTATTAGATCTCATGGACAAAAAGAGCCCATGAGAGATTATTGGATAGAGATCCACTAATCTAAAAGGCTTAGGTAATTGGATGCAGATCCAATACCCTCTAGGAGATGATCCATTAGGGTTTGACAGGGGGCCTCTATAAATATGAGGGATTTAGAGCCTCATAGGCTAGAGCCTTTACTTGTCTCTCCTATTCTCCCCCCCTTCTCTAACTCTGGAGTTTTGAGGAGCACCGTCGCAGCCCTGCTGTATGGATCACCGCTAGAGAGGAGGACGCTTAACCTCCTTCACCCTCTCCTAGAGATTCGTAAGGAAATAGGGATATACGATCTCCCTAGGTAACACAATCTATTCTATATGCAGTTTGTTTCACGGATTTTTTGCGCACCAATCTTTGCATGACGACGAACATCTCTTTGGGAATAGGGGATTTTGTTTTCTTGTTCTTCCGCTGTGTATGTGATGTCTCCCCTAAGATTTCCTAACAATGGTATCAGAGTCAGGATGTTCGTGCGATAGATTGGTTTTGAACTACGCGTGTTGTGTTTTTGAAAAACTTTTGACGTCAAAATCGTTGACGCAAAAGTGAGAAAGGGCAGTAACTATTGCTGCCCTAAATCTGTGTGCATGCAACCGCAAGTAGCACAGCATCGGCGCATGCGTAGGCACTGCGCCTACAGTAGTTGGCCGGCGGCCTGCATGCAGTAGGCTTGTGGCCGGCGAGGCTGGCAGCCCATGGGCACTACCTGTGGCCACAACGCCCACAAGGGCAGGCGACGCCAACAAGCAGGCCGCTTGCGTAGGGAAATTATTGCTGCACGCAGTCGCAGCTGCAGGCGGTTGGCCGCCCGTAGGAAGAGCCGCCTACGATGCGCAGGCAATGATATCCGCGGGCGCTGCCTGCGCACATAGCGCCAACAACAGCGCTCGCCCGCGAGCAAGCGGCCAACAAGGGCGGCGGTTGCGGGTGCTGCCCCACGGGCAGAACCACCCATGGCGGCTCCCAACCGCAAGGGCAGCGCCCCGCCCCTCATCGCAAAGGCCGCCACCAACAGGGTGGCGGCGGCAGCAGCAGTAGCAGCAGGAGAGAGGGAGAAGGGCATTAGGGTTTTTTGGGCAAAAGATAGTTTTGCCCTTAGGAATTTGAGAAATTCTAGTTTCTATCTTTGACCAAATTATAAAAATGCCCCTCAGAATTTTGAAAATTCTCTACATGTCCTTGATTTCAAAAGAATATAATTAATTAAGGATTTAGTGATTTTATTTTATACACACATATGGTAGGCATTGTGATGAGTAGAGGTTCGGATATGAGATATCCGTCGGAGCCCCTATCTTATTGGATATCCAATAAGCCCCTGAATTATTAGATCTCATGGACAAAAAGAGCCCATGAGAGATTATTGGATAGAGATCCACTAATCTAAAAGGCTTAGGTAATTGGATGCAGATCCAATACCCTCTAGGAGATGATCCATTAGGGTTTGACAGGGGGCCTCTATAAATATGAGGGATTTAGAGCCTCATAGGCTAGAGCCTTTACTTGTCTCTCCTATTCTCCCCCCCTTCTCTAACTCTGGAGTTTTGAGGAGCACCGTCGCAGCCCTGCTGTATGGATCACCGCTAGAGAGGAGGACGCTTAACCTCCTTCACCCTCTCCTAGAGATTCGTAAGGAAATAGGGATATACGATCTCCCTAGGTAACACAATCTATTCTATATGCAGTTTGTTTCACGGATTTTTTGCGCACCAATCTTTGCATGACGACGAACATCTCTTTGGGAATAGGGGATTTTGTTTTCTTGTTCTTCCGCTGTGTATGTGATGTCTCCCCTAAGATTTCCTAACAATGGTATCAGAGTCAGGATGTTCGTGCGATAGATTGGTTTTGAACTACGCGTGTTGTGTTTTTGAAAAACTTTTGACGTCAAAATCGTTGACGCAAAAGTGAGAAAGGGCAGTAACTATTGCTGCCCTAAATCTGTGTGCATGCAACCGCAAGTAGCACAGCATCGGCGCATGCGTAGGCACTGCGCCTACAGTAGTTGGCCGGCGGCCTGCATGCAGTAGGCTTGTGGCCGGCGAGGCTGGCAGCCCATGGGCACTACCTGTGGCCACAACGCCCACAAGGGCAGGCGACGCCAACAAGCAGGCCGCTTGCGTAGGGAAATTATTGCTGCACGCAGTCGCAGCTGCAGGCGGTTGGCCGCCCGTAGGAAGAGCCGCCTACGATGCGCAGGCAATGATATCCGCGGGCGCTGCCTGCGCACATAGCGCCAACAACAGCGCTCGCCCGCGAGCAAGCGGCCAACAAGGGCGGCGGTTGCGGGTGCTGCCCCACGGGCAGAACCACCCATGGCGGCTCCCAACCGCAAGGGCAGCGCCCCGCCCCTCATCGCAAAGGCCGCCACCAACAGGGTGGCGGCGGCAGCAGCAGTAGCAGCAGGAGAGAGGGAGAAGGGCATTAGGGTTTTTTGGGCAAAAGATAGTTTTGCCCTTAGGAATTTGAGAAATTCTAGTTTCTATCTTTTGACCAAATTATAAAAATGCCCCTCAGAATTTTGAAAATTCTCTACATGTCCTTGATTTCAAAAGAATATTAATTAATTAAAGGATTTAGTTGATTTTTATTTTTATTATTATCTAGTAGTCCTACATGATAATTACTTATACATGTGATGTATGATGTGTGGACAGATGATCATGGACCGTGTGTTGTGTGTACTTGTGATTATTATTACTGGGGCCTGCGAGCCTCCATTATATTTCTCATTTATTGTCGAGCCTGCGTGCCTATGATTAAATTGTAATCACATGAGGAGGCGCAATGGGAGCATGGATGCGATAGTGGGACCCACGATACAGACGATTGCGATGCATGGAGATGCATCGAGATGTTGACAGAACCGACGAGGACGAGATGGACGATCAGAGGGCATGGAGATATATAGCTGCACATATAGATCTTGGTGTGAGTAATTAGACCAACTGGCTTGGGCCTGTATTAGGACTCTAGCTAGGAGAGTCCTAATTGAGAGGGACATTCATGTAAAATCTATCTAAATCGACCCATATTAAAAAGGTAAAGAGACCGGCTAGGGTTAGGAGGTTGTTTCTTATAGAAGAATTAGGAGTTGAAAAGGAATAGGAGTTTTGAATATGAGTCCTATTAGGAGTTGGTTAGAAGTATGAGTATTGAGTAGGAGTCCTATTAGGAGTTAGGGTTTAGAAGCCCTATAAATAGCCATGTATTTCTCCTCTTTTCATAAGCAATAGATGAATCTTTTCTGCAGCCTTTGAGCAGCAACTTGGAGGAAGGAACCCCTATAGAGTTCTAGGAGGTCGATCCCCTAAAGAGATCAACCCCAAGCTTAGAATCTGCAAGGGTTCTACCACTTGGTATTAGAGCAGTGTTCTTGGAGTCTCATTGTCCTTTCACAGCCATCCATCATCTCTCCATAGCCGCCCAAAGCAATTCCCATAATTGCTTAAAAGATTATCGCCAAATTCCGTCGTCATCTCCACCATCGCGGATCATTCTTTGATCTCCTTGTGAATTGCAATAGGTTCTGGTTTCGTACCTTACTACTGCTGCAATTTAGTTATCCTTATTCAAAAATCTAAAAAGAAAAATTGTTCCTATATTGCTACATAAACTTTTCGTCGCAAAGTTTTCATCTCTACAACGAAAGATACGTTGCAGAATTCCAACCGCATAACACGGTCTGTTTGATCTTGCTACTGGATTTTTTCTATCCAAATCTCTATGAAATTTTTATGACAGCTTTGACACTTCCTAATAGCAGATTTCTCTTTAGTTTTGTCAAAAAATTCTCAATATTAATTATTGATCTTTTATGTCTAATTTGCTATACTTGAAAATCTGCAATGTAAAATTCCAACCACAATACACAGTTTGTTTGACCTTGCTACTACAATTTTTTTTATCCCAATCTCTGCAAAATTTTAATGATAGCTTTGACACATCCTAACAGTATATTTCCCTTTGGTTTTGTCAAAAAATTATAAATATAAACCATTGATCTTTTATGTCCAATCTGCTACACTTGAAAATCAATGCTGTAGAAAATTTCAACCGCATATTATTGCCTTAACTGATCTATTTGCAATCTTTTTTGAATAAAATTTCTTATACACTTCATAGATCATCTTAGCTTCTATCTAAGATTGATCTATTGAAGAATTCATCTCAGAAAATGATTTCGTGTTGCTACAAATTTTCATCCTAACCCGCTGAAATTTTTCGATGAGAATTTTGCTATCACAACTTGCACCAATTTCTTTGCTGTTATACTGCTGAAATTTTCTTGATTAAATTGGACATCCTTACTATCATATAAATTGAGATTCTGCTATCAATTCTTTCCTCAAATCTCTCAAGTTTTTGGTGGAAATTTCGTCGAGAAACCGCTGTTTCTTCGACGATAATTCTGCTCTTACAAGACAACACAATTTTGTAGCAAACTTCCTTTGATTTCTATCAAACCTTTGCTACCATCTACCACAGATCTAAAACTTTCATCCACAGCCCTAAAACTCTACGAAAGCACACCCTCAAACTGCACCCAAAATAGCTACAAAACAAGCCTGAATCGCAGCCTACATCCACCAATCCACCAACCCTTATGACCATCACTTTTCGCAACCTATACATGCCTTTAACCTGACAACAAAAGAGAGATCTTAATATCACATATTTAGAGGCATATACTATGGCATCTAAGAAGGTAATCATTGCTAAATTCGAAGCCTTGGAGGAGCAAATGGAGGATAAGATTCGGACTCGCTTTACAGAACTCAGTTTGGGCCGACCACTAAGCCTGAAAAAATCACATCATGGAAGGAACTCTAACCAATCGCACCAAGCCCGAAGAGATGACTTCCAAGAGAGGGGAGGTTCTATGACTGACCTAAACTATCCACGCATGAGGGTGGCCTTCCCTAGATGGGAAGAAGGAGACCCGATTGGTTGGATCTCGCGCGCGGAGCGATATTTTTTATATCATAAAACTGCGGATGCATCTATGGTAGAAATTGTAGCTATACATCTTGAAGGAGATGCCATATAGTGGTTTGATTGGTTTGAATATACTCATGGAGTCCTCTCTTGGAGACAATTCAAAGAAGGACTATTGATCCGCTTCGGACCAACCGATTATGAAAACATTGACGAATAACTAGCAAAGATCTGACAAACCTCTACCATTCAGGAGTACCAAACCAGGTTTGAAAGGTTATCTAATCAAACTTGTGATTGGTCTCAAAAACAACTATTGGGGACCTTCATTGAGGGCTCGAAGCCGGAGATCTGGGGAGAAGTTAAAGCATGACAACCATACACGCTTATGGCAGCCATCTCTTTCACACGACATCAAGATGAGCGATTAAACCATGAAGCTCGGAGGACTAGGATTGCTTCTCAACCTGCAATGCAAAAGCCCTCAGCCCCCCCTACTATCAACCGAGTCCCTACACCAAAAATGATGACAAGAGAAGAGCTTCGAGAGTGATCTACGAAGGAGTTATGTTGGCACCACGACGAGCCGTGGAGCCGCGAGCATCACTGTAGGAAAGGGAGACTTCTTATGATTAAACCAACAGAAGAAGAGGTCATTGAACATCTAGAAGAGAGCCTTGATAATGAAGAAGAAGATGCAGAAGAAGAGCCATAACTGACCAAAGTTATGGTACATGCACTAGCTGGTTACTCAAACCCGCAAACGATGAAAGTTGAAGGCCTTCTCAAATAATAATCGATTACTGTTCTCATCGACATGGGTAGCACTAATAACTTTCTAAATAGTAAAGTTGCTATTCGGTTGGCCTTACCTATCGAGTATTATAGTAGGTTTGACATCAAGTTCACCAACGGACGGATTTTGAAGTGTGATCGTAGGCGCCCACGGGAGAAACTATTACAGATCCAAGAGATAATTGCATATTTCTTCCTCCTCCCTCTTAATGATCATGAGGCCATGCTCAAAATTGAATAGTTGACAACATTAGGTGATTTTTCCTGATATTTTATGAAACTAATTTTGAGATTTTACAGGGAAATAGGTGATTCTACATGAGAACTGTGCAACCTACCTCTTGCCCGTCGGCATGATCATTGTATACCGATTCTTCTGAGCAAACCTCTTGCAAATACTTGGCTATATCAATATTCATATTTGTAGAAGGATGAAATAGAAATGATTGTAAAAGAGATGCCCGAAACATGAGTTATTCGGCCAAGTTACAGCCCCTACTTTTCACCGGTGCTCTTCGTACGAAAGAAGGACGAAACATGGCAAATGTGCATTGATTACCGAACCCTCAACATCATAACTATCAAGGATAAATACTCTATTCCAATAGCAGATGACTTACTAAATGAAAGGGAGCACAAATCTTCACAAAGCTGGACCTTCGATCCGGGTATCATCAAATATGAGTATGCGAAAAAGACATACCGAAAACCACCTTTCGAACACACAACGGCCACTATGAATTTTTGCTTTCTTTAATAAAAGGTGGAATATCTTGAGCATATTATACCAGAGGAAGGTGTGATGGTAGACGCCTCCAAAATAAAAGCAATGCAGAACTGGCCGACCCTGAGGAACATAAAATTGCTACATGGCTTTCTGGGTTTAACAGGCTACTACCACAAGTTCACGAAAAACTATGGAAAGATTAGTGCACCACTTACTTCCTTACTAAAAAAAGATGTCTTCCAATGGTTGGACAAAGCCTTTGCTACCTTCGACAAACTTAAGGCAGCCATGACGACGACTCTAGTGCTAGCATTACCAGATTTCAGCTGACCTTTCATTATTGAGGCCAACGCATCTGGAGTCAGAATTGGAGTCATTCTCATGCAAGATGGTCGAGCACTCGCATACACTAGCAAGACATTATCTCCCTCCTATCAAAATATGTCAACATATGATAAGGAGATGCTCGCCATTGTCCACACAGCAACGAGGTGGAGACCCTACTTGATCGGTCGACGATTTCAAATTAAAACCGACTATAAAAGCCTCAAGTACTTTTTGGAGCAAAAGATATCATCCCCTGAGTAGCAAAAATGGGTAACAAAACTTCTTGGATTTGATTATGAAATAACTTACAAAAATAGGAAAGAGAATGTTGTTGCAGATGCACTTTCACAACTAGCCGAGCAAGCTAAACTTTCAGTCGTTTCACTTCCGACCAGTGACTTCCTTGACGATATTAATATGGAATGGCAGGAAGATCCAGAGACCAGTAAGATTATAAAAAAATTGGAAAGGCATCAAGCTCCGTGACTCATTATAATTGGGACTCAAAAGAATTACACTATAAAGGACGCATTGTGCTTATAACCAATTCTACTTGCATCTTCACGAGCAGATTTTCGACAAAGTTATTCCATATACAGGGTACTAAATTGAAAAGGAGTACGGCATATCACCTACAAACTGATAGCCAGACGAAAGTTGTAATAGGTGCTTCGAGACAACCCAAAGCCACCCACCAAATATGACTACTCAAGGAGAACTCCAGACCATGCCAAGTGCCATTATTGATCAACAGATCGTGACTCGATGACGACCCACTACTGAAGTGCTAATATAGTGGGTGAACCTACCGAAAGAAGATGCCACTTGGGAGAACTATGTTAACTTGAAAATAAAATTCCCAGAATTCATGAATCGTCAACCTCGAGGACAAGGCTGATTTGAAGAGAGCGTATGAGAGGGACATTCATGTAAACCATACTGAAGTGCTAATATAGTGGGTGAACCTACCGAAAGAAGATGCCACTTGGGAGAACTATGTTAACTTGAAAATAAAATTCCCAGAATTCATGAATCGTCAACCTCGAGGACAAGGCTGATTTGAAGAGAGCGTGTCTGTTAGGACTCTAGCTAGGAGAGTTCTAATTGAGAGGGACATTCATGTAAAACATACTGAAGCTGACCCCTATTAAAAAGGTAAAGAGGCCGGCTAGGGTTATGAGATTGTTTCTTATAGAAGAATTAGGAGTTGAAAAGGAATAGGAGTCTTGAGTAGGAGTCCTATTAGGAGTTGGTTAAAAGTAGGAGTCTTGAGTAGGAGTCCTATTAGGAGTTAGGGTTTAGAAGCCCTATAAATAACCATATATTCCTCCTCTTTTCATAAGCAATAGATGAATCGTTTCTGCAACCTTTGAGCAGCAACTTGGAGGAAGGAACCCTTATAGAGTTCCAGGAGGCCGATCTCCTAAAGAGATCAACCCCAAGCTTAAAATCTGCAAGGGTTCTATCAGCCTGATCACATTAAGTTGTGGTTCATGATCATCTGGTGTGATTGCTTATACACATACTAGATATGTATATATATTTACATGCAATGTAGATATATATTAAATATGTATATGTATGACATATCATATTAGGAGACCATATCATAGAAACATCTCTATCGATAATATTAAGTTGGTAAACATGAGGCAATTAGATTGACCCACGTGGCCTTCCATCGTGATGGGTAGGAACCGATTCCTGGTATAGGTTGAGTTGGTCGAGTCCCTCGAGGCTCACCTATATCGCGATTCGCTATCTTGCTGATGACATAGAGATGTCATCGGTGACCTGAGGACATGGTATGCTTGATCGAGTCCCTCGAGGGTATATCATCAAATCAGACTCATCTTGTAACGAAGGTGTTGACTTAACCGAACATCATGGTTGGTCGAGTCCCTCGAGACCATGGTAATTTGGAGGTCGAACAGGACGGGAATCACAAAGAGTTGTGATCGGCAAAAGTTGTCTACCTTTTGGGCTTAGTGTGATTGGTCGAGTCCCTTGAGGTTACACTAAGACGCCGATTGGATCCTAATCCCCACTAGAAGTCTACCGGAGACTTCCGTTTCATGTGCTGAGGGTGTTGTGTGACTCACTAGTAAAATAGCGGGAGCATATTAAGATAGAAGTCCATATCTTGATTGTTTATTTCTTGCAAAATTTGTATGTTACTCATTCCTACTGCATCTTTATTTTCAGAAAATATCGCTTTCAAATCCCTTATGTGTCATACTTGATGTCAACCACCTCACTGGTCCAAATTGTACGGATTGGCTCCGCAACTTGAGAATTGTTCTCACGGCGGAGAAAATCACGTACGTCCTTGATACAGTAATGCCTACACCCAATGAAGGGGCAAGTGAGGATGAGATCGTTCACTATGTGAAGTACATTGATGACTCTATTGAATCTCGGATTTTGATGATGAAACTAATTGATTGTGTTTAGATGTTTAACTGCATTTTGAGTGATGCAGGTCTACTCGATCAGGATTAGACAGTTGACGTAGAAGGAATTGACGTTGCGCCGGAGGAGATCACGTCAGGATATTGGACGGCAGAATGCTTCAGACGTTGGGCATCGGGCCAAGGAGAGCAGAATTGCACCAAGGATATCGGGGTTGCGGAGGTCAACCGCCGATTGGGCAATAAGCCGCAAGAGAGAACGATGCGCTGAAGAATCGGACGAAGCGCCAACCAATGACGTGCCGGGCAACAACATGTCAATTCACGTTGTAATAATTGTCTAGATCGAAGTAGAGTTTTGGCTTGTGTGTGCAGGATTAACTACGATAACGAAGAAGACATAAAGCGAAACAAAGTGCCGGAGTCAAGCGCGAAGGATTCGTTGCGAGTTCGAGAGTTCGACGGAAGTCCGAAGGTTCGTCGGGAATGCTGTCGGAACTAGCCGAGAATGAGTAGGGAGCTTGCCGAAGGGTTTTCGGAAGCTCGCCGAAAGGTTCGTCGGAAGTTCGCGGAGCTCACCGAGAAAGATCGTAGCATGCCGAAGAAGCTCGTCGAAACTCGCCAAGATCAAATCGTGAAGTCTCGGAGCTTGTCGGGAGTCCGCAGAATGGTTTCCGAGAGTTTTTCGGAAGACCGCCGGAAGTTCGCCGGAAGAAGTCTTGACTTGCGGACTTTGTAATAGCTTAGGAAATGTCTTTAAACTCATAGTTAGCATGTTAATTAGGGTTAGGATTAGGTGTTAATCTTATAACCCAAGTAGGGGCCAATTGGGGCCCAAGTTCGGACTGGTTTGGGCTAAGTTTGGAGCCCAACTAGTGAGCTAAAAGAGCCAGGCGGTAGCACCGCCGGTCTGGACGGTGGCACCGCCCAGCACCCGAGAGCCAGGCGGTGGCACCGCCTGTCTGGGCGGTGGCACCGCCCAGCACCCGAGAGCTAGGCGGTGGCATCGCCCAGTACAATGTCAGTGTCAAAACTGACAGGCGGTGGCACCGCCACTGACAGGCGGTGGCACCGCTAGCTTCGGGAACCGAAGAGAATTCAAATTTTGGAGCCCAAATTTGAATCCTCTTGAGGCCTATAAATACCCCTCTATTCTCAGCTGAGATAACAACCTTTTGAGAAGCTAGAAGTTGAGAAAATCTTTAGGAAAAGTTTTGTTTTCAATAGCTTGAGTGTTCACCTCCTTTCTTTTCATTGAAATCTTTGTAAAAGAGTGAACCACTTGTAAGAGGTTGTAAGAGGGGTGTAAGAAGGAGGTTGATCTTCGCCTAGTAAAGGAAGATCGTTAGTGGATGCCGGTGGCTTCGACGGAAGAGGAATCGGAGGAGTGGATGTAGGTCACGATTGACCGAACCACTATAAACTATCGTCTTCTCTGGTTTGCATTTACTTCCTGCTATTATTTTACTGCAAACCCCTTCAATAGCATACTACCTTCAATACTTTTCCGTACGCTTTCAATCTAACCATATTTCCAGAATCGGTTTTCAACATACAAAGAAATTTCAGAAATCGACGTAGTTTTTACCGCTGCACTAATTCACCCCCCCCTCTTAGTGCCACTCCGATCCTAACAACTGGCACTCTTGCTCAGTGCTATATGTTGGGCTCTATAACTCCTTAGTTACAGAGACAACATGACAAGATGGATGCTAGATCCATTCTCCTACATATCCGTAAATTGTTTGAGGAATAGGGAAGAACTCAGCGATATGAGATATCTAGTCTCTTCCGCACTAGGATGATTGAGGGGACACCGGTTCAAAACCATGTCCTAAAGATGATTGAGTGGATGGAGAAACTCACAGGTCTAGGAATGGTCCTAGAGGATAACTTGTGTGTGGACATTGTGCTTTAGTCCCTACTAGATTCCTTTTCACAGTTCATAATGAATTTTAATATGAATAAGTTTGAGGTAACTCTCCCAGAGCTCCTCGATATGTTGAGGGAAGCAGAGAGTACTATTAGGAAAGAGAAGCCAGTTCTCTACACTAGTGAGAGCAGAAAGAAAAGGAAAGCAGAAAAGTCCCTTGAGAAGGAAAAGGGCAAGGGTAGACCAGGAAAAGCAAAGGTTGCTAAGAAAGACCCAGCAAAGGACAAAGGCTAGTGCTTCCACTATGGCAAAGATGGGCATTAGAAAGGAACTGCAAAGAGTACCTTGCAGAAAAGGCGAAATAGAAGCTTGGTGAAGCTTCAGGTACATTCATGATCAGTCTCTATTTGTTAGACTCTTATGATAACATATGGGTATTGGATACTGGTAGTGCTTATCATATATTCAATTCGTTGCAGGTTCTGGTAAGGCCTAGGAGACTAGAGAGAGGCGAGATGGACCTCAAGATAGACAATGGAGCAAAAGTTGCTATAGTAGCCATTGGCGTGGTCGCCCTACGTTTGCCTGGTGGAGCTTTTATTGCATTACATGAATGTTATTTTGTTCCTTCTATTATCAAAAATATTATCTCCATCTCATGTTTGATAGTTAGTGGATATAAATTAGTTTTTGAGAACAATGGTTGTTCGATATTATTAGATGATGAGATCATCATGAAAGGAACATTGCATAATGGTTTATTTATGCTAGATACTACTCCACATATCATGAATGTAAGTGTGTCCAAGAGGAAATGAGATGAGATGAACAGTGCATACCTATGGCATTGTAGGCTAGGTCACATCAATAAAGAAAGGATTCAAAAGTTGCTAAATGATGGATATCTAGATCCATTCGACTATGAGTTATATGCAACTTACGAGTCTTGCCTTCGTGGAAAACTAACCAACTCTCTATTTAGTGGAATTGGAGAGAGAGCCACTAAGTTGTTGGAACTCATACATAGTGATGTATGTGGACCCATGTCAACTCATGCCATTGGTGGTTACTCCTACTTCATTACCTTTACTGATGATTTCTCAAGGTATGGATATGTGTACTTAATGAAGTATAAATCCAAGGTCGTTGAGAAATTCAGAGAGTATAAGAATAAAGTGAAGAACCAGACTGGAAAGAGTATCAAAACTCTTCGATCAGATCGAGGAGGTGAGTACTTAAGTACAGAGTGTACTCAATTCCTCAAGGACCATGGGATATTATCCCAATGGACACCCCTTATACACCTCAACTCAATGGTGTATTTGAAAGGAGAAATCGTATGCTGTTAGACATGGTATGGTCCATGATGAGTTTCGCTGACCTACCCATCTCATTCTGGGGATATGTCATAGAGACCGCAGCTTACTTTCTGAACAGAGTTCCAACTAAGTCGGTAGTGTCTACATCATATGAGATATGGAAAGTGAAGAAGCCCGATCTTAAAATTGTTAAGATTTGGGGTTGCCCTACCCATGTTAAAAGACATAAACCCGATAAGTTAGAATCGAGGATAGAGCGATGCAAACTAGGATACCCCAAGGAAACTTGTGGGTATTATTTCTATCATTTCGAGGACCAAAAGGTCTTTGTAGCCAAAAGACTAGTGTTCCTTGAGAAGAAACACATTCTTGGCAGAGATAGTGGGAGCATGATAGAGTTGAGTGAGGTTGGAGAACCAAGCTTAAGCACCACTCTACAACCCGAGTCTGTTCAGGTACCTAATACACAAGTTTCAACTTTACGTAGGTTTGGCAGAGTATCCCATCCTCCTAAGAGATATGTGGGACATATTAAAGGAAAGAATATTGAGGATATTGGTCTTCAAACCTACGAGGAGGCTATTATGAGTATAGACTCTGGGAAGTGGCAAGAAGCCATGAATTCTGATATGGATTCTATATACTCCAACAAGGTTTGGTACCTAGTTGATGCACCCGAAGGTATTGTACCCATCGATTGCAAGTGGATCTTTAAGAAAAAGATCCGAGTAGATGGAAAGGTAGAGACCTATAAAGCAAGGCTAGTGGCTAAGGGGTATCGTCAAAGGCAAGGTGTTGACTATGACGAAACCTTCTCACCCGTAGCAATGCTAAAATCAATCCGAATTCTATTAGCTATTGCAACACTCTATGATTATGAGATCTGGCAGATGGATGTGAATACTACATTTCTCAAATGGGAACCTTGATGAGGAGGTGTATATGATACAACCTGAGGGATTCGTTTCCAAGGACTACCCAGATAAGGTGTGCAGGTTGCTTAGTAGATTCATTTATGGACTAAAGCAAACTTCCCGAAGTTGGAACATAAGATTTGATGAGGCAATCAGATCTTATGACTTCGTTAAGAATGAAGATAATCCATGTGTGTACAGGAAGGTAAGTGAGAGCGCTATCACCTTTTTGATATTATATGTGGATGACATCTTGATCATTGGGCATGACATAGGAATGCTATCCATAGTAAAGGCTTGGTTATCTAGACACTTCTCTATGAAGGACTTACGGGAAGCATCCTATATCTTGGGGATTCAGATCTATAAAGATAGATCCAAGATGATGCTTGGCTTGTCCTAGTCTATGTACATAGAAGAAAGGGCGAACATGGATATGATACATTATGCCTCGGCAATAGGGTCTATCACATATATCATGCTATGTACTAGGCCTGATATAGCGCATGCTCTAAGTGTCACAAGCAGGTATCAAGCAGATCCAAGCTTAGAGCACTAAAAATCAGTAAAGTATATCCTTAAGTACTTGAGAAGGACTAAGGATCTTTTACTAGTATATGGAGGTAGTAGCCTCAGGGTTGAAGGCTACATAAACTCAAGTTTTCAATCTGATGTCAATGATAGTAAGTCGAATTTGGGATATGTGTACACCTTGAATGGAGGAGCAATGTGCTGGAAGAGTTCCAAGCAAGATACTACTACTGACTTGACCACACAGGCAGAATACATTATTGCAGCAGATGCAGTAAAAGAGGGAGTTTAGATGAACAAGTTCATTACAGATTTGGGAGTCGTGCCGAATAGCGAGGAGTCGATTTCCTTATATTGCAACAACAATAGGGCGATTACTCAAATAAGGGAACCTGGGTCTCATCAGAAGTGTTCTGAGGAGGTTCCAACTTATTAGAGAGATCATGACCCGAGGAGATGTAGTAGTGGAAAGAGTTCCATCCGAAGATAACATTGTAAATCCACTGACAAAGTCGTTGTCTCATATTGTTTTTGAGCATCATAGGGGTCTGATGGTGATAAGACACATAGGTGATTGGATTTAGGTCAAGTGGGAGATTACTAGTCATAGGTGCCTAGTAAGCCAATCACATAAGTGATGGCACGTGTGACTTAACACAGAATCTTTTTGCTTATTATATTTTGGTATTTATCACTTTATTATCTATTGCATATATGCATATATATATTATGATATCCTTGGATCTATACAATGGGAATCGAATCGTAATGAGATCACGATAATGAGACCGATTCACCTTTAAACATAGATCCTAAATAATCCCGGTCATAGGTTACTCGAGAAGGACATCGTGATAACCAGACAAACTAGTGTGCTGTATACCCATCCATATGATGGATGCAGCTAGTCTTATAGCTGCTCGTATGGGGACACTAGGGATACAGTACAGGTGCTCATTGGAGAATGAGTTCACTGATTGATCCGCTTATCAAATACTGGATGGTTGATGATGCCTTATTGTCAGACTGTAATTACGTAGTCCTAGTGGTGTATCTGGTCCTTAGACTTGAGACACCAAGGATGTCTTGTATGAGTGCTCCACTCTTTGATACCAGAATTATACGTTTGGATGTTGCAGATTCAGTACAAGTGGTCATTGGGAGTAGCAGTCGACCTTACGAGGGCTAGTGAGTGTCGATAAAGGATCATACACTCTCGGCATCATGAGAGGAATATCTCATATGTTCTTGCTTAAACAAATCCCAAGCCAGGGTCATTCGAATTGAGAGAGAAAGAGTTCTCTGGAAGAATCCGATTAGAGCGACAGGGGACCTCTATAAATAGGAGGGATTCAAAGCCTCATAAGCTAGAGCCTTTGCTTGCCTCTCCTATTCTCCCCCCCTTCTCTACCTCTGGAGTTTTGAGGAGCGTCGTCGCAACCCTACTGTGTGGATCACTGCTAGAGAGGAGGAGGCTTGACCTCCTTCACCCTCTCCTAGAGATCTATAAGGAAACAGGGATATACGATCTCCCTAGGTAACACAATCTAACTATACACAGTTTGTTTCACGGATTTTTGTGCACCAATCTTCGCACCACGACGAACATCTTTTTGGAAAATTTGGGATTTTGTTTTCTTGTTCTTCTGCTATGCATGTGATGTCGCCCCCAAGTTTTCCCAACAGGATTAACTATGATAGCAAGGTATAAAATAAAATGAAGTCGCGGAGTCAAGAACACGATTTCGTTGGGAGTTTGAGAGTTCATTAGAAGTCCGAATGTTCATCAAAAGTTCTGCTAGAGCCAACCAAGAAGTCTTAGAGCTTGCCAAAGAAGCTCATTAGAACTCACCAAGAAGATCATCATGAAGTCCAGGAGCTTGCTAGGAGTCCATTGGAACATTGTCGAGAGATCGTCGGAAGTTCGTCGAAAGATCGCTAGAAGCTCGCAGGAAGAAAACTTGACTTACCGACTCTATTTAGCTTAGTAAATCTCTCAAAATTTATAGTTAGCACATAATTGAGATTAGAATTGGGCCAACCCAATTAGGGGACAGTTGGGCCCAAGTTTAGGCTGGTTGGGCCAAGAGAAAGGCCCAAATAATGACCAAATAGGTGAAACCATCATGGCACAGTCTTCGAGACAATCTGGGCCATGGTACCACCCAGCAAAATCTTCTAGGTGTTGATACTGCCCAGTTTTAGACTATAGGTAGTGGTACCACTTGTACCCTGAAATTTTGGTGGTTTGAATTTTGGGCTCCAAATTTGAATCTATTTGGGGCCTATAAATACCCCAGCTATTCCTGCATGGATTAGCAAGAAATATTGAGCAAAACCCTATGATTCTAAAGTTGTAAACCTTAGAAAGTTGAGTTCTCTCCTCCCAAAGCTTAGAGAGAGTTCTAAGGGAGGTGTGAGAGGGATACCTTGTAAAAGAGGGTTGTAAAAGGTTGTCTCCTAAACCTGTGAAAAGGAGAAGAGGGATGTAAAAGGGTAGTTGGTCTTCACCCATTGAAAGAAGATCAATAGTGAATGTCAGTGGCCTCGACGGAAGAGGAATCGGCAAAGTAGATATAGGTCACGACGATCGAACCACTATAAAAATCTAGTTTGCGTTTCTCTTATGCAATTAACTTTACTACAAACCACTTTACTTGCTTTACATCCACTACACTCCTCTATACACTTTCAAAGTTAATACCTTTACGAAACGGTTTTTCGTCGGAAATGAATTTAATCGTAACAAACCGATGAAATTTTTACCGCTGCACTAATTTACACCCCCCCCCCCTCTTAGTGCTGACCCTTTTCCTAATATGCTAGTCATAGGTGTCCAGCAAGCCAATCACCTGAGTGATGATACGTGTGACTTGACACGGAATCTTTTTGCTTATTATATTTTGGCATTTATCACTTTATATTGACTATTGCACATATGTATGTATATATTGTGATGTCCTTGGATCTATGTAACGGAAATTGGATCATGATGAGATCACGATAATAAGACCGATTCTCCTTTAAACATAGATCCTAAATAATCCCAATCATAGTTTACTCGAGAGGGACATCGAGATAACCGGACAGACTGGTGTGCTGTATACCCATCCATATGATGGATGCAGCTGGTCTCATAGTTGCTCATGTGGGGACACTAGAGATATAGTACAAGTGCTCGTTGGAGAATGAGTTCACTGATTGATCTGCTTACGGAATACTAGATGGTTGATGATGCCTTATTATCAGACAGTGATTCCGTAGTCCCAATAGTGTATCTGGTCTTTAGACATGAGGCACCAAGGATGTCCTATATGAGTGCTCCACTCTTTGATACCAGACTTATAGGTTTGGATGTCCCAGATCTAGTACAACTGGTCATTGGGAGTGGCAGTCGACCTTATGAGGGCTATTGAGTGTTGATAGAGGATCATCCACTCTCGGCATCATGAGAGGAATATCCCATATGTTCTTACTCAGACAAATCTCTGGCCAAGGTCATTCGGATTGAGAGAGAAAGAGTTCTCTAAGAGAATCCGACTAGAGCGAGACTCAAGTAGAAACCGTATGGGTCTGACATCACCATGCCTGATATACGGTCTATAGGATATTAGATGGATAAGGGACTATAGGTACACGGTAACTAAGGATAGACAGGTCCAATGGATTAGATTCCCCTGTATCATTTGGGGACTACGGCGTAATGGCCTAGTATGTCCGTAGTCGATGAATCGAGTGAATTATTATGGAGATAATAATTCACTGAGCTAGAAAGAGTTCTGACAAGTATGACTCATGGCCAGCTCCATATTGGGCCTAGAGGGTCACACACATATGGTAGGCATTACGATGAATAGAGGTTTGGATATGAGATATTCGCCGGAGCCCCTATCTTTTTGGATATCCAATAAGCCCCTGAATTATTGGATCCCATGGATGCGATACAATAAGAGCCCATGAGAGATTATTAGACAGAGATCCACTAATCTATAAGGCTTGGGTAATTGGATTGCAGATCCAATACCCAATAAGGGATGATCCATTAGGTTTGACAGGGGACGTCTATAGATTGGAGGGATTAAGTGGTTTATAGGCTAGAGCATTTGCTTGCCTCTCTTATTTTCCTCCCCCTCTCCACCTCAGAGCAGGCCTAGAGTTTTGAGGAGCATCGTCGTAGCCCTGTTGTGGGATCACCATTAGAGGAGGACACTTGGCCTCCTTCACCCTCTCCTAGAGATCTGCAAGGAAACAGGAATATACGATCTCCTTAGGTAACACAATATATTCTATACGCAGTTTATTTCGTGGATTTTTGCGCTCCAATCTTTGCACGATGACGAATATCTTTTTGGAAAATTAGGGATTTTATTTTCTTATTCTTTTGCTGCACATGTGATGTCGTCCCCAAGATTTTCCAATAGTGGTATCAAAGCCAGGTTGTTCGTGTGATAGATTGGTTTTAAACTGCGTGTATTGTGTTTTGGAGAAACTTTTGATGTCAAATCATTGACGCAAAAGCGAGAAAGGGCAACAACAGTTGCTACCCTCGATTTATGTGCGTGCAGCCGCATGCAACGTGACCGCAGGTAGGCATCACTGGGGCTACGCAAGCAGCAGCCGATCGATGGCCTGCTTGCAGCAGGCTAGATGCCGGCGGGGCTAGTAGCCCGCTGGCGTTGCCTGCAGCGGCGTTGGCAGGCAGGGCTGCAGGCTAAGCGACCACCTGCGCACGGGCGCTATGCCCATGTGCAAGGGCGATGCCTGCGTGTGCTGGACCTGTGAGCAAAGGTATTGTGGGGCAACGGCGCCTACTG
>CM017193.1:23525731-23535731 GCA_004837865.1 Musa balbisiana | reverse complement strand
TGATCTTGCTACTACATTTTTTCTATCCAAATCTCTATGAAATATTTATGACAGCTTTGACACTTCCTAATAGTATATTTCCCTTTAGTTTTGTCAAAAAATTCTCAATATAAACTACTGATCTTTTCCATCCAATCTGCTACACTTGAAGATCTGTGCTGCAGAAAATTTCAACCGCATATTGTTGCCTTAACCGATCTATTCGCAATCTTTTTTGAATAAAATTTCTTATACACTTCATAGATCATCTTAGCTTCCATCTAAGATTGATCTATTGAGGAATTTATCTCTAAAAATGATTTTGTGTTGCTGTAAATTTTCGTCGCAAACCATTAAAATTTTTCGACGAGAATTCTGCTGTCGCAACTTGCACCAATTTCCTTGCTATTATACTGCCAAAATTTTCTTGATTAAATTGCATCTCCTTACTGTTATATAAACTAAGATTTTGCTGTCAATTCTCTCCTCAAATCTCTCAAGTTTTTGGTGGAAATTTCGTCGAGAAACCATTGTTTCTTCGACGACAATTCTGCTCTTACAAGACAACACAATTCTGCAGCAAACATCCTCTGATTTCTATCAAACCTTTGCTGCCATCTATCACAGATCAAAAACTTTCATCCACAGCCCTAAAACTCTACCAAACCACACCCTCAAACTACACCCAAACAGCCACAAAACAAGCCTAAACCACAGCCTACATCCACCAATCCACCAACCCTTTCGACCATCACTTCTCTCAACCCATACTTGCCTTTAACCTGATAATAAAAGAGAGATCTTAATATCACAGATTTAGAGGCATATACTATGGCATCTAAGGAGACAATTAATGCTAAATTCAAAGCCTTGGAGGCGCGAATGGAGGATAAGATTCGGACTCTCTTTACCGAACTCAATTTGGGCCGACCACCAAGCCCGAAGAAATCATATCAAGGAGAGAGCTCTAACCAATCACACTAAGCCTAAAGAGATGACTTCTAAGAGAGGGGAGGCTCTCTGACTGACCCCAACTATTCATGCATGAGGGTGGACTTCCCTAGAGGGAAGAAGGAGACCCGATTGGTTGGATCTCATGCACGGAGCGATTTTTTCGGTATCATAAAACTGCGGATGCATCTATGGTAGAAATTGTAGCTATACATCTTGAAAGGGATGTCATACAATGGTTTGACTAGTTTAAATATACTCATGGAGTCCTCTCATGGTGACAATTCAAAGAAGGACTATTGATCCGCTTTGGACCAACCAATTACGAAAACATTAACGAATAACTAGCAAAGATCCGACAAACCTCTACCGTTCAGGAGTACCAAACCAGGTTTGAAAGGTTATCTAATCAAACTTGTGATTGGTCTCAAAAATAGCTATTGGGGACCTTCATTGAGGGCTTGAAGCCAGAGATCCGGGGAGAAGTTAAAGCACGACAACCGTACACGCTTATGGCAGCCATCTCTTTCGTACGACATCAAGAGGAGCGATTGAACCATGAAGCTCAAAGGACTAGGATCACTTCTCGACCTGCAATGCAGAAGTCCTCAGCCCCCCCTACTATCAACTGAGTCCCTACACCAAAAATGATAACAAGAGAAGAGCTTCGGGAGCGATCTACGAAGGAGTTATGTTGGCACCGCGACGAGCCGTGGAGCCACGAAAATCACTGTAAAAAAGGGTGAGTTCTTATGATTAAAGCAGTAGAAGAAGAGGTCATTGAATATCTAGAAGAGAGCCTTGATAATGAAGAAGAAGATGCAGAAGAAGAGCAACAACCGACCGAAGTTATGGTATATGCACTAGCCGGCTACTCAAACCCGCAAACGATAAAAGTTGAAGGCCTTCTCAAACAACAATCAATCACTATTCTCATCAACACGTGCAACACTAATAACTTCCTAGATAGTAAAGTTGCTGTTCAAATGGCCTTACCTATCGAGTATTATAGTAGGTTTGACGTCAAGTTCACCGACGGATGGATTTTGAAGTGTGATCATAGGTGCCCATGGGAGAAACTATTACTGCAGGAACAAGAGATAATTGCATATTTCTTCCTCCTCCCTCTTGACGATCATGAGGCCATGCTCAGAATTGAATGGTTGATGACATTAGGTGATATATCTTGTAATTTTATGAAACTAATTTTGAGATTTTATAGTAAAGGGAAACAAGTGATTCTACACGGGAAACGTGGGGGCGACGTAATGACGATTTGCACACAACAAATGGAGAAGGTTTTGCATAAAGCATGCAGCAGCTTTTTGGTACAACTTGAGCAGCAAACTAAGGGAGAGCCAATAGAATTTATAGATCCAAACCTACTTCCTTTGCTTGCTGAATTTTCAGATATATTTGACGAACCACGCAACCTACCTCTTGCCCGTCGGCATAATCATTGTATATCGATAAATACTTAGCTATATCAATATTCATATCTGCAAAAGGATGAAATAGAAAGGATTGTAAAAGAGATGCTCGAAATAGGAGTTATTCGGCCAAGTTGCAACCCCTACTCTTCACCGGTGCTCTTCGTACGAAAGGACGAAACATGGCGAATGTGCATTGATTACCGAACCCTCAATGGCATAACCGTCAAGGACAAATACCCTATTCCAATAGGAAATGAATTGCTAGATGAAAGGGAGCACAAATCTTCACAAAACTGGACCTTCGATCCGGGTATCATCAAATATGAGTGTGCAAAGTAGACATACCGAAAACCACCTTTCGAACACACAACGGCCACTATGAATTTTTGCTTTCTTCACCAAAATGTAGAATATCTTGGGCATATCATATTAGAGGAAGGTGTGGCAATGGACCCCTCCAAAATTGGAGCAATGCAGAACTAGCCAACCTCGAGGAACATAAAATTGCTACGTGGCTTTCTCGGTTTAATAGGCTACAATCATAAGTTCATGAAAAACTATGGAAAGATCAGTGTACCACTTACTTTTTTGCTGAAAAAAGATGCTTTTCAATGGTCAAACAAAGCCACCATTGCCTTCAACGAACATAAAGCCGTAGTGACGACAACGCTCGACATCAGCAAGACTTTTGTTATTAAAGCTGATGCCTTTGGAGTCGGAATTGATGTTGTACTAATACAAGATAGCCGCCACCTCACTTATCCTAGTAAGGCATTATCTCCTTCCAATCTCAAAATGACTATTTATGATAAGGAGATGCTTGCGATTGTGCATGCGGTGGCCAAATGGAGATCGTACTTGATCGGGCGACGCTTTCAAATCAAAACCGACCATAAATGCCTAAAATATTTCTTGGAGCAGAAGATATCTTCCCTTGAGGAACAAAAATGGATAACAAAACTTCTTAGATATGATTATGAAATAACTTATGAAAAGGGAAAAGAAAATGTTGTTGCAGATGCGCTTTCACAACTACCCAAGCAAGCTGAATTTTCGACCATTTCACTTTCGACCTATGACTTCCTTAAGGATATTAAGAGGGAATGGTAGGAAGATCCAGAGACTAGTAAGATTATTAAAAAAATTAGAGGAAGCACTAAACTCCGTGGCTCATTACAATTGGGACTCAAAAAAATTTCGCTATAAGGGACGCATTGTGCTTGTGCCAAATTCTACTTGCATCTTCATGAGCAGATTTTGGACAGAGTTATTCCATATGCAGGGCACTAAATTTAAAAAGAGTATGACATATCACCTACAAACCAATGACCAGACGGAAGTGATAAATAGATGCTTGGAGACAACCCAAAGCCACCCACTAAATATGACTACCCAAGGAGAACTCCAGACCTAGTTGAGTGCCATTATTGATCGATAGATCATGACTCAATGATGACGACCCATTACTGAAGTGCTAATACAATAGGCGAACTTACCAGTAGAAGGTGCCACTTTGGAGAACTATGACGACTTGAAGATCAAATTCCCAAAATTCATGGATTGTCAGCCTCGAGAATAAAGTTGATTTGAAGAGGGTGGGTCTCTTAGGACTCTAGCTAGGAGAGTCCTAATTGATAAGGGCATTCATGTAAAACCTACCTAAGTTGACCCTTATTAAAGAGGTGAAGAGGCCGGCTAGGGTTTGGAGGTTATTTTTTAAAGAAGAATTATGAGTTGTAAAGGAATAGGAGTCTTGAGTAGGAGTCCTATTAGGAGTCTTGAGTAGAAGTCTTAATTGAGTAAGAGTCCTATTAGGAGTTAGGGTTTAGAAACCTTATAAATAGTTATATATTCATCCTCTTTTGAGAAACAATAGATGAATCTTTTTTACAGCCTTTGAGCAGCAACTTTGAGGAAGGAACCCCTATAGAGTTCCAGGAGGTCGATCCCCTAAAGAGATCAACCCCAAGCTTAGAATCTGCAAGGGTTCTAACAGATTCATTTCCAAGGACTGCCCAAATAAAGTGTGCATATTGCTTAGATCCATTTGTGGACTAAAGCAAACTTCTTGAAGCTGGAACATAGGATTTGATGAGGCAATCAGATCTTATGACTTTGTCAAAAACGAAGATGAGCCTTGTGTGTACAGGAAGGTAAGTGGGAGCGCTATCACCTTTTTGGTGTTATATGTGGATGACATCCTAATCATTGGGAATGACGTAAGAATACTATCCATAGTAAATGCTTGGTTATTTAGACACTTCTCTATGAAGGACTTAGGGGAAGCATCCTATATCTTGGGGATTCGGATCTATAGAGATAAATCCAAGAGGATGCTTGGCTTGTCCCAATCCAGGTACATAGAAACCATTGTCAAAAGGTTTGGCTTAGAAAATTCCAAGAGATGTCTCATACCGATAAGATATGAGATATTGCTTTCTAGGAGTATGTCCCCAAAGACTCCTGAAGAAATAGCAAATATGGATATGATATCATATGCCTCAGCGATAGGGTCTATCATGTATGTCATTCTATGTACTAGGCTTGATATAGCACATGCTCTGAGTGTCATGAGCAGATATAAGGCGGATCTAGGCTTGAAGTATTGGAAAGCAATAAAGTGTATCCTTAAGTACTTGAGAAGGGCTAAGGATCTTTTACTACTATATGGAGGTAGTAGCCTCAGGGTTGAAGGCTACACAGACTCAAGTTTTCAGACTAATGTCGATAATAGCAAGTCAAGTTTGAGGTATGTGTACACCTTGAATGGAGGAGCAGTGTGCTGGAAGAGTTCCAAGCAAAATACTACTAATGACTCGACCACAGAGGCGAAATACATTCCTGTAGTAGAGGTAGAAAGGAGGGAGTCTGGATGAAGAAGTTCATCACAAATCTGGGAGTCGAGCCAACTAGCGAGGAGTTGATTCCTTATATTGCGACAACTATAGGGCGATTACTCAAATAAGGGAACCCAGTCTCATTAGAAGTGTTCTAAGGAGGTTCCAGCTTATTAAAGAGATCATGACCCAAGGAGATATAGTAGTGGAAAGAGTTCCATGCGAAGATAACATTACAGATCCATTGACAAACCCGTTGTCTCAGATTGTTTATTAGCGTTATAGGAGTCTGATGGGGATCAGACACATCGGTGATTGACTTTAGGTCAAGTAGGAGATTGCTAGTCATAGGTGCGCAGCAAGCCAATCACGTGAGTGATGGCACGTGTGACTTGATATGGAATATTTTTGCTTATTAGATTTTGGCATTTATCACTTTATATTGACTATTGCATATATGCATGTATATATTGTGATGTCCTTAGATCTATGCAATAGGAATCGGATCGTGATGAGATCACGATAATGAGACTGATTCACCTTTAAACACAGATCCTAAATAATCCTGATCATAGGTTACTCAAGAAGGACATCGAGATAACCAGATAGACTGGCATGTTGTATACCCGTCCATATGATGGATGCAGTTGGTCTCATAACTGCTCGTGTGGGGACACTAGGGATACAATACAGGTGCTCATTGGAGAATGAGTTCACTGATTGATCTGCTTACGGAATGCTGGATGGTTGATAATACCTTATTGTCAGA
Organism: Musa balbisiana; assembly: GCA_004837865.1. NCBI lineage: Eukaryota > Viridiplantae > Streptophyta > Magnoliopsida > Zingiberales > Musaceae > Musa > Musa balbisiana. The sequence continues at coordinate 23,529,762 of CM017193.1, read as the reverse complement.
CAACGATTTCGTAGTCCTAGTGGTGTATCTGGTCCTTAGACTTGAGACACCAAGGATGTCCTGTGTGAGTGCTCCACTCTTTGATACCAGACTTATAGGTTTGGATGTCCCAAATCTAGTACAGTTGGTCATTAGGAGTAGCAGTCGACCTTACGAAGGCTATTGAGTATCGATAGAGGATCATCCACTCTTGGCGTCATAAGAGGAATATCCCATGTGTTCTTGCTCAGACAAATCCCTAGCCAGGGTCATTCGGATTGAGAGAGAAAGAATTCTCCAGGAGAATTCGATTAAAGCGAGACTCGAGTAGAAACCATATAGGTCTAACAGCACCATGCCCGATATACGGTCTCTGGGATATTAGATGGATGAGGGACTGTAGGTACAGCGTAGTGACCTAGTACATCCGTAGTCAATGAGTCGAGTGAATTATTATGGAGATAATAATTCACTGAGCTAGAAGGAGTTCTGACAGATATGACTCATGGCTAACTCGATATTGGGCCTATAGGGTCACACACATGGTATGCGTTGTGGCGAGTAGAGGTTCGGATATGAGATATCTGCCGGAGACCCTAACTTATTGGATATCTAATAAGCCCCTGAATTATTGGATCCTATAGATGAGATCTAATAAGAGCCCATGAGAGATTATTGGATAGAGATCCACTAATCTAAAAACCTTGGATAATTGGATGCAGATCCAATACTCAATAAGGGAGGATCCATTAGGGTTTGATAGGGGACCTCTATAAATAGGAGGAATTTAGTGGTTCATAGGTTAGAGCCTTTACTTGCCTCTCCTATTCTTCTCCCCCTCTCCACCTTAGAGCAAGCCTGGAGTTTTGAGGAGCGTCATCGCAGCCCTGCTGTGTGGATCACCGCTAGAGAGGAGGATGCTTGACCTCCTTCACCCTCTCCTAGATATCTGCAAGGAAACAGGGATATACGATCTCCCTAGGTAACGCAATCTATTCTATATGTAATTTATTTTGCGGATTTTTGTGCATCAATCTTCGCACGATGATGAACATCTTTTTGAGAAATTGGGGATTTTATTTTCTTGTTCTTCCGCTGCGCATGTGATGTTGTCCCCAAGATTTCCCAATATGTTCTAAACTAGTGTCCCCTCAGCCATCCTAGCGCGGAAGAGGCTCTTAGATATCTCATATCGCTAAGTCCTTCCTTGTTCCTCAAATAGTTTGCTAACATGTAGGAGAATGGATCCCGCATCCATCTTTTTATGTTGTCTCTATAACTCAAGAGTCATAGAGCCCAACATGTACCACTGAGTAAGAGTAGAGTCATCAATGTACTTCACGTAGCGAGTGATCTCATCCTCGCTTGCCCCTTCCTCGGGCGTAGGCATCACTATATCAAGGACATACGCGATTTTCTTTGCTGTAAGAACAATTCTCAAGTTGTAGAGTCAATCCGTATAATTTGAACCAGTATGGCGGTTGACATCAAGTATGTCACGTAAGGGATTTGAAAGTGACATTTTCTTAAAATAAAGATGCAGTAGAAATAATAACATGTAGATTTTGTAAAAGTTAAATAATCAAGATATGGACTTCTGTCTTAATATGCTCCTATTATTTTACTTGCGAGTCACACGACACCCTCAGCATATGAAACGGAAGTCTCCGGTAGACTTCTAGTGGGGATTAGGATCCAATCAGCGTCTTATTGTAACCTCGAGAGACTCGACCAATCACACTAAGCCCAAAAGGTAGGCAACTCTTACCGATCACAATTCCTTGTGATTCCCATCATGTTCGGCCTCCGAATCACCATGGTCTCAAGGGACTCGACCAACCTTGATGCTCAGTTAAGTCAACACTATTGTTATAAGATAAGTTTGATTCGATGATATACCCTCGAGGGACTAGACCAAGTATACCATGTTCTTAGGTCACCGGTGACATCTCTATGTCGTAGGCAAGATAGCGAATCATGATATAGGTGAGCCCCGAGCAACTCGACCAACTCAACCTACACCTGGAATCGGTCCCTACCTTATAACGATGGAAGGCCACATGGGTCAATCTAATTGCCTCACGTTTACCGACTTAATATTATCGAGAGAGGGGTTTCTATGATTTGGTATCCTAATATGACATATCATACATATACATATTTAATATATATTTACATCGCATACAAATATATATACATATCTAATAGGTGTATAAGCAATCACACCAAATGATCATGGACCACAACCTAATGTGATCAGGCCCGAGCCAGTAGGCCTAATCACTCACATCAAGATCTATGTGTGCAACAGTGCATCTCTATGCCCTATGATCATCCATCTCGTCCTCGTCGGTTCCGTCGACATCTTGACGCATCTCCATGCATCACGATCGTCTGTCTCGTGGGTCCTACTGCACCTTCTCATGTGATTACAACTTAATCATAGGTACGTAAGCCTGACAATAAACGAGAAATATAATGGAGACTCGCAGGCCCCAATAATAATAATCACAAGTACACATCACACGGTCCATAATCATCTGTCCACACATCGTACATAATATGTATAAATCATCATCATGTAGGACTACTAGATAATAATAAAATAATAATCAATTAAACTTTTTAATTAATTAATATTTTCTAAAATCAGGGACATGTAGGAAATTTTTTGAATTCTAGGGGGCATTTTTATAATTTGGACAAAAAGGACAGAATTAAAATTTCTTAAATTCATAGGGGCAAAACTATCTTTTTGCCCAAGAATGCCCTAATCCCTTTCTCCCTTGTTGTTGCAGCCACCGCCGCCACCCTACCGGCGACGGCCTATGCAGCGAGGGACGAGGCGCTACCCCTGCCTGCGGTCGGCTTGCTCGCAAGCGGGCGCCGCCGCCTCCGCGGGCGGTTCTGCTTGCGAGGCAGCATCTGCAGGCGATGTTGCCCCACTGGGTGGCTGCCCCTGTGGAGTGTTTTGCCCGCGGGAGTAGCGACCGCAGGCGCCGTTGCCCTATGGTGTCTCGGTCGTAGCGTCATTGCCCTGCGGCGCCACTGCCCACGAGTCCAACACTTGCATATGCCACCCTTACACGCGGGCATAGTGCCCACACGCAGGTTGTCATCATGCATGCGATGCTGCCTGCAGGCGTAGCTGTAGGGGCCTGCCTACATGTAGATGGTAGCGCTGCCATCTGCGACAACAGTAAGGGCAGCATTAGTTGCCGCCCTTTCTCGCTTTTACGTCAACGATTTTGATGCTAAAAGATTTTCTAAAGCACAACACATGCGGTTCAAAACCAATCTATCGTACGAACAACCTGGTTCTGATACCACTATCGAAAAATCTTGGGGGCAACATCTCATTCGCAGCGAAAGAACAGAAAATAAAATCCCTAATTCCCCAAAAGTTTGTTCATTGTCGTGCGAAGATTGGTGCGCAAAAATTCATAAAACTTAAGACTACGTATAGAGTATATTATATTACCTAGGGAGATCATATATCCCTATATCCTTATAGATTTCTAGGAGAGGGTGAAGGAGGTCAAGCGCCCTCCTCTCTAACGGTGATCCACACAGTAAGGCTGTGATGATGCTCCTCAAAACTCCAGGCCTGCTTTGAGGTGAAGAAGTGGAGGAGAATCGGAGAGGCAAGCAAATGCTCTAACCTATATAAACCATTGAATCCTTTCTATTTATATAGGTCCCGTATCAACTTAACCATAATGGATCCTCCCCTATTGAGTATTGGATCACCATCCAATTACCCAAGCCTCTTAAATTAGTGGATCTCTATCCAATAATCTCTCATGGGCTCTTATTGGATCTCATTCATAGGATCCAATAATTCAAGAGCTTATTGGATATCCAATAAGATAGGGGCTCTGACGGATATCTCATATACGAATCTCTACTCATCGCAATGCCTATCATATGTGTGTGACCCTCTAGGCCCAATATCGAGCTGACTATGAGTCATACCTGTCAAAACTCCTTCTGGCTCAGTGAATTATTATCTCCATAATAATTTACTTGACTCATCGACTACGGACGTACAA
>CM017193.1:23390731-23520731 GCA_004837865.1 Musa balbisiana | reverse complement strand
AAATAATCTGATATGTTACAATTCATCTGTTATGCTAGTGAAGTTTGTGATTGTCTACGGTATGTTGTGTTGGTTGTAAACATTCAATCTATTTGCTTAAAATTATATCTGTTGGATAGTGACTAAAATACTTCTTGCTTATGGAAACATAATCATTTTATTTTTATTCATTTCAGTGGTGATGGCACTCTATCAGTCTGCAGTCTTCAGAAAAATAAGGTTTTGTTTGTTACTTATGCAGTCTCCTCTTGAAAATATGGAAGTGTAGAGTATTCTAAAATATTTTCGGGTATGTAGGCTTATTCTGAAATATGTTATGCCTTTGTTATCACCATAGATCCAATCCCAATCTGAATTTTCAGAAGATGAGTGCTATCCTTAGTCATAATGAAGGTAAACTTTAGAACCTTGGCAAGTTTGTTCTGGTGGTAGGATTCCAAGTATTTGTCCTGTTATGTTTTCAGAAATGGATCTTTTCTCATACAACTTTATCTGATGGTTGCACTATTGTTTTAGTAATCAATCTCAGAGTAGTGAGTTGAGAGATGTCACAGAAAATACTAATTTAGCATCATTCTTGTTAGTTTTTCCATATTCTCAAGTATTTTCTGGTTGTGGTTTTGTATTTTGTTATGGTTGGTTCATTTAACTTCAATCCAAGTTTTATTTATGCTCTATTTGTGGGTGTTCTTGATATGCTATCTTTAGCTACTAACTAGATTGTTTATTGTTTTCTTTGTGGAAATTTATTATTGTCTTAATGAGATGTTACAAAAATCATTTGATTTTTTCGTTATTGCTTATGGAAACATAATCATTTTATTTTTATTCATTTCAGTGGTGATGGCACTCTATCAGTCTGCAGTCTTCAGAAAAATAAGGTTTTGTTTGTTACTTATGCAGTCTCCTCTTGAAAATATGGAAGTGTAGAGTATTCTAAAATATTTTCGGGTATGTAGGCTTATTCTGAAATATGTTATGCCTTTGTTATCACCATAGATCCAATCCCAATCTGAATTTTCAGAAGATGAGTTGCTATCCTTAGTCATAATGAAGGTAAACTTTAGAACCTTGGCAAGTTTGTTCTGGTGGTAGGATTCCAAGTATTTGTCCTGTTATGTTTTCAGAAATGGATCTTTTCTCATACAACTTTATCTGATGGTTGCACTATTGTTTTAGTAATCAATCTCAGAGTAGTGAGTTGAGAGATGTCACAGAAAATACTAATTTAGCATCATTCTTGTTAGTTTTTCCATATTCTCAAGTATTTTCTGGTTGTGGTTTTGTATTTTGTTATGGTTGGTTCATTTAACTTCAATCCAAGTTTTATTTATGCTCTATTTGTGGGTGTTCTTGATATGCTATCTTTAGCTACTAACTAGATTGTTTATTGTTTTCTTTGTGGAAATTTATTATTGTCTTAATGAGATGTTACAAAAATCATTTGATTTTTTCGTTATTGCTTATGGAAACATAATCATTTTATTTTTATTCATTTCAGTGGTGATGGCACTCTATCAGTCTGCAGTCTTCAGAAAAATAAGGTTTTGTTTGTTACTTATGCAGTCTCCTCTTGAAAATATGGAAGTGTAGAGTATTCTAAAATATTTTCGGGTATGTAGGCTTATTCTGAAATCAGTGCACGTTCAAATGTATTACCAAACATACCCTTAGAGACAGCCTCTTAGTCTCATCTTCTTTCACTTCTTCTCTTGTTGTTTTTGTCTTTTTCTGCTTGAAGGACTGGCTAGTCTTAGTTCCAAGATTCACTGCCTCAAAATGTTAAGGTATTCAGTGGAAATATGAGAGGGAAAACTTTAGAACCTTGGCAAGTTTGTTCTGGTGGTAGGATTCCAAGTATTTGTCCTGTTATGTTTTCAGAAATGGATCTTTTCTCATACAACTTTATCTGATGGTTGCACTATTGTTTTAGTAATCAATCTCAGAGTAGTGAGTTGAGAGATGTCACAGAAAATACTAATTTAGCATCATTCTTGTTAGTTTTTCCATATTCTCAAGTATTTTCTGGTTGTGGTTTTGTATTTTGTTATGGTTGGTTCATTTAACTTCAATCCAAGTTTTATTTATGCTCTATTTGTGGGTGTTCTTGATATGCTATCTTTAGCTACTAACTAGATTGTTTATTGTTTTCTTTGTGGAAATTTATTATGTCTTAATGAGATGTTACAAAATCATTTGATTTTTTCGTTATTGCTTATGGAAACATAATCATTTTATTTTTATTCATTTCAGTGGTGATGGCACTCTATCAGTCTGCAGTCTTCAGAAAAATAAGGTTTTGTTTGTTACTTATGCAGTCTCCTCTTGAAAATATGGAAGTGTAGAGTATTCTAAATATTTTCGGGTATGTAGGCTTATTCTGAAATATGTTATGCCTTTGTTATCACCATAGATCCAATCCCAATCTGAATTTTCAGAAGATGAGTTGCTATCCTTAGTCATAATGAAGGTAACTTTTTACTGTTTTTGAATATTTCAATTTCTGTTTTAGTCTTGCATGGTGAAAAAGAACAGAGTTTGGCTTTTAGCTATATACATTTGTTTGATAATCTGCTTTTGCATGAACATGAAGATACAGAGATATTTAGAAAATGAAAATATTGTATCTAATCATTAAAAGAACAATGAATGCATTTCATTTTTATATAATTGTTGAAGTGATGTTAGTCATGTGTTAGAAGCAGAAAAAATGTTACTTATGTGTCTGAGTGACTGGCTGAAAATCATTACTGAACTGTCCAACAATGAATTTTCAATGTCCAACTAGTAATAAAAGCTTACTTATGTGTCACAATGTCTGATAAATTATTAGTCCATTGGATGGGAGAACCTGTTTATCACCCAACAAAACTATCAAACAATTCAGTTTCTAAATTTCCAACTACTGATGTATGTGAATATTCCGTTCATAGAGTTTGATTTTATCGCACATGGTGATACATGTATGCTCAATCCCACTGTTTCTTGTCCACATTTTCCCAAAAATGGGATGGAAGTAATTTCTGTGATACGTATGATTTTGTTTAGCTTCTGATAATGGTTATCTCATCAAGACGTAATATGTTGCATACTCTTCTATATTATGTTTTGCAGAATATGTTGCATACTCATTTATATTATGTTTTTCAGAATACAGTTTAGATGTCACAGAATATTATGATTTTTCAGAAAATAAACTTTATGAAAGATAGCTTAATCTACTAGTTTTATTCTGTGATTATGCTTCTTAACATACTGATCAATTATCAGCAAAAATGGCTGTATTTTCTCTAACAAACACACTGTTTTACTCAGAATGGTCGAAAAGTTATCTGTGGAACCCAGACAGGAACTTTGCTATTATATTCATGGGGCCATTTCAAGGATTGCAGGTAGATCAATATTGTTGGAAAGGGTATCAATTAGTTATTCAACTAGAAAATTGAAGTGTGTTAGCAACTATACTGTTTCTACATTCTGATTTTGCCTTCAGTTCTTATTATTTTCCTTTTTTAGTCTCACATTAAATTCTCATTTCCAAAGTCTATTCATTCATTTGTAGAAAAAAATGCTAATTGAATATCTAGTATGATGTCTCTGTACTGTGAAAATGATAAATGCAGATGAGCAATGATGATTCTGGTTGATGATTGAGGTGGATATTTAATATAAAGACTAAAGAAGATAATTATTGTTGACCACATACTGATAGTAGAATCCAGAACTCATTTCTGTAGCAGTAGGGTAGCAGCAACATTGGATACGACTCTAATGAATATTCAAATCTGCTTTTACCTACACAAATTCTACAAACTGTTATCTGAATGGCAACAATTATATCTACTTAACACAGACTGACACGTAAAATGATCCACATTTGTCAGACATGACATGACAAATGTTGAATCTGTTCCTTGTTCATTTGCTTTTCTGGATGCTTGAGATGAACAATGTTCTTTATATAGCAAAGTTTCATCTCCTTCGTTGACTTAGGTCTAATAGAATTTTGGGGTTGGAAGCTTTTATGTCCTGAGGATGAGTCCGTAACTTCTCTTTTCCAGAAAATTCATAACAGCCTAAGAGCATTGGTATTAGGCACACAGAGAGTTGTAAAACTTGTCCAGTATTCCTTCTTAAATTGATTTATGCCCTATAATTTTATTACATAGCATGCATATCCTTATACTAATGTCATTTAATTGTTTGTATTTTGGTGGATACATTTGACAATGTACATTTCTTGTGTCATCAGTGACCGTTTCCTTGGGCATCCTATGTCCATTGATACACTGTTGAAGGTAAGGATAATGACCTTGAGTTTGAAATAGTATGAAATTTTATCTTTACAAGTTTTTACATATGAGCATTTTTTTTTAGCTTGATGAAGACACTCTGATTTCTGGATCAGAAGATGGAGTAATCAGGTCTCCGGATGAACTTTTTGAGCCTGAATCATGTAATATCAGTTTTCCAATATGAATACCTGATATTTTTTAAATTTGAAATCATGTTTTAATAGGTTGGTGGGCATTCTGCCAAATAGAATAATTCAACCACTTGCTGAACACTCAGAATACCCGATTGAGCGTCTTGGTATGCTAAATACTATTATTTCTTGTACTTGTTAATATTTGTTTAAATTAATTAAACTACTAATTAACTGACTAATTTTTCATGTTCTCATTGCAGCATTCTCAAATGATAGAAAATTTCTTGGCAGCATTTCACATGATCAAATGTTGAAGGTGAGGTCATAAGAGCATTTGACACTATTGATGAAAACCATAATTTTGAAATTGTATAAAATGTTTAATCCTTTTAATGTTGTTCATTGTATTTACTGACATACATGCAGGAAAGTTGATTCAAGGTTATATTTTTCGTTGTATAGTTCATGAACTGCACTCTCAAGTAGAAGACTATGATAATTTGTGCCCTTTTTGTAGTTTTTTTGACAGTTCTGTTCTTCCATTATTTCTGGCAAATATGGATATGATATGCACCCATATCTTCCTTTCTTGATTGCATAAACTAATTGACTCTGCAAAAATCATTTCTGTAGCAGTAGGGTAGCAGCAACATTGGATACGACTCTAAAAATTCAAATCTGCTTTTACCTACACAAATTCTACAAACTGTTATCTGAATGGCAACAATTATATCTACTTAACACAGACTGACACGTAAAATGATCCACATTTGTCAGACATGACATGACAAATGTTGAATCTGTTCCTTGTTCATTTGCTTTTCTGGATGCTTGAGATGAACAATGTTCTTTATATAGCAAAGTTTCATCTCCTTCGTTGACTTAGGTCTAATAGAATTTTGGGGTTGGAAGCTTTTATGTCCTGAGGATGAGTCCGTAACTTCTCTTTTCCAGAAAATTCATAACAGCCTAAGAGCATTGGTATTAGGCACACAGAGAGTTGTAAAACTTGTCCAGTATTCCTTCTTAAATTGATTTATGCCCTATAATTTTATTACATAGCATGCCATATCCTTATACTAATGTCATTTAATTGTTTGTATTTTGGTGGATACATTTGACAATGTACATTTCTTGTGTCATCAGTGACCGTTTCCTTGGCATCCTATGTCCATTGATACACTGTTGAAGGTAAGGATAATGACCTTGAGTTTGAAATAGTATGAAATTTTATCTTTACAAGTTTTTACATATGAGCATTTTTTTTTAGCTTGATGAAGACACTCTGATTTCTGGATCAGAAGATGGAGTAATCAGGTCTCCGGATGAACTTTTTGAGCCTGAATCATGTAATATCAGTTTTCCAATATGAATACCTGATATTTTTTAAATTTGAAATCATGTTTTAATAGGTTGGTGGGCATTCTGCCAAATAGAATAATTCAACCACTTGCTGAACACTCAGAATACCCGATTGAGCGTCTTGGTATGCTAAATACTATTATTTCTTGTACTTGTTAATATTTGTTTAAATTAATTAAACTACTAATTAACTGACTAATTTTTCATGTTCTCATTGCAGCATTCTCAAATGATAGAAAATTTCTTGGCAGCATTTCACATGATCAAATGTTGAAGGTGAGGTCATAAGAGCATTTGACACTATTGATGAAAACCATAATTTTGAAATTGTATAAAATGTTTAATCCTTTTAATGTTGTTCATTGTATTTACTGACATACATGCAGGAAAGTTGATTCAAGGTTATATTTTTCGTTGTATAGTTCATGAACTGCACTCTCAAGTAGAAGACTATGATAATTTGTGCCCTTTTTGTAGTTTTTTTGACAGTTCTGTTCTTCCATTATTTCTGGCAAATATGGATATGATATGCACCCATATCTTCCTTTCTTGATTGCATAAACTAATTGACTCTGCAAAAATAATTTCTGTAGCTATGGGACTTGCAAGAACTTTTGGATAACTGTCAAGGAACACCAGAGGATCAGATGGTTGAAGCTGATAGTGATGAAGAAGAGATGGACATGGATGTAAAACCCCACAAATCCTCTAAAGGTGTGGCTGCGTTTGCATTTTGTGGGTTAAATTAAAGTTCATTTTTTACCTTACCTCTATTACCTGCATTAAAAATGAAATTTGTTTACCTTCACAAGTCGAGTTATTAATTGTTGGTTTTGCATGGATCAATGTGTTGAGCAAGGTGTCATGCTTTTTGCAATTGGGTTCTGATCTTGTCATCAATGTGATAGTTCTTCCTGGTTGCTCAAATAAGCCATATCATCCTGAATTACTGAAAGAGCTACATTTTCATGCTTATTAAATCCACATCGTGCAATTCTTCACAGGTACAAGGAGAAAGAAATTGGACAAGGGCAAATCATCAAATACTTCTGCTGCAGATTTTTTTGCAGACTTGTAGGCTTTGACAGGATTTTCTGGCTCAAGAGGAGCCTTTTGCAATTGACATCCAAAAGATCGAGACGTTTTAGTGCAGCAGAGGTGAAAATTAGACAACATCCAAAAGAACTGTTGAGGCATTATTAGCACAACAAAGAATGGAACTTTTTGTTCATTGGTTGCTTTTACTCCATTATTTGTCTCTGGACTGTAATTGATTTCAGATTGCAGAACATTTGTATCTAATGCATGAAGCAACAGGGAAGTGTTTTGACATGTATTGATCCTTTGTTTGTGTATGACCATCAACCCAGTTGCTATTTTGATTGCTCTAGACCAAATGTTCCATAAATTTTCTTGTTGAATTTACTGTTGAAAGGCAGAACACAATCAAATTACTGTGTGTATATATATACACACGAGGAGAAGAGGAACTGCTGCTGGGCGATGGTGCTGTGACCGTAGCGAAGGGAGGGCTCTTCTCTGTGGCACAAGAGAGGGTTCGATTGGGAGCAAAGATGGTGGTTGGGCTCGGTGGCTGTGAAGACAGTGTTGTGATCACACAGTGAGGGTCTGCGTTGTGCTGCTTGCGTCTGGTGCCGGGGCGACTGTGGCTCTCTCAATGTTGCAGGGACATGGCTACCTCTCTCTACGGTAGCGATGGTCCATGGAGCCGGTGACGGTGGCAGTAGGATAGATCCGACAATGAGGCTCCTTACCCTTACCTCTCAAGTTACTCATTCGTTATCTTCTTTCTGATAAGATGTTCCTTCGACGAAGTAGCATAGAGGTAGGTCGTGCTCTAGATCATGGCCTTCTGCTCTCATTTTCAGTGACCCTTGGTCTTGGACTAGCCTTTTCAAGGCTCCGGTTGGAAGTCTGAATCTTAGCTTTGATTTTTTTGCTTCAGAAGTCCAGGCTGATCAGAAGATAGCTATGTAAAAGACTACTGATTTTGAAAAGCTGATTGAGATATAGTCCATGGCACTGGTTAGTTATGTGGTCGTTCTCGAGACATCCTATTTCCCGCTATCCTTATTCATCAAGACTAGATGGGGAACATTAGCATTTGATCTTCATATGTTAGAGAATGATTTTTTTGTTTGCAAGCTCTACTCTGAAGAAGATTTGCAACAGATCCTTGAATGGTTTTGGACTATTTGCGACCATCCAATGATTCTACGATATTGGTCCCCTGATGTCCGTTTGGAGTTAGCCTACAATCTATTCCTTTATGAGTATCCTTTCATGATCTTCTTCTACGTCTTTAAAGTCGATGTTTTATTGCAAAGTTATGTAGCACTTTGAGACAGCCACTATATATCGACAAGGCAATAGTTGCACAAACGAGATTAGCGTTTGCACAAGCATGTGTAATGGTTTCTTCCGATAATGATATTCCAAATGAGGTTTTTTATCGCGATCTTAATGGGAACACATGTAAGGTACATATCTCATATTCCTGGAAGCCATAGCGATGCAAGATTTGCTTATTTTTTGGCCATGCAAATGGAGCTTGTCAGTAAACTCAGAAATAGATCGCTTAAGTCTACCGGCCACATCAAGTGCCTCAGCATGGAGTTGATGCTGAACAAAGCGAGTCTCCGCTAGTGGTAGGAGCGCAAGTGGTGGCGAAGATGAGTGAGCATTCCGACTTACAACGACAACACTATTAGGATCGAGTCGGCACTAAGAGGGGGGGTGAATTAGTGCAGCGGATAAAAGAAAACTTCGGTTTAAAATTCTTCGTACATTAGAAAACCAATCTTGGAAGATAACTTGAAAGCGTGTTTGTTCGTAGGGTGGTGAAAGCCAAGTAAGGAAGAAGTGAAGCAATTGTAAAGTAAGTAAATAACAATAATAAAAATGCAAACCAGAATTTATAGTGGTTTAGTCATTGTGACCTATATCCACTTCTGATTCCTCCTCCGTCGAGGTCATCGGCGTCCATTAATGGTCTTCTTTCAATAGGCGAAGACCAACCACTTCTTTATAGCTCTTTCTTCTTTTCACCAATTTAGGAGATAACTCTTACAAGACTCACAGATCTCTTGAATAATCACAACACTAGAAAGGGAGGAGGAGGACACTTTGTAATTTTACAACACTTTTAACACCCTAAGTGTTAGGAACGAGTCGACACTAAGAGGGGTGGGGGGGTGAATTAGTGCAACGAATAAAAACGTCATCGGTTTTGAAAATTCTTTCATTTCGATTAAAACCGATATAAAAAAGATAACTTAAAATCTCATTCGTAAGCGTAGTGAAAGCAATAAGTAGATAAGGCAGTTTGCAGTAAAGATAAATTATAAGAATGGAAATGCAAACCGAGTTTTATAGTGGTTCGGTTGTCGTGACCTACATCCACTCCCGATTCCTCCTCCGTCGAGGCCACCAGCATCCACTAACGATCTTCCTTCAATAGGCGAAGATTAACTACCCTTACAACTCGATTCTCCTTTTGACAGGTTCAGGAGAGAACTTTTATAACCCCCTTTCACTCTCTTAAACAAGACTAATACTTAGAACTTAAGAGGAGTTTTCATAAGATTACAATAATATTTTTCTATTTTTTGCTCTCAATTCTTGTGTTTATTAACCAGGGATGAGAGGGGTATTTATAGGCCTCAAGTGGATTCAAACTTAGAGCCTAAAAGAGTATCATCCTCGGTTTTCTAGGTATTGGCAATACCATCGCTTGTGTTGGGTAGTACCACCACCTGTAGCACTAACACTGCGCGGTACCACCACTTGGAAGACTGTCTGGATGGTACCACTACCCAGACTGGCAGTACCACCGCTTGACATTGGGTGGTACCATCGTCTAGTCTGGCGGTACCATCGCCCAATCTGGTGGTACCACCATCTGACACAGTCTCGAAGATTATGCCTCGTAGATTGTGCCATTGCCTGACCCAACTTTTGGGTCACTGAATGAGTCTTTCTTGTTAGGATCAGGGTTGGCACTAAGGAGGGGGGGGGGGGTGAGTTAGTGCAGCGGTAAAATCACGATGGTTTAAAAACTTTCGTACGATAAAAACTATTTTCGATGTAAAACCGATTTCAGAAACTTAACTTTGAAACACGTTCGTAAATGAATAGAAGACAATAAGCTGTTGAAGAGGTTTGCAGTAAAGATAAAAGCAAGAATAAATGCAAACCAGAGAAGGCGGCAATTCATAGTAGTTTGGTCAATCGTGACCTACATCCACTCCTCCGATTCCTCTTCTGTCAAGGCCACCAGTATCCACTAGAGGTCTTCCTTCAATAGGTGAAGACCAACTCTTTCTTACACCCCTCTTCTCCTTTTACCGGGTTTAGGAGATAACCCTTACAAGCACTCACTCTCCTCTTAAGCTATTTTAACACTTAGACTCAAGGAGGAGGATTCTAAAGAGATTACAGTAGAGTTTTCTCACTTTTGAATGCTCTGTGCTTATGTGCTTTAACCAGGGATGGGAGGAGTATTTATAGGCTTCAAGTTGATTCAAACTTGGAGCCTACATCTTTCCCATCCTGGGTTCCCCGGGTACGGGCGGTACCACCGCCCAGGTCTGGGGGTACCACCGCCTAGGGGGCTATGCTGGGCGGTGCCACCACCCAAACTGGTGGTATCATCGCTTGGCACCTTGCTAGGGGCGGTATAACCGCCCAGACTAGCGGTACCACCGCCTGACACAGTCTCGAAGACTGTGCCACGACGGTGAGACTTCTTTCGGCACTGTTTGGGCTTTTTATTTGGCCCAACACAGTTCTTACATGGGCCTAGCTGATCCCTAATTGGGTTAGCCCAAATCCAAGCCCAATTACGTGCTAACTACGAAATCCTAATACATTTGCTAAGCTAAACAAGTCCCTATGTCTATTCTTCTAGCGAGCTTCCGGTGAACTTCCGACGAACATCCGACGAACCCTCGGCAATGCTCTAGCGGACTCCCGGCATGCTCCTAGACTTCATGACGATCTTCTTGGCGAGTTCCGACAAGCTTCTCTAGCAAGCTCCGTGACTTCTCGGCTGGTTCCTACAGAACTTCTGACGAACTCTTGAACTCCCAACGTGATCGCGTCCTTGACTCCGGGACTTCATTTTGCTCCATGCCTTGCCATCGTAGTTAATCTTGCACATGTAAAACATACTTCGATCTAGACAATTAATACTAAGCATTAATCATGTTGTCCGGTCATGTCATTGGTCTCTCGACGCTTCGTCTGATTCTTTGGCAGATCATCCTCTCTTGCGGCCTATTGCCCAATCGGCCAGTTGACTTCACAACTCCGATATTCTTGGCGCAATATTCCCTCTTCTTGGCCCGATGCCCGAATCCACGACCCAAAGCCTTCTGTCGATATGTCGACCGATCCACCGGCCCGACGTCCAATCTTCTGACATGTTCCTCTAGCACAACATGATTTTCCTGCTTTAATTGTCTTATCTTGATCGAAGTATTCTGCATCACTAAAAATACAGATTAAATCATAAACACATATCAAGTGGTTTCATCATCAAAATACGAGATTCAACAATCTCCCCATTTTTGATGATGATAACCACTTGATGACGGATTTAACCTTAACTCCCGGAGTTTAAACAAACTCCCCCTATCAATATGGCTTATTGATAGAAACTCTTGGATTAAAAAATCTAAGCAACATGTCATGATCAAATCATGTATGACATCAACATACTTCTCCCCCTTTGTCATCAACAAAAAGGAGAAGTCCAACTATTCATGTGTTTAGATATTAATTCAACTCATTGCATGAAAAACATAATATCAAGTGTTATTAATTTGTAAGCTTGAAAATTTAACAAGTGTTGCATCATGCTTAGAACATTCAAGCTATCAAGTTGTAGATATGCAAGTTTTATAATGTTCAAGCTAGCAAGTGTTTGAAAAAGAAGACAAGTTTTGCAACATATAAGCTAGCAATATTTACAACATTTTAGAACATGCAAGCTAGCAGTTTTGAGATGTTCAAGAAAGCAACTCTTGCTTCTTGAAACATGCAAGTTGCAAGCTAGCAAATTTTGCTTCCTTTGCAATGTTTAAGCTAGCAATTTTGCTACTGTTGCAAAGTGCAAGTTAGCATTTTTGCTTCTTGAGATAGACAAAATAGCACTTTTGCAATTTTTGTTTCTTTAGATAGGCAAGCTAGTGATGTTCAAATAGCAAGCTCTTTCTTCTCTTTTGGGAAGTGCCATTTTTTGCTTCTTTTGCAAAGTGCAAGCTAGCAAAATTTTGCTTCATTCTTAAATTGTGCAAGCTAGCATATTTCTCTTTGAGATGTGCACATTAGCAACTCTTTCTCCCCCTTTGTCATTGGTAAAAAGAAGGGAAGACCCTTTACATCAATTTTCAAATTATGACAAAGGTAAGTATCAATCTTATTTGTGCATCATTACATTTTCAAATTAAGATATGCATAATTTCAATACCTCATGCATGATACCGAAAAATAAATCAATCATCATTATGAGCATATCATACATGATACTTAAATATCAAAATTTTTAAGCATTTATCAATATTTTGATCATGATACCAAATATTTATCATTTAAAGCATTCATGATACACATCATATGCAATATATCACATACATCATCATAATAAAAAGCATATGCATCATTCCAAATCATAAATATTTCAAATTATCATGGTATTAATTTGTCAAATTGTATCCTACCATGCATGATCATAACTTTTCAAATGATGGTATTTAAATGTCAAAATTCATTGCATCCTATTATGCATGATCATTAACTTCTCATTTGTATTTCATGCATAATTTCATTTCATCACATTCAAAATATCATCAAGAAAAAAATTAATTGGGTGATGAATACAAGGAGTAATACAAAGACAAAAGATCATGTCATGAAAGATGAGATCATTTGAATACCAAAAGACATGATTCATTTTAACATATCTCCTCTTAAATAACATATCAAGAAAAATTGTAGGGGCAAAAAGAAGAGATCTTGATTAAAAAAAAATCAAGTAATAAATCCAAGAACTCACAAGAAGAATCATGATTCATTAGAAAATCTCCTCTTAAGAAAATGCCAAGTAGAATCGTAGGAGAACGATTAATAAAAAAAAATGTTGATTCATAACAAATCTTTCAAGTTATAATCAATTCATGAATATCGAAAGAACATTCATGATTCATTTGGATAATTTTTCTCTTTTGTAAATGACAAAAAGAAGCATAGGAGAAAAACGATTTTGATTCATAAATCTCAAGAATATGTGAAAGATTTGGATAATGGGTCATTCAAATTTAACTCATCAAAATCATTAAAATCTCAACATTACCTTCAAGAGATTCAAAATGGCATACATGGATTTATCATAATAATCATCAAGATCAATAAGATAGGGAAAAATAATTTTCAAGAAAAATATTTTTCTCTTTTTAGTTGTTTCAATTCATATGATTTTATTTCATTTATGCCAAATAAAAACATGTATCAATGTTTAGGATCGAAAAATGAATTACATCATAAAAACCATCCATTTTCCTTATAATCGAAAAAACCACTTTTATTACCATGAAAGTCGATAATCCATAAATCTCGAGAATTATCATGCATAATTTCAAAAAATAAACTCATTAAGCATGATTTCAAATCAACATTATATTATTTCATCAAGCTTAAAGCATTATCAATCAAGTTCATTGTAGTCATCCATTTTTCTTTTTAGGTGAACCTAACTTTTCATGCTTAGTTTCCATACAAAGGACATGCATCATTTTTAAAATCGGAAGGCAATATGAAAATTATTAAGATATACATTATTGCTTCTCAAGCACATATATAAAATTAATCATATTTGGTATACAAGCATTAGATAAATATTTTATTATATTTTCATACAATTTTCATGATCATTTTCAAAAATTACTAGAAGAATAAGCATGATTCTTAATTTTTACATTTCATTACATTATACAATTTAAAAAAATATTTTTTCTAAACTAAATAAAAAAGAAAATGCATTATGGAAAGCATCAAGTAATTTCAAAATAAACTAAAGGCGTTTTGATTACCTCAACGTCGAAAGCCGTTAAGGCGTAGTTTGCCACCTCGCCTTTGTTGATTTTGTGTTCGGAGGAGCTCGATTCATTCCACTTTGTGTTCTTCTTGTGTTCAAAGCAAGTAGTTCCATTCTTTTTGTTCTTTAATTTTTATTTTATTAACTTTTTAAATTTTTTTACAAGTTCAAGTTCACCATCACTTGAGCTTATGCTCGAGTGGTCTTCATGTGTTCTATGTCCCAAATCCTTCATGTTCTTTGGAAGGTGGTTCTCAAGTTCTTCATATGCATTGCACGTCATTTTATGGGTCATCAATGACTCGATAAGTTCTTTGAGAGGAAAATGGTTCAAATCTTTTGATTCTTGTAAAGCTATTACTTTTGAATCCCAAGTTTTAGAGAGTGATCTTAAGATCTTGTTAACGACTTCAAAGTTCAAAAAACTTTTACGAAGTGCTTTTAGACTATTGACGACATCCGTAAAACGGGTGTACATGTCTCCAATAGTCTCTCTTGGTTCCATACAAAACATCTCAAAATTGTACATCAAAAAATTTACTTTAGAATCTTTTACACTTGTGCCTTCGTGTGTGATTTCAAGAGTGTGCTAAATATCGAAAGCCATTTTGCACAAAGAAACCCGATTAAACATCTAAGACGCAAAATAGAGCATTCATAGCTCTAGCATTTAAAGAAAACATCTTCTTCTCCAAATCATTCCAATGGTTCATTGGATGAGAAGACATTTCAAATCTTGATTCGACAATGTGCCATAAATTCAAATCCAACGAAAGCAAGAAAATTCTCATTCGAGTTTTCCAATAAGTGTAGTCCGTCCCATTGAAAAAGGGAGGACGAATAAAAGAGTAACCATCTTGAAAGCCGAAAAGAGCCATTTCTATTTGGGTGTTAAATCAAAGTAGAAAACCATGGCTCTAATACCAATTGTTAGGATCAGGGTCGGCACTAAGAAGGGGGGGGGGGTGAATTAGTGCAGCGGTAAAATCACAACGGTTTAAAAAACTTTCATATGATAAAAACTGTTTTCAATGTAAAACCGATTTCAGAAACTTAACTTTGAAACACGTTCATAAATGAATAGAAGGTAGTAAGTTGTTGAAGAGGTTTGCAGTAAAGATAAAAGCAAGAATAAATGCAAACCAGAGAAGACGGCAATTTATAGTGGTTTGGTCAATCGTGATCTACATCCACTCCTCTGATTCCTCTTTCGTCGAGGCCACCGGTATCCACTAGAGGTCTTCCTTCAATAGGCGAAGACCAACTCCTTCTTACACCCCTCTTCTCCTTTTATCGGGTTTAGGAGATAACCCTTACAAGCACTTACTCTCCTCTTAAGCTATTCTAACACTTAGACTCAAGGAGGAGGATTCTAAAGAGATTACAGCAGAGTTTTCTCACTTTTGAATGCTCTGTGCTTGTGTGCTTTAACTAGGGATGAGAGGGGTATTTATAGGCTTCAAAATGATTCAAACTTGGAGCCTACATCTTTCCCATCCTGGGTTCCCCAGGTACGAGCAGTACCACCACCTACGTTGGGCGGTACCACCGCCCAGTGTCAGTTTGATTGACACTATCCTGGGCGGTACCACTTCCCAGGTTTGGCGGTACCACCACCTGGGGAGCTGTGCTAGGCGGTGCTACCGCCCAGATTGGTGGTACCACCGCCTGGCACCCTGCTAGGGGCGGTACAATCGCCTAGACTGGCAGTACCATCCTAGACACAGTCTCGAAGACTGTTTGGCGGTAGCACCGCCTAGCACCCTGCTAGGGGCGGTATAATCGCCTAGACTGGCAGTACCATCGCTAGACATAGTCTCGAAGACTGTGCCACGATGGTGAGACTTCTTTGGGCATTGTTTGGGCTTTTTATTGGGCCCAACATAGTTCTTACATGGGCCTAGCTAACCCCTAATTTGGTTGGCCCAAATCCAAGCCCAATTACGTGCTAACTACGAAATCCTAAGACATTTGCTAAGCTAAACAAGTCTTTGTCTATTCTTCCGGCGAGCTTCCGGCGAACATCCGACGAACCCTCGGTGATGCTCTAGTGGACTCCCGGCATGCTCTTGGACTTCATGATGATCTTCTTGGTGAGTTTTGACGAGCTTCTCTGGCAAGCTCCGCGACTTCTCGGCTGGTTCCCGCAGAACTTCCGACGAATGTTTGGACTTCCGACGAACTCTCGAACTCCCAATGTGATTGCGTCCTTGACTCCGGGACTTCATTTTGCTCTATGCCTTGCCATTGTAGTTAATCCTGCACATGTAAAACATACTTCAATCTAGACAATTAATACTAAGCATTAATCACGTTGTCCGGTCATGTCATTGGTCTTTCGACGCTTTGTCCGATTCTTCGGCACATCGTCCTCTCTTGTGGCCTATTGCCTAATCGGCTAGTTAACTCCACAACTCTGATATTCTTGACGTAATATCCGCTCTTCTTGGCCCGATGCCCGAATCCACGGCCCGAAGCCTTCTGTCGATATGTCGACCGATCCACCGGCTCGACGTCCAATATTCTGACATGTTCCTCCGGCACAACATGATTTTCCTGCTTTAATTGTCTCATCCTGATCGAAGTATCCTGCGTCATTAAAAATATAGATTAAATTATAAACACAAATCAAGTGGTTTCATCATCAAAATACGAGATTCAACATTTCTCTTGGCCCAAAACAGCCTCATTTAGGGCCCAATTGATCCCTAATTGAGTTAGCTTAATTATATTCTAAACCAACTCAATTAGAATCTAAACTAACTCGATCTAGATATAATCAATTATAAGTGAATCCTTGTTGTTGTTGAATCTCGGATTTTAATGATAAAATCAATTGATAATTATTTGATCTAATCTATATGTTGAGAAAAGTGTGTAGGATTAACTACGACAACAGTAAGATATAAAGTAGGTGTTGTGCTGAATTCAAGATTGAGAACTCGTTGGGAGTTCAAGAGTTCGCCGGAAGTCCGGATGTTCATTGGAGGTTCTGCCGGAACCAACCGAGAAGTCTAGGAGCTTGCCAAAGAATCTCATCGGAACTCACCAAGAAGATCGTCGTAAAGTCCAAGAGCTTGCCGGGAGTCCGTCGGAACATTGTTGGGAGTTCGTCAGAAGTTCGCCGGAAGATCACCGGAAGATCGCTGGAAGAGCAATTGTCGTACCAGAACAAGAATGCTTTGATTATGTCTTAGTTATTATAGTTAGATCGTAAATTGAGTTAAGATTGGGAGGTAATCCCATTAACTTAGTTAGGGGCCAATTGGGCCCTTAATAGGGCTAAATTGGGCCAAATTGAAAAGCCCATTCAACACCTGAAATCATGGCTGACGGTGGTACCGTTTGGAAGACCCACTCTCCCAAGTGGTCTGGGCGGTGGTATCGCCCAGATTGGGTGATGGTACCACCGGTAGTTAATGCTGCCAGTTGTGGTACTGCCAGAGCTCAGTTTTTTAGCTTTGTTAGGCGGTCGGATCGCCTAGTGTCAGGTGTCAGGTGGTGGTACTACCTAGCAATGGCGATGGTACCACTAGTACCTCGAAAATCTAGGAAGAGGCACTTTTTGGCTCCAATTTTGAAGCCATTTGGGGGCTATAAATACCCCACCCTTTTCTATATGAAAGGGCATGAAAGTGTTGTTATAATCTTGAATTTCTTAGGTGTTAAAGTGGTGTAAAAGTGCTAGAGTTCTCCTCCTCCCTTTTCTAAGTATTGAGATCATTCAAGAGAGATGTGAAATTTATAAGAGTTATCTCCTCAACCCGTGAAAAGGAGAAAGCACTGTAAAAGGTGGTTGGTCTTCGTCTATTGAAAGAAGGCTATTAGTGGATGCCAGTGACCTCGACGAAGGAAGAATCCGAAGTGAATGTAGGTCTCATTGACTGAACCACTCTAAATTCTGGTTTGCTTTTCCTTTTGTGCAATTTACTTTACTGCAAGCCTCCTTGAGCTTCTTCTTACATTTTTACGAAAGTTTTAAGTTAAACATATTTTCGAAACGATTTGAATTGAGATGAAATTTATACGAAATCAAAGAATTTTTTGCTGCACTAATTCACCCCCCCTTGATCCTAACAGTTGGTATCAGAGCAAGGTTCACTTTCATTTGGTTTAAAACCCAAGAGAGATGACATTTGCCAACAACCAAGAGGGTCATTCAATTATATGTCTGCCATGTTCAATGGGATAGATTACATATATTGGAAGACTAGAATAAGGATCTTTTTAATTTCAATGGATTTCGAATTATGAAATATTATAGAAAATGGGTTTCAAAAGTCTTCTCTTTGAATGAACAATTGGAATGAGTTGGAGAAGAAGATATTCGCCTTAAATGCTAAGGGTATGAATACCTTGTTTTGTGCTTTAAAAAAAAATGAGTTTAATCGTGTGTCTATTTATGAATCGGCTTTTGATATTTGGCACAAACTCAAAGTGACTCATGAAAGCATTAGTAGAGTGAAGGAGTTAAAAATTAATCTTTTAGTGCACACTTATGAGTTGTTTCAGATGAAACCGAGTGAGACCATTGGAGACATATACACCCGATTTGCGGATGTCGTCAATGGTCTAAAAGGACTTGGTAAAAGTTTCTCAGATCTTGAACTTATTAATAAAATCTTAAGATCCCTTACAAAGAGTTAGAACCCTAAAGTAACGGCCATTTAAGAGGCCAAAGATTTAAAGAATTTTTCTCTCGAAGAACTAATTGGGTCATTAATAACCAATGAGATGACTTGTAAAACTCATAAAGGGCTTGAGGACACCCTTCCAAAGAATAGGAAGGATATAACACTAAGAACACAAGAAGACCACTTGAAAGAAAATTTAAGTGATGAGGACTTTGATGATGACTTATCACTCTTGACAAAAAAGTTTAAAAAATTCATAAAAAAGAATAAATTTAAAAATGATACTAAAAATAAATTTGAACCCAAGAAAGATCAAGTAATATGTTACGAATGCAAGAAGCTGGGACATTACAAGAGCGAGTATCCCCTAGCAAAGAAGAAGCAACCAAAGAAGAAGAAGGCTCTTAAAGCAACATGGGACAACTCAAGTGCATCCGAAGAAGAGGAGCCAACCAACACCGAGTAAGTTGCTCACTACACACTAATGGCTATTGGAGATGAGGTAACAAGTTCATTAGACGCAAATTTATCTTTCGATGAGCTTTTAAGTGCTTTTCATGAATTATTTGATGAATATATAACCTTGAGTAAAAAGTATAACTCTTTGAGAAAGGAATATACTTCTCTTGTTAGCGATTTTGATAGACTAAAAATTGAGCATGATGATAGTTTAGCTCCTTGCACAAAATGCCATGAAGTAGAAACACTTCAAAAGAAAAACTTGCTATTCAAAGAAACCTTAAAAAAATTTAAGGTTGGTAGCAAGTCCTTGAACATAATCCTTACCAATAAGGGTCACGTTCATAGGAGAGGCAGAATCGGATTTGTGAGTAGCTCTCACCAAAATCCGACCACCTTTGTTAAAGGCCCTACCTTGCATGTATCACCTCACACCAAATGCAACTTTTATTGCAAACTCGGATATATTGCCTATAAATGTCTACTTAAAAGATGTAGTCCACATAGATTGATTTGGGTTCCTAAAAGAACCTCAAATGACTCAATGCAATATGATAAGCTATATAGATTGATTTTTGAGGCACCCAAGGTCAAATGGGTACCTAAAAATCATCCTTTTTTTGTAGAAACATTTACCATAACAAGCTAGGAGCAAGAGATGGTACCTTGATAGTGAATGCTTAAGGTATATGACCGAAGATCCATCTCAATTCTCTAAACTCACTAGCCTAGATGAAGGATATGTCACCTTCGGAGACAATAACAAGGGTAAAATCATTGGCAAAGGAACCATAGGTAACAAATTCAACTTCTTTATTGAAGATGTGTTATTGGTTGATGGCTTAAAGCATAATCTCTTAAGCATTAGTCAATTGTGTGATAAAGGATACATCATTAGATTTGAATCTAATGCTTGCATCATTGAAAAACCACACAAAAACATATCTATGATTGCCCTAACATAAAATAATATATACACTATCGATATTGATGATCTTTATAATGAAATGTGTTTTTCGGCTTCGAATGACAATGCTTGGCTTTGGTATAGAAGATTAGGTTATGCTAGCATGAAACTAATCTCTCAAATTTCATGTAAAGAACATATAAGAGGAATTCCTCACATTAAGTTTATCAAAGATAATGTGTGTGATGCATGTCAACTAGGAAAACAAATAAAAGATAGCTTTAAACCTAAGAACCAAATAAGCACCTCTAGACCTTTAAAATTGATCCATATGGACTTGTTCGGATCAATTGCTATATCAAGCTTAGGAGGTAGCAAATACACACTTGTCATCGTGGATGATTATAGTAGATATATATGGACTTACTTTTTTACACATAAAAGTGATTGCTTTAGGTATTTCTCTAAATTTTATAAACTTGTTCAAAATGAAAAGGGTTTTATGATTTCATCAATTCAAAGTGATCACGGTGGTGAATTTCAAAACCATGATTTTTAAGACTTTTGTTAATCTAATGGATACAATCACAATTTCTCTACTCTAAGAAATCCTCAACAACATGGAGCAGTAGAAAGAAAAAATAAAAATTTACAAGAAATGATAAGAACTATGTTAAACGAACATAGCCTACCCAAATATTTTTGGGCCGAAGTCGTAAATACGACATGCTATGTTATGAATAGGGTTCTAGTAAGACCATTACTCTTCAAAACTCCTTATGAGTTGTAGAACAATAAAAAACCGAACGTTTCATACTTTAAAGTTTTCAAGTGAAATGTTTTATTTTGAATGAAAAAGATACATTAGGAAAGTTTGATGCAAAATCCGATGAAGGAATTTTTCTTGTTTATTCTTCTATTTCAAAAGATTTTCATATCTTTAATAAAAGAACTTTAGTGATAGAAGAATCTATTCATGTTGTTTTTAATGAAGTTTCCGAAGCTAAGAAAAATGATTTTTATGATGATCTTAAATTTGATACTTTGAATTTAAATAAAACCCTTTCTTCATCTAGCAACTTAGATGCATCTTCTTCGGAACCTTCTTTACCGAAGGAATGGAAGTATGTAGATGCTCATCCTAAGGAGCTAATCATAGGAGACACATCAAAAGGGGTTTAAACTCATTTTTCTCTTAAGAGTTTTGTGCCAACGCCGCTTTTGTCACGCCCCTCAAAATATCGATAATATTTAAATTTTTCATCATAAATCAATCTAGGATCCAAATTAACATTTGAGGATACTGAAAACATTTAGTCAAATTCAAATCTATAAAACCCGTATAGTTTATAATATATCACATCACTCAATAATTCATACTTATGAATACCCAAACCAACTTAACAAAATATTAACAACACTTATAAATCCACAAGCTAAACAATTTATACAATCAGAACTCCAACCATTTATTATCAATTTATATCATTATAAACTAAACTTAACATTCCGAAATTCCAAATACGAGAGATCTTTTAATACTTTTACACGACATATCCATTCAGGTTCTTTGACAACATTTTTGTTATAAACAAAATATGCTTATACAACAATAACATAACAACTAACAAGACTTGTCCATGATTCTGAATAGCTCTCCACTGCCTTAGCCTAATACAAACATCTCAAAGAGTGACAGGTTGACCTGAAAGATTTTATATAACAACGAAGTGAGCTAAAAACAGCTCAGCGAGTGACAAAATATATCCAGAATGAAAAGGGACAATCTCAAACAAATAAGGTATCACAATGCAAGGTAGAATACAAGAACTCTCAGGATACCATATTATTAGATACAGAATTGCAAATGCCATGTCATTCAAAACACATTTGGTTCATAACAAATGGAGCACGGAGTAATTGGAGCATATCAATAGCTTATGAAATGTTCTGGAGCATATCAATAACCAATAAAACATTTTGGAACATATCAATAGTATGTGAATTATTTCAAAGCATATCAACGGCATATGAACCATTTCGGAGTATATCAAAGAACAAATATGAAACAGAAGCTCAAACGTCGAGTTTGACATTGCATTCATATCATTCTTATCCAAAGCACATACAGAAACACATAACCAAAGCTCTGAATGTTATATCAAACATATAGAAGGTAGTGGGACTATAACATAATATGGTACATCCATTTCTGAATGACCACCAAACATAAGTCTCTCACATCTGGGAGCTCTATCCACCCACGTCTAAGTGAAGTCATAGGGGGCCGACAAAGCATCACAGGCTCTATGCATAACTCCCTTTACCATTTCTGGCAAAGGTTCACAATATTCCACAAACACCAGAGTACAAAAGGATAGTATAAATAATAAATAGCACATATCGGAAGCACATGTGGAACAACAAAATGTACATGTGCCTTTACGAGTCAATACGATGCAAGCATAATCTTTCACAAATGTATTTAGATTTGAAAGGAAATAAAAGCAAGAGCATACAAGGATTCCAAGCAATCATATATAGCTCAACTGAAATAAGAAGGTTAGATGAATTTAATGTCCAAGGAAATAAAATTGGAATAGGCATATATCGAAAGCAATTGCGAAACAATAGGATATACATGTGCTTATACGAGTCAATATGATACAACATAAACTTTACAAAATAAGTTTCAAAAATATAAATAATTTAAGGACAAGAGTATACGAGAATTTAAAGCAGTAATATAAAGCTCAATTGAACAAAGAAAGCTAAATGAAATCAATTTCCAAAGGAATGGAACATGATAAGGCGAAATCGACCAAAGTTTGATTTTTGACAAAATTCGAGAGGCACATTGAACAAATGATTCAAGCTATCAATCGTGCTCCAATTTACTCAAAAAATATATCATTGGAAAGATATTTCAATCTAGTTTTAGATAAAATAAGTTTTGTATAAATAAAAATTTTCAAAAAAGAGTTACAATTGATTTAGTAATCAAAGGTCATAAAACAAAATCACTATTTTGCAGAATTCATAGGGTCGGATTCAATAGATAACTGAGTAGGCATTTAGACTCTAAATCTTTCAATCTAGGTATCAAATGAAAGATCTAAGAGTTTAGTTTCTAATGAAATAAGTTTTGAATAAATCAAAGGTCAGTGCATGATGTTATAACTATAATAAGGTAGAAAGGTCATATCTTGGAAGTTTCACATATTTAAATCGTTACGTCTAAATAGGAGACATATCAAATGCAAGGCTAGAACAATTCAAAGTTTTTATATTCAAGGTAATTGCAGAGATAAAATTATAGTAAGGAAAGATCAGGACACTTGCAATAGGAAAGATTATAAAGCTTGCAATAGGAAGAATCGGAACACTTGCCTTTCGCAGATTTTGATCCGAAGAAGGTGTACGCCCGAATCCTTCTTCTACTTTTCCTCTATCTCCTCTCCCTGTTTCATTTTCTGCACCCGTCTTCTTTCTTTCTCCGCAATTACAGCTTATGCCGAACATAGGGGCACAGTCATCTGCTCTCCCTTACTCCCATTCCTTCTTTTTTTTTTCTTTCCCAAACACAGCTGCCGTAGCCACTGCTACAACTGCTGCCATAGTCGCAGCCCCTTCCACCGTATTACCTTCTTCCTCCCCTTCTTTTGCAGACACAGCTGCTGCATATGCAATCGCCGCCGCTACAATCGCAATCACGGCCGCAGCCCCTTTTTCCCCTTTCCTTTCTTTCTCTTTTTCCTTTCTCTTTCTCTTTTGCCATGTAGCTGCTGCAGTTGCCATCGCAGCCGCTGTAGTCGCAACCACAGCCCAGCCCCTTCTTTCCCTTCCTTCTCTTCTTTCCTTCCTCTTCTTCTTTCGCCGACACAGCTACTGTAGTTGCCACCGCAACCGCTGCAGCCGCAACCATAGCCCAACCCCTTCTTTCCTCATCTTCTCTCTCTTTCTTTTCTACAGCTGCAGCTGCCACCGCTGTAGCTGCAGCCTCTTCTTCCTCCCCTTCTCTTCTTCCTCTCCTTCTTCTCTTCTAGCCGCAGCTGCCACCGCTGCAGCCGCAGCCTCTTCTTCCTCCCTTGTACTTCTTCCTCTCCTTCTTCTCTTCCAACTGCAGCTGCCACCGCCGTAGCTGCAGCCTCTTCTTCCTCCCCTGCTTTTCTTCCTCTCCTCCTCTTCCAGCTGCAGCTACCACCACCGCAGCCGCAGCCTCTTCTTCCTCCCCTGCTCTTCCTCCTCTCCTTCTTCTCTTCCTTTCTCCTCCCCAACACCCCATAGCTCCTTGCTGCAGCCCTTGCCGCAGCCACCCTCCTCTTTTCTTCTTCTTCTTCTTCTTCTTTCTTCTTCTTCTTCCCTTCTCTTCCCCAACGCCCCACACATGCACTCCTCTGTTTCCTCCTGCAGGAAACAGAGGTGCTGCAGCCCTAGCTGCTGCAGTTACCTCTCGCTCCCCTCCCTCTTCCCTCTCTTGACCCTCTTCTCTTCTTCTTCTTCTTCTTCTTCTTCTTCTCCTCCCCGACGAATAGCGCCTCCTCTCCTCTGTTTCCTCCTGCAGGAAACAGAGGTGCCGCAGCCACCTTCTCCTCTTCTCTTCTTCTTCTTTTCTTCTTCTTCTCTTCTTCTTCCCCAACGCCCCACACATGCACTCCTCTGTTTCCTCCTGCAGGAAACAGAGGTGCTGCAGCCCTAGCTGCTGCAGTTACCTCTCGCTCCCCTCCCTCTTCCCTCTCTTGACCCTCTTCTCTTCTTCTTCTTCTTCTTCTTCTTCTTCTTCTCCTCCCCGACGAATAGCGCCTCCTCTCCTCTGTTTCCCCCTGTGGGAAACAGAGGTGCCGCAGCCACCTTCTCCCTCTTCTTCTTCTTCTTCTTCTTTCTTCTTCTTCTTCTTCTTCTCCTCCCCGACGCCCCACACATGCACTCCTCTGTTTCCTCCTGCAGGAAACAGAGGTGCTGCAGCCCTAGCTGCTGTAGCTACCTCTCGCTCCCTCCCTCTTCCCTCTCTTCTCCCTCTTCTCTTCTTCTTCTTCTCTCCTCTTCTTCCCTTCTCCTCCCCGATGAACAATGTCGCCTCTCCTCTGTTTCCCTCTGCAGGAAACAGAGGTGCCGCAGCCACCTCCTCCCTCTTCTTCTTCTTCTTCTCTTCTTCTCCTCTTCTTCTTCTTCTTCTTCTTCTTCTTCTTCTCCTCCTTTTTTCTCCTCCTTCTCCCTCCTTCTCTACTTCTTCTCTTCTTCTTCCCCAACGCCCCTAGCTCCTCTCTCTGTTTCCCATGGAAAATAGAGAGCGTCGGAGGCGATGGGATAAAATCAAAATTTTTGATTTTTTTTTTGCAACTTAACAATTTAGTCCTTAAAATTTTTATATTTACATATATGTCCTCCGATTTACAAATAAATCAATAAATTTTAAAAGTAGGGGATATTACAGCTTTTCTCTCATAAATTGAACTTAAATGCATTGACGAAACCTTAAAAGATAATTCATGGGATATCGCAATGCAAGAAGAGTTAAATCAATTTGAAAGAAATAAGGTATGGAAGCTTATTCCAAGGCCAAATGGCCAAGTGTTTCAACCAAGAAAAAAGTATCGATTATGAAGAAACCTTCACTCTTGTAGCACAATTAGAAGCCATAAGGTTGCTCCTTGCCTATGCTAGTAGTAATAATTTTCAGTAATTTCAAATGGATGTTAAAAATACTTTTCTTAATAGCTTTATTTCCAAAGAAATTTATATTGAATTTCCTCCCGGATTTGAGAATGATAATTTCCTTAATCATGTGTATAAATTGATTAAAGTTCTCTATAGTTTAAAACAAGCACTAAGGGCTTGGTATGAGAGACTTAGCTATTTTTTTATTCAAAATATTTTCTCTAAAGGCAAGGTCGATACTACATTGTTTATCAAAAATTTTAAAAATGATTTTCTTATTGTTTAAATTTATGTTGATGATATTATTTTTGGTTCTACAAATGAATCTTTATGCGAATCATTTGCCAAAAGTATGAGTCTAAAGTTTGAAATGAGCCTAATAGGGGAACTAACCTTCTTTTTAGGATTACAAATTAAACAACTTAATAATGATATTTTTCTTAATCAAACAAAATATGCTTTAGACTTACTAAAAAGATTTAATATGGATAGTTCAAAGGCTATCAACACTCCTATGAGTACCTCCATTAAGTTAAATATTGACGAAAGTGGAGAAAGCTTTGATCAAAAAGCTTATAGGGGTATGATAGGTAGTTTACTATACCTCACCGCAACTAGACCGAACATCATGTTTAGTGTAGGACTTTGTGCTAGGTTTCAATCTAATCCTAAAATATCTCATCTTAAAATAGTTAAAAGAATTTTTAGATATATTAAAGGAACCACTAAATTAGGATTATGGTATCCAAAATCTAAAAATTTTGAATTGCTTGGTTATGCCGATGTTGATTTTGCTGGATGTCGAATAGATAGAAAGAGCACATTCAAAATGTATCAATTTTTAGGACACACACTTGTCTCTTGGTCCTCCAAGAAACAAAACTCGATTGCATTATCCACAACCGAAGCCAAATACATTACAGCTAGTGTATGTTGTGCACAAGTTGTATGGATGAAAAATATTATGGAAGATTATAAAATTTTTCTTAAGAATATTCCTATAAAATGTGATAATACAAGTGCAATATGTTTAACAAAAAATTTTAGAACTAAACACATTGACATTAGGCATCACTTTATATGAGATCTTATTAATAATTATGATGTAATCTTAGAGTTTATTGATACAAAACATCAATTAGCAAATATCTTTACAAAACCTTTAAATGAAGAATAATTTGATTTTATTAGAAGGGAATTAAGGATGTTAAATTGTCCGAATGCATGAGTTTGTTGTATTTCTTTTCCGGACTATCCTTCTCTTAATGTATTTCATGAATCTATTTCGTTTTTATCTTCCTTGGTATTAAGTTTACTTTATACCCTTGCTCCATCACTTAATGATTTTTGATACACTTAATCACTTCATCGATTTCATTAACAAAATACATCTCTCACGGGTTTATCTTTTGTGAATTTTTAATGAGAAATAGATTTGACTTATGAGTATCTTCTTCATATGATGCTTTAATCACTTGCAAGAATGAGGATTCGATTTCACATGAATATTTTGATCTTTTTTTATGAATCCCTTATTTTTGTCAAAATTGAAGCATGATTTAATAAAATTTATTTACTATTTTTTACTTAGTTTAAATCATTTCATAAATTTGGTTCTTAATAGATTCCCTCCTTACCTTCCTTCCTCTTCTTCATGCAAAGTTTTTTTTTCATGACAAAGGGGGAGAAGTTGATAAAATCTATCACTTTAATGTTGATAAATTTTGATGTTGAGAATTTATGCAATGATGCAATATCGATTGGATAAATTAGTTTGATACTTGAACTTTTTTTACCACACTTGCATTGTTAAATTGTTCTTCTTTTTGTTGATGACAAAGGGGGAGAAATAATACCAAAATGTTGTAAATTAATAACAAATTGGCATTATAGATGTATAGATGTATGCAATGTATCTTATCATAAATGCTTATCATAAACACTTGTATATTTTGTGGTATGCTTGAAATATAATTGGAATCATCATATGCTTGAAACATATCGAAACGAAGATTGTAACACATCGCAAATGCTTGAAATGTTTTATGAATACTTGATAAATGTCTTTCATTATGATAAAATATCATGAGCTTAACTTGTTATTTTACAATTGATAATTTGCCATCTTGTCATGAAATGATGACTTGCTATCTTGCTAAATTTCATATTTGAAATTCGTATCAATGATGATTGTTTTGAAAATGGATGTCATGCCTTTGACATCATTTTTATTAATGAATATGTGGCATCATATTTTGAGAATGTTAAATCATGATAGGAATCATGATGTGCATTTTGATAATTTTAAATAAACTTAACTTATCAATTTGATACTTGAATTCAAAGGTCTTGAATTCAAGAATGTCTTTTCTTAAAGTATGGCATATAGATATGAAGAGTTAAGGATAACTCCGTTATCAATTGATTGTCATAATAAAAAATGGAGAGATTGTTGAATCTCGGATTTTAATGATGAAATCAATTGATAATTGTTTGATCTAATCTATATGTTAAGAAAAGTGTGTAGGATTAACTATGACAACAGTAAGACATAAACTAGGTGTTGTGCCGGAGTCAAGATCAAGATCTCGTTGGGAGTTCAAGAGTTCGTCGGAAGTCCGGACGTTCGTCGGAGGTTCTACCAGAACCAACCGAGAAGTCCATGAGCTTGCCAAAGAAGTTCATCGGAACTTACCAAGAAAATCGTCGTAAAGTCTAGGAGCTTGCCGGGAGTCCACCGGAACATTGTTGGGAGTTCGTCGGAAGTTTACCGAAAGATCACTGAAAGCTCACCGGAAGAGCAATTGACGTACCGGAACAAGAGTACTTTGATTATGTCTTAGTTATTGTAGTTAGATTGTAAATTGAGTTAGGATTTAGAGGTAATCTCACTAACTTAGTTAAGGGCCAACTAGGCCCTTAAAATAGCCGAATTGGGCTGAATTGAAAAGCCTATTCAGCACCTGAAATCATGGCTAGCGATGACACTGCCTAGAAGACCCACTTTCCCAGGTGGTCTGAGTAGTGGTACCGTCCAGATTGGGCGATGGTACCGCTGGCAGTTAATGCCGCCAACGGTGGTACCACCCCTATTAGGCGGTAGTACCGCCCAGATTAGGCGATGGTACCACCTAGTGTTAGGTGTCAGGCGGTGGTACTGCCTAGTAATGGCGGTGGTATTGCCCAGTACTCCCACCTTTTCTGCATGAAAGGGCATGAACGTGTTGTTATAATCTTAAATATCTTGGGTGTTAAAGTGGTGTAAAAGTGCTAGAGTTCTCCTCCTCCCTTTTCGAAGTGTTGAGATCATTCAAGAGAGGTGTGAAACTTGTAAGGGTTATCTCCTCAACCCGTGAAAAGGAAAAAGCACTGTAAAAGGTGGTTGGTCTTCGCCTATTGAAGGAAGGCCATTAGTGGATGCCGGTGACCTTGGCGGAGGAGGAATTTGAAGTGGATGTAGGTCTCATTGACCGAACCACTCTAAATTCTAGTTTGTTTTTCTTTTTGTGCAATTTACTTTACTACAAACCTCCTTGAACTTCTTCTTACATTCTTATGAAAGTTTTAAGTTCAACATATTTCTGAAACGATTTGAATCGAGATGAACTTTATATGAAATCGAAGAATTTTTTGCTGTACTAATTCATCCCCCCTCTTAGTACCACTCTTGATCCTTAGCAGTTGTCTGGTATGTCATTGGTTCATCCGACGCTTCGTTTGATCCTTCAGCGCATTGTCCTCTCCTTCGGTGTATTGCCTAATCGACATATTGTCTTCTCACAATATCCGATCTTCTTGGCATAATGTTCGATCTTCTTGGCCCGATACCCGAATTTAAAGCCCGAAGCCTTCTACTGATATGTTGACTGTTCCTTTGGCCTGACGTCCAATTTTTTAACAAGTTTGCTCCGACCCAACATCTGATTCCTCCTGCTTTAATCGATTTGCCTTTTTTGATTGAAGCTAGTTTTGCGTCACTTAAATGCACATTAGATGACAAACACATCAATTGATTTCATCATAAAAAACTAAGATTTAATACTAAGAATTCAAGATATTATTCACACTTTTCATACCCTTTCATGCAAGAAAGGATGGTGTATTTATAGGCCCCAATAACTTTAGAATTGGAGCCAAAAAGTGTCACATCCTTGGATTTTGGGATACTAGTGGTACCATATGTTGGGAAATCTTGGGGTCGACATCACATGCATAGCGGAAGAACAGAAAATAAAATCCCCAATTTCCAAAGCTTCGTTCATCATCGTGCGAAGATTGGTGCACAAAAAATTCATGAAACTTAAAACTGCTTATAGAATATATTGTGTTACCTAGGGAGATCATATATCTCTATATCCCTACAGATCTCTAGGAGAGGGTAAAGGAGGTCAAGCACCCTCCTCTATAGCGGTGATCCACACAACAGGGCTGCGATGATGCTCCTCAAAAGTCCAGGCTTGCTATGAGGTGGAGAGGGGGTGAAGAATAGAAGAGGTAAGCAAAGGCCCTAGTCTATGAAGCACTGAATCCCTTTTATTTATAGAGGTCCCTTGTCAAACCCTAATGGATCATCCCCTATTGGGTATTGGATCTGCATCCAATTACCCAACCCTCTTAGATTAGTGGATCTCTATCTAATAATCTGTCATGGGCGTTTATTGGATCTCATTCATAGGATCCAATAATTCAGGGGCTTATTGGATATCCAATAAGATAGGGGCTCCAACGGATATCTCATATGTATGTGATCCTCTAGGCCCAATATCGAGCTGGCTGTGAGTTATAGCTGTCAGAACTCCTTCTGGCTCAGTGAATTATTATCTCTATAATAATTCACTCGACTCATCGACTACGGACGTACTAGGCCACTACGCCGTAGTCCCCAAACGATACAGGGGAATCCAATCCATTGGACCTGTCTGTCCTCAGTTACCATGTACCTATATTCTATTATCCATTTAATATCCTAAAGACCATATATCGGGCATGGTGCTGTCAAACCCATACGGTTTCTACTCAATTCTTGCTCTAATTGGATTCTCCCGGAAAACTCTTTCTCTCTCAACCCGAATGACCCTGGCTAGGGATTTTTCTGAGCAAGAACACATGGGATATTCCTCTCATGACACCGAGAGTAGATGATCCTCTATCGACACTCAATAGCCCTCGTAAGGTTGACTATCACTCCCAATGACCAGTTGTACTAGATCTGGGACATCCAAACCTATAAGTATGGTATCAAAGAGTAGAGCACTCATACAAGACATCCTTGGTGTCTCAAGTCTAAGGACTAGATACACCACTATGATTACGGAATCGCTGTCTGACAATAAGACATCATCAACCATATAGTATTCCGTAAGCGGATCAATCAGTGAATTCATTCTCCAATGAGCACTTGTACTGTATCCCTAGTATCCCCACATGAGCAGCTATGAGACCAGTTGCATCCATCATATGGACAGGTATACAACACACCAGTCTGTCCGGTTATCACGACGTCCCTCTCGAGTAACCTATGATCGAGATTATTTAGGATCTATGTTTAAAGGTGAATTGGTCTCATTATTGTGATCTCATCACGATCCGATTCCCATTGCACGGATCCAAGGACATCACAATATATATATATATATATATATATATATATATATATATATATATATATATATATATATATATATATATATATATATATATATATATATATATATATATATATATATATATATATATATATATGCAATAGACAATATAAAGTGATAAATGCTAAAATATAATAAGCAAAAAGATTCTGTGTCAAGTCATACGTGTCATCACTCACGTGATTGGTTTGCTGGGCACCTATAACTAACATATGATACTTTAATTATAGTAACATTCAAATGTACACAATATTAAGAAGAATCTGACATTGCATCGTTGCATGGTAACATTCAAAAGTTCCCAACATTAAAGAGATCACAACATCAAAAGTTATAAACAGAGATCACAACATCAAAAGTTATCAATATAAAAGAGATCACAATCAAAAGTTATACCAACATAAAAGATATCACAACATCAAAAGTTCACAACATTAAAGAGATCACAACATCAAGGTGAACACAACATCAAAAGTTCTCAACATCAAAAGTTCACAACATTAAAGAGAGAGATTCCATCAACTTCTCCCCCTTTATCATCAGTAAAAAGATATACATTAGCTATTCAGGTGATGGTAAGTCAAAATGTCTAAACAGAGTATTAAGTTATCGATGAATTTATTGTAACTCAATTAAAATTTGATCTTGACGTTGTTCAAATCGATCCATTCGAGTCCATATATCATTAGTAAATGAGGAGGGTGCTTGCTCTATTAGAGGTGTAGCCTCAAAGGGACCAGTAGGAGGGGATTGATTTTTTCTAAATATTGGTGTTTCAGGTTCTGGATCAGGTGGGAGGGGGTTAGTTCTTCTAAGTAATCTAGTCCAAGTCCCATTTCTGACTATACATATTAATCTTTTTAGTAGGTTTCTATTTATGATGTTGAACCTTGTTAGGAAAGGGGTCGACACTAAAAGGGGGGGTTGAATTAGTGCAGCGGTAAAATAACATCGATTTAGTACTTCGTTTCGATAAAATCAGTTTCCAATGTAAAACCATTTCGTAAATATCTTAACTTGAAACACGTTCGTAAATGTATTAAAAGCAGTGAGCTATTAAAGAGGTTTGCAGTAAAGATAAATTGCTCAAAGAAATACAAACCAGATTTTAGAGTGGTTCGGTCGTCGTGACCTACATCCACTTCGCCGATTCCTCTTCCGTCGAGGCCACCGGCATCTACTATCGATCTTCCTTTAATATGCGAAGATCAACCTCCTTCTTACACCTCTCTTCTCTTTTTCCCAGGTTTACGAGACAACCCTTACAAGCACTCACTCCTCTCTAAACAGAATTCTAAGTTTAAGCTAGAGGAGGGATTTCTCAAGTGGTTTCTATAGCGTTTTTTCACTTTAAAACTTTCGGTGCTTGTATATTTTACCTAGGGATGAGAGGGGTATTTATAGGCTTCAAGTGGATTTAAACTTGGAGCCTAAAACCATCTCATCCCTGGTTTCCCAGGTGCAGGCGGTACCATCGCCTGTGCTTGGTGGTACCACCACCCAGCAGTTCTGGGAGGTACCATTGCCTAGACCAATGGTATCATCTCCTGACACAATCTCGGAGACTGTGCCACGACGGTGTCACCTCTTGGGGCACTATTTGGGCCTCTCATTGGGTCCAACACAATCCTTACATGGGCCCAATTGGCTCATAATTGGGTTGGCCCAAATCCAATCTTAATTATGTACTAACTATGAAATCTGAGATATACTTAAGATAAACAAGTCCTTATGTCTTGGTTTCTTCCGGCGATCTTCCGACGAACTTCCGACAATCTCTTGGCAATGTTCCGGCAGACTCCCGACAAGCTCCTGGACTTCTCGACAATCTCTTTGGCGAGTTCCGATGAGCTTCTCTGGAAAGCTCCGAGACTTCTCAACTAGTTCCATTAGACCTTTTGACGAACGTCCGGACTTCCGACGAACTCTCGAACTACCAACGAAATCATATCCTTGACTCTGGGACTTCATTTTGCTTCATGCCTTGCCATCGTAGTTAATCCTATACATGTAAAACACACTTCGATCTAGACAATTAATACTAAGTATTAATCATGTTGTCCAGTATGTCATTGGTCCCTCGACGCTTCGTCTGATTCTTCGGCGCATCGTCCTCTCTTGCGGCCTATTGCCCAATCGGCCAGTTGACTCTGCAACTCCGATATCCTTGGTGCAATATCCGCTTTTCTTGGCTCGTTGCCTAAATCCATGGCCTAAAGCCTTCTGTCGATACGTCGACCGATCCTTCGGCCCGACGTCCAATCTTCTGACATGTTTTCCCCCGGCCCAACATGATTCTTCTTACTTTAATTGTCTCATCCTAATCAAAGCATCATGCGTCACTCAAAACACAGATTAAATCATAAATACTTATCAATTGGTTTCATCATCAAAATCCGAGATTCAACAATCTTCCTCTTTTTTATTATGATAATCAATCGATGACGGAGTTAATCTAAACTCCCGGAGTTTGAACAATCTCCCCCTATCAATATAGCATATTTATAGAACTCTTAGATTCACAAATCCAAGTAACATGTTATTATAAAATTATACATAACATCGTCATACTTCTCCCCCTTTGTCATCAATAAAAAGGAGAAGCCCAATTCTCATGTGTTTAGAAGTACAAGTTCAAATCATTGCATATTAAACATAAATTTCAATTTGATCATTATGCAAGATAGCAATAATTAAATATGTGCAAGTTTAGCATTTTTGCTTCTTGAGATAGGCAAGATAACACTTCTTTGTAATGTTCAAGATAACAAGTTCTACATCATGCAAGCTAGTAAATTAGAGATGTTCAAGAAAGGAACTCTTGCTTCTTGAAATATGCAAGTTGCAAGTTAGCAAATTTTTGCTTCCTTTGCAATGTTTGAGCTAGCAATTTTGCTTTCGTTGCAAAGTGCAAGTTAGCATGTTTTGCATCTTGAGCTAGCAATATTTCTCCCCCTTTATCATTGTCAAAAAGAAGGGAAGACCCTTTACATCAATTTTCAAATTATGACAAAGGTAAAGAATCAACCTTATTTCAATATGTTTGTGCATTATTATGGTTTCAACTTGAAATATGCATAATTTTAAAATCTTACATTTTATTTTTCATGCATGATACCAAAAATAAATCAATCATCACTACAACTCATCATGCACATTATTAAAATGTAAAATCATCAAACATGATATAAATATTTATTTTCAAAATATTCATCATTATTTTGAGCATATTATACATGATACTAAGACATTCATAATACATCATTTTAGCAACAAATCATAGTATTTCAAATCATGATGATATCTATATATCATTATATCCTATCATGCATGATCATAACTTCTCATTTGTATAATATCATGAGTATTGTATAATTTCATATCATCACATGAAAATTAACAATAAAAATTGGTGATGAGATATACAAATTGTGAATAACAAGAGATATATTGTGATTCCTTTTAGATAACTCAAATAGCGAAAAGAACGAATCATAGTAAACAATTTTGATTTATAAAAAGAATTCTCAAGTTATAATTCTAAGAAATCAAGAGAAAATATGATTCATTTTAACAAATCTCCTCTTAAATAAAATGACAAAATGAATTCTTAGGAGATCATAAAATAAAAGATATTCAAGAGAAATTTTAAGTCATGAATTTTGAAAAAGATATTCTCTTTAGTAAATTGTAAAAGAAACTTAGGTGAAAAAGATTTCAATTCATGCATATAAAATCTTGATTTAAGCATCAGAAATCTCAAGTTATAAATCTCGAAAAATTAAGATTAAGCTCATTCAAATTTAAATCGTCAAATCAAAATTATTTTCAAGAGATACATAAAAAGGACATAAATAGATTCATTAATCTCTCATTTTTAGAATAATGGTAAGAAGAAACATATGAGTTTAAAAACTAGATCTTGATTCATAGAGAAATCAAGATAATGATTCATATAAAAAAAATATCACAAGTTATAATCAAACTAAAAATCATCATTTATCTTCAAATCATTCAACTTGTTAAATCAACAAAGTCATTTTTAAGTGATTCATAAAAATGATACACATAGATTCATCAAAATTAATAAGATAGAGATGTTTATTTTAAGTTGTTGGTTTCATACAAGTATGCTTTTATCTTTTTACCAACCAAAAATATGCATCATTTTTAAAACTGAAAAAGCCACTTTCATTACAGTAAAAATCGATAGTCCATAAATCACTAAAATCATCATGCATAATTTCAAAAGATAAACTAATTAAGCATAATATCAAATCATCATTATATTATTAAAACATCAAGCATGGTTTCATTAATCATAAGGCATCTTCAATCAAAATCGAAAAGCAATACGAAAATCAACATGATTACATATTATTGCTTCTTAAAAATATATATATGATTATTCTTATGAGGTATACAAGCATTAGATTTATATTTTATTATATTTTCATTAAACATACAATTTTCATGATCATTTTCAAAAATTACTAAAAAGATAAACATGATTCCTAATTTTTTTTCATTTTCATTACATTATTAAACATATAATTTTTAACAAAAATAAATTTTCTAAACTAAAATAACTTATGAAAAAATATTATGTAATTTTGAAATAAATTAAAGGCATTTTGATTACCTCATCGTCGAAAGCCGTTAAGGCGTAGTTTGCCACCTCGCCTTTGTTGATTTTCTCCTCATATTCGGAGGAGCTCGATTTGTCCCAAAGTGCTTCCTTCTTCTTGCATTCATAGCAAATAGTCCCATTCTTTTTAAGTTTGTTCTTTAATTCTTGTTTCATGAACTTTTTAAATTTTATAGTGAGGAGTTCAGGTTCACCATCACTTGAGCTTATGCTCGAGTGGTCTTCAATTGTTCTAAGTCTCAAATCCTTCCTGTTCTTTGGAAGATTGTTCTTGAGTTTCCTTTTTGCCACATTGTTCATTTTGTAGGTCATTAAAGACCCAATTAGTTCTTTGAGTGGAAGGTTATTTAGGCTTTTAGCCTCTTGTATGGCTATTACTTTAGAGTCCTAAGTTTTAGAAAGTGATCGTAAAATCTTGTTTACAAGTTCAAAATCTGAAAAACTTTTACCAAGTGATTTTAAAACATTGACAACATCCGTAAAATGATGTACATGTCAACAATGGTTTCACTTGGTTTCATATGAAAAAGTTCAAAATCATGCATCAAAAGATTGACTTCAGAATCTTTTACACTACTCGTGCCTTCGTGTGTGATTTCGAGAGTATACCATATATCGAAAGCCGTTTTGCATATAGAAATTCAATTAAACTTCGTTTTATCTAAGGTGCAAAATAGAGCATTCGTAGCTCTTGCATTTAGAGAAATAGTTTTCTTCTCCAAATCATTCCATTGATTCATTGGAGTAAAAGACTTTTGAAACCCATTTTCAACAATGTTCCATAAATTCAAATCCAACGAAAGCAAGAAAACTCTCATTCAAGTTTTTTAATATGTGTAGTCCGTCCCATTGAACAAGGGAGGACAAATGAGAGAGTGACCCTCTTGAAAGCCGAAAAGAGCCATTTCTTGTTGGGTGTTAAACCAAATGAGAAAATGAGGCTCTAATACAAATTGTTAAGAAAGGGATCGGCACTAAGAGGGGGGGTGAATTAGTGCCGCGATAAAATAACATCGGTTTAGTACTTCGTTTCGATAAAACCATTTTTCGACGTAAAATTGTTTCGTAAATATCTTAACTTGAAACACATTCGAAAATATATTGAAAGTAGTGAGCTATTAAAGAGGTTTGCAGTAAAGGTAAATTGCTCAAAGAAATGCAAACCAGATTTTAAAGTAGTTCTATCGTCGTGACCATCGGTTTAGTACTTCGTTTCGATAAAACCATTTTTCGACGTAAAATTGTTTCGTAAATATCTTAACTTGAAACACATTCAAAAATATATTGAAAGTAGTGAGCTATTAAAGAGGTTTGCAGTAAAGATAAATTGCTCAAAGAAATGCAAACCAGATTTTAAAGTAGTTCTATCGTCGTGACCTACATCTACTTCGCCGATTCCTCTTCTGTCGAGGCCACCGGAATCCACTATCGATCTTTCTTTAATGGGCAAAGATCAACCTCCTTCTTACACCCCTCTTCTCCTTTTCCCAGGTTTAGGAGACAACCCTTACAAACACTCACTCCTCTCTAAACAGAATTCTAAGTTTAAGCTAGAGGAGGGATTTCTCAAGTTGTTTCTATAGCGTTTTCTCACTTTAAAACTTTTTGTGCTTGTATATTTTACCCAGGGATGAGAGGGGTATTTATAGGCTTCAAGTTGATTCAAACTTGGAGCTTAAAAACATCTCATCCTGGGTTTCTCGGGTGCAGGCAGTACCACCGCCCAACAGTTCTAACACTGGGTGGTACCACCACCCAAACTCTCGGAGGTTGTGTCTGGGCGATACCACCACCCAAACTGATGGTACCACCGCCTGACATAGTCTCGGAGACTATGCCACGATAGTGTCACCTCTTGAGGCACTGTTTGGGCCTCTCATTAGGCCCAACATAGTCCTTACATGGGCCCAACTGGCCCATAATTGGGTTGGCCCAAATCCATTCCCAATTACATGCTAACTATGAAATCTAAGACATACTTAAGCTAAACAAGTCCCTATGTCTTGGTTTCTTCTGATGATCTTCCAATGAACTTCCAACGATCTCTCGGTAATGTTCCGATGGACTCCTGGCAGGCTCCTGGACTTCTCGACGATCTCCTTGGTGAGTTCCGACAATCTTCTCTAGCAAGCTCCGAGATTCTTAGTTGGTTTTGTTAGAATTTCCGACGAACGTCCGGACTTCCAACGAACTCTCGAACTCCCAACGAAATCGCATCCTTGACTCCGGGATTTCATTTTGCTTCATGCCTTGCTATCATAGTTAATCCTGCACATGTAAAACACACTTTGAACTAGATAATTAATACTAAGCATTAATTATATTGTCCAGCATGTCATTGGTCCCTCGACGCTTCATTCGGTGGAATGACTATATTAGATGCAAGGATTAGTCTAGTGATCAAGCCACCATATGGAAGCATAATGTCCTTTTTTAATAGTTCAATAATATTTTGTTGTATTAGGTAACCAAGACAATTGTCATGTCCCTTCATAATCCAATACATCGTTCCTAATTCTATTTAGCTAACTTTATCATGATGATATTGTTTTAGGAGTATAATACTTATCAAGATGTGATGAAGCAATTTGATGTTGAAGGGTAGTAAATGTTCATAGCTCTTTGGAAGGATAGACAGGTTTAGATTACCAAAAATTGTACTTAAGGCATCAGAATAAGTGGTCCCAACTAATTCTTCATCCTATTGTCCTCTAAAGTAACAACCTCTCCTTTTCTCAGCAATTCCTATGAGGTTGCAAATGACTCCATCCGTAATAAGTATATAATATCCTAAGAGATAAGTGGAGACCCTATCATGTTCATCCACATGCAAGTTGTTGTAAAACAACCTAACAAGTCTAGGATAGATAGGTTCACTTATTTAAAGGATTGGGAGGATATCTAGGTTAGCAAACCATTGAATTGGTTCTAAATTACTCAATTCCTCTAAATCTACGTATTTACCTTTATGAACATTTCTAGACTCTATGGTTGAAAATTTAAAGGCATGTTGAGGAGAATCAAAAAGTAGGGAGTCATAGGTTTTATCTAATCTCCTCTTTCCTTTGTCCCTTAAGGATCTTCTAGAAGTCATAGAAACTACATTTATTAAGAGAAAATGAGAGGTATGAACAAGTACTGCAAAGAAGGAAATAATTTGATTTAGGGATTCCTTTAGTAGTTTAACCTTCATGTGATCACCAAAGGGGGGTTTGAGATTGATCCTTGATTTTGTAGAGGATGAGGGTTCTTTTGAGTTACTAGAGGAAGAGCAAGAGAAATTAGGGATTTGGGTTTGTTTGGAGTGGTATAGAATGAGTTGGGGTCGGTTCTACCGTCGACCCTAACTTGTCTTTATATAGGGCAGGTTACGAGCGGTGGCACCACCAGCTAGGCGATGCTACCACCTACAATCAGTGACCACTAGCGGTGCCACTGCCTACAAGCAATGAGAACTAGCTTCAATGTGGTGTGGTACAAACATGGTGTGGTGTCAACATTGTGTGGTTCTAATGAGCAAGATCTTTATCACTATGTAGTGCATACACTTATTTATGCAAACATTATATAAGGTTTTTGAAATTCTACTTTTGTAAGAGGAGAAAATTTATATGGAAAAATTCATTTGACTCATTAAACATCCCATTGATCCATGATTCAAATCTTATCTCAAGTGAAGAAATAATAGTGAATGATCTCGAAAAAAGAACTCAATTAAAAAAATTCAAATAAAAATTTAAAGAGGAACTTATGTATCAAAAAAATTTAACATACCTAATTCTCTTCTTATAAAATCAAATTGTTCCTCAATCAAGGGTTTTGTAAAAATATTAGCTAATTGATATTTTGTATCAATAAATTCTAGAGATATGTCATGGTTATTAACTTGATCTCTTATAAAATGATGCTTTATGTCAATATGTTTAGTTCTAGAGTATTGAATAGGATTTTTTGTTAAGCATATTGCACTAGTGTTATCACATTTTATAGGTATGTTTTTCAGGTGAATTTAATAATCCTCTAAAGTGTTTTTCATCCATATAACTTGAGCACAACATACACCTACTGCTATATACTCAACTTCAGTTGTAGATAATGCAATTGAGTTTTGTTTCTTTAAAGACCAAA
Source organism: Musa balbisiana (assembly GCA_004837865.1). NCBI lineage: Eukaryota > Viridiplantae > Streptophyta > Magnoliopsida > Zingiberales > Musaceae > Musa > Musa balbisiana. Next base: position 23,480,745 of record CM017193.1, on the reverse strand, counting down.
AGACAAGTGTGTTAGGAAAGCAATCAGCACTAAGAGGGGGGGGGGGGGGTGAATTAGTGCAGTAGTAAAATCACGTCGGTTCAAAACTTCATTGCGATTAAATCCATTTCCAACGAAAAACTATTTCGTAAAGGTATTAACTTTGAAAGCGTATGGAAGAGCATAGTGGATGTAAAGCAAGTAAAATGGTTTATAGTAAAGTAAATTGCTCAAGATGAAATGCAAACCAGATTTTTAGAGTGGTTCGATCATCATGACCTACATCCACTTCACCGATTCCTCTTCTATCGAGGCTACCGGCATCTACTATCAGTCTTCCTTCAATAGGCAGGCGAAGACTAACCACCTTTTACAACTCGATTCTCCTTTTTCAGGTTTAGAAGATAACCCTTACACCCCCCACTTACTCCTCTCTCAAATTATTCTAACACTTAGAACTTTGAGAGGAGATCACACAAGATTTCAGCAGCATTTTTTTTCTTTTTACTCTCAATTCTTATGTCTCTTAACCAAGGATGAGAGGAGTATTTATAGGCTTCAAGTGGATTCAAACTTGGAGCCTAAAAACATCTCATCCCGGATCTCTTGGGTACAGGCGGTGCCACTACCTGTGTCAGTTTAACATTAACACTACACTAGGCGGTACCATAGCTTGGCACCTTGCCACTGGGCGGTACCACCACCTAGACTAGTGGTACCACCACTTGGGATGCTGTGTTAGGTGGTACCATCGCCCAGATTGGCGGTACCACCGCTTGACACAGTCTTAAAGATTGTGCCACGACGATGTCACTTGTTGGGTTACTGTTTTCGCCTTTCATTGGGCCCAACACAGTCCTTACATGGGCTCAACTAGCCTCTAATTGGGTTGGCCCAAATCCAATCCCAATTATGTGCTAACTATGATTTCTAAGATATTTACTTAGACAAGTCTGTAAGTCTAGTTTTCTTCCGACGAGCTTCCAACGATCTTCAAGCAAACTTCCGATGATCGCTCGACAAGTTCCAATGAGCTTCTTTTGCAAGCTCTAGGACTTCTCGATTGGTTCCGGCAGAACTTTCGACGAACGTCCGGACTTCCGATGAACTCTCGAACTCCCAACGAAATTGCATTCTTGACTCCGAGACTTTATTTTGCTTTATGCCTTGCTATCATAGTTAATCCTACACATGTAAAAACATACTTCGATCTAGATAATTATTACTAAGCTTGAATCATGTTGTCTGGCATATTATTGGTCCATCGACGCTTCGTTCGATTCTTCGACGCATCGTCCTCTCTTGCGGCCTATTACTCAATCGGCCAGTTGACCTCCGTAACTCCGATATCCTTGGTGCAATATCCGCTCTACTTGGCCTGATGCCCGAATCCATGGTCCGAAGATTCTTATTGATACGTCAACCGATCCTTCGGCTCGATGTCCAATCTTCTGACATGTTCCACCGGCTCAACATGATTCTTCCTACTTTAATTGTCTTATCTTGATCGAAGCTTCTTGTGTCACTCAAAATGCATATCAAATCATAAACACTTATCAATTGGTTTCATCATCAAAATCCGAGATTCAACAATCTTCCCCTTTTTATGATGACAACCAATTGATGACGAAGTTAATCTTAACTCCCAGAGTTTAAACAAACTCCCCCTATCAATATGGCATTGATAGAACCTTGAATTCAAGCTGAATTCAAGTCATTGCAAATTTCTGTTGAATCTCGGATTTTGACGATGAAGTTAATTATCATTTGTTATCTAATCCATATGTTGAGATAAGTGTGCTGGATTAACTACGATGAAAGTAAGACATGCAACAGGAGTTACGCCGGAGTCAAGACTATGATCATGTTGGGGGTTCGAGAGTTCGACGGAAGTCCGGATGGTCGTCGGAGATTCTGCGGGAACAAATCCGAGAAGTCCAGGAGCTTGCCAAAGAAGCTCGTCGAAACTCACCAAGTGGATCATCGCAAGTCCAGGAGTTTGCCGGAAGTTCGCCAGAGCATTGTCGAGGGTTCATCAGACGTTCGCCAGAAGCTCACCGGAAGAAGCGATTGACGCACCGGAGCAAGTAGCAGTAAATGTCTTAAAAGATATCGTAGTTAGCATGATGATTAAGTTAGAAATGTGAGGTGATCTCATTAACTTAATCTTGGGGCAATTAGGCTCTTGACAAACCCAAATTAGGCTGAATGGATCAGCCCATTCGGACCTAGATTTCCTAACCGGCGGTGGTACCACTCCTATTAGGCGGTAGTACCGCCCAGTTATGGCAATAGTACCGCCAGGACCCCGGAATTCCAGGAGATGACACTTTTGAACTCCAAATTCAAACTAGTTTGGGGCCTATATAAACCCCACCCTTTTATGCCTGAAATGACATCGAAACTTAGCAATTATTCTGAGATTTTGAGAGCTTAAAAGTGTTATAGAAGGCCAAAAGTTCTTCTCCCTCTTTTCTTCCAAGTTGTGATCATTCAAGAGAGGAGTGATAAATCTGTAAGGGTTATCTCCTAAGCCCGTCAAAAGGAGTGAAACTGTAAAAGGGTGGTTGGCCTTCGCCTATTGAAGGAAGGCCTCTAGTGGACGTTGGTGACCTCGTCGGAGGAGGAAGCCGAAAGTGGATGTAGGTCACATTTGACCGAACCACTCTAAAACTCTGGTTTGCATTTGTTTATTGCTATTACCTTACTGGAAACCCCTTCAATAGCTTACTGCCTTCAATACTTTTCTGTACGCTTTCAATCTAAGCATATTTCTGGAATCGGTTTTCAACGTACGAAGGTTTTTCCGAAAATGACGTGATTTTATCCGCTGCACTAATTCACCCCCCACTCTTAGTGCCGACCCCGATCCTAATAATTGGTATTAGAGTGGGGTTAACTCTCAATCAGATTAAAACCCAAGAGAGATGGCATATACCGAAAATCAAGAGGGTCACTCTATTACACGTCCACCCATGTTCAATGGGACGGACTACTCCTATTGGAAGACCCGAATGAGAATCTTCCTTATTTCAATGGATTTTGAACTTTGGAATCTTGTCGAAAATGGATTTTTGAAGTCTTCTCTCCCAATGATCGATTGGAATGAATTAGAGAAGAAGACTTTCACTCTTAATGCAAAGGCTATGAATGTCTTATTTTGTACGCTTGACAAAAACGAGTTCAATCGTGTTTCGATTTGTGAAACCGCATTTGATATTTGGCATACACTCGAAGTGACTCACGAAGGCACAAGTAGAGTGAAAGAGTCAAAAATCAATCTTTTGATACATTCTTTTGAACTTTTCCAAATGAAACTGAGCGAGACTTGTTAGGATCAAGAGCACTAAGAGGGGGGGGGGGGGTGAATTAGTGCAGTGGAAAACTTTCGACGATTTAAAACGATGTTCGTACGATAAGAACGATTTCGGTATGAAAGTCGATTCGAAAATTGCTTTAACTTAAGATCAAGTGAAGTGCAGTTAAAGTAAAGCTATGGAAGTATTTGTAGTTAAGATAGAGAACAAAATGTCAATGCAAACTGAGATTTAGAGTGGTTCGATTAATCTTGACCTACATCCATTTTTGGCTTCCTCCTCCGATGAGGTCACCGACGTCCACTAGAGGCCTTCCTTCAATAGGCGAAGGCCAACCATCCTTTTATAGTTTCACTCCTTTTAACGGGCTTAGGAGACAACCCTTACAGATTTTTCACTCCTCTCTTGAATGATCAAAACTTCAAAGAAAAGAGGGAGAAGAACTTCTAGCCTTTTACAACACTTTTAAGTTCTCAAAATCTCAGAATAAATGCTAAGTTTTGGTGCCCTTTCATGCATGAAAGGGTGGGGTTTATATAGGCCCCAAACTGATTTGAATTTGGAGCTCAAAAATGTCATATCCCATATTTCCGGGGTCCTGGCAGTACTACCGCCATAAATGGGTGGTAGGTCCTGACAGAGCTCGGAGACCGAGCTCGGGCGGTACCACCGCCTGACAGGGGTGGTACTACCGCCCAATCTCACTCGGAGACTGAGCCCAGGCGGTGCCACTGCTTGACAAGGGCGGTACCACCGCCCAGCCTCACTCAGAGACTCAGCTCTTGGGTGGTGCCACCGCCGACCCAGGCGGTGCCACCACCGGCCAAGAAATCTAGGTCCGAATGGGCTGATCCATTCGGCCCAATTTGGGTCTGTCAAGGGCCCAATTGCCCCAAGATTAAGTTAATGGGATCACCTCTCATTTCTAATTTAATCATCATGCTAACTACGATATTTTTCAAGACATTTACTGCAACTTGCTCTGATGCGTCAATCGCTTCTTCCGTCGAGCTTCCGGCAAACTTCCGGCGAACATCCGACGAACCCTCGGCAATGCTCCGGCGGACTTCTGGCTAACTTCTAGACTTGCGACGATCCACTTGACGAGTTCCGATGAGCTTCTTTGGCAAGCTCCTGGACTTCTCGTATTTGTTCCCGCAGAACCTCCGACGACCGTCCGGACTTCCGTCGAACTCTCGAACCCCCAACATGATCATAGTCTTGACTTTGGCGCAACTCCTGCTACATGTCTTACTTTCATCGTAGTTAATCCTGCACACTTATCTCAACATATGGATTAGATAACAAATGACAATTGACTTCATCATCAAAATTCGAGATTCAACAATCTCCCCCTTTTTGATGATGACAATCAATTGATAACGAAGTTAACTTTAACTCCCCCTATCTATATGCCATACTCGAGATAAGTCATTTTTGAATTCAAAGACTTTGAATTCAAGAGACATATTGATAAGTTAAGATTGTTTAACCTTATCAATACTCCTATCATAATTCCTATCATGATGTATCTCTCTGAAAATGATGTCAAGGCTTGACATCCATTTTCAAGTTTTACATTTCAAATGTGAATGATAGTAATGGTAGCAATTCATCATATGGTAAGATATCAACATGTAAAATTGCGATGCAAGTTCTTGATATCTTAACATAATGTAAATATTTCAAGTGTTTAACAATCATAGCATTTCTATCATGAATTTACCATATATTTCGATGTAAGCTTCTTTAACATAATTCAAATTCAAATATGGCACTCATAGCATCAATTTATATATTTTTCCCCCTTTGTCATCAATAAAAAGGAGAACGATATAAGCAAATTTTAAACATAAGTGTGGTAATGATTCATGTCATAACTAGGTTCATGTCATTTTTCAACAATGAGTGATAGGATACCAATTATACAAATATCTTAAGGAAAGCATGACATGGAGATAGTTTTGAATACTTTTTCCTTTTTATTCGTTATTATCTTTTTGCATGAAGGAGAAAAGCCATTTGTGAGTTTACTCGAATGAAGTTAAAATCGATAAGAGATTAAATCATGCTTCATTTTTACAAGGATCAAGATATGTATGTGAATCAATATCCTTGCAAGTAAAAAATCTTCCTTTTTCAAGAAGGAAATTATAAGAAGGAATCATTTTATCAAATCCATTTCTCAAAAATATTTTTCACATTATAAGCTTATGAGAAATGCATTTGCTAATTGATTCCATATGTCGAAAATCAATGATATGAATCAAACTCGATATGACATATGCTTATGAAAGCTACATTAGGTTTGGAAGAGAATAAGGTATCAAGAAAATCCGAAAATAAAATTTAACACTTTCATGCATTCGGACAAGGTTTTGCTATAGATTTTCCAATACAATCATGAAGATAAAACATGCTTATTATCATGGAAATTTTTATATCCAAAACACATAATTTCCAACATGTTATTAAGGCATGTAATCATGTAAAATCATCATAGCAATTAAATGATTTGATCATTGAATCAAGAAAGTCCGAAAAATAAATTTAATGAGTTCAAGTATTCGGACACATTAACATTCCTAATTCTCTTCTAATAAAATCAAACTGTTCTTCACTTAAAAGCTTTATACAAATATCAGCTAGTTGATGTTTAGTATCAATGAACTCTATAACTACATCATGATTAGTAACATGATCTTGTATAAAGTGATGTCTAATATCAATATGTTTTGTTCTTGAGTGTTGAATGAGATTCTTTGTTAAACATATAGCACTTGTGTTATCACATTTAATGGGAATATTTTTAAGATGAACTTTATAATCTTCTAAGGTGTTTTTCATCCATACAACTTGTGCACAGCATGCACTAGCTGCAATATACTCAGCTTCGGTTGTTGATAGTGTAACTGAGTTTTGTTTCTTAGATGACCAAGAAACAAGAGCATGTCCCAAAAATTAACATGTTCATGATATGCTTTTTCTATCTAATCTACACCCAGCAAAATCTGCATCAGCATAAGCAATTAACTCAAACTTCTCGATTTTTGGATACCATAATCCTAGATTTGTGGCACCTTTAAGATATCTAAGTATTCTTTTAACCGCTTTGAGATGAGATATCTTAGGGTTCGATTGAAACCTAGCACAAAGTCTTACACTGAACATGATATCTGGTCTAGTTGCAGTGAGGTAAAGTAAACTTCCTATCATACCCCTATAAGTTTTTTTATCGAAGCTTTCTCCACTTTCATCAACTTCTAACTTAGTGGAGGTGCTCATACAAGTGTTAATAGCTTTTGAGCTTTCCATATTAAATCTTTTTAGCAAATTTAAAGCATATTTAGTTTGACTAATAAAGATGCCATTTCTTAGTTGCTTAATTTGTAAGCCTAAGAAAAAGATTAATTCTCCCATCAAACTCATTTCAAATTCAAGACTCGTGGTTTTAGCAAAAGATTCACAAAGAGATTCATTTGTAGAACCAAAGATAATATCATCAACATAAATCTGAACAATGAGAAAATTATTTTCAAAATTCTTGATAAATAATATAGTATCAACCTTTCAATAAGAAAAGAACTAAGTCTCTCATACCAAGCCCTTGGGGCTTGTTTTAAACCATAGAGAGTTTTAGTTAATTTAAACACATGATTAGTGAGGCTATTATTTTCAAATCCAGGAGGTTGTTCAACATAAACTTTTTTGGAAATAAAGCCATTAAGAAAAGCACTTTTAACATCCATTTGAAATAACTTAAAATTATTATTACTAGCATAGGCAAGGAGCATCCTTATGGCTTCTAATCTAGCCACAGGAGTGAAGGTTTCTTCGTAATCGATACCTTCTTCTTGGTTGAAACCTTTGGCTACTAATCTAGCCTTGTTTCTAACCACGATACCATATTCATCTTGCTTGTTTCTAAAGACCTATTTAGTACCAATAACTAAATGGTCATTTGCCCTAGGAACAAGCTTCCACACCTCATTTCTCTCAAATTGATTTAACTCATCTTGCATTGCGATAATCCATGAATCATCTTTCATAGCTTCGTTAATACATTTAGGTTCAATTTGGGAGAGAAAAGCAACGTTGGCACAAAATTCTTTAAGAGAATAATGTGTTTGAACCCCCTTAGATGTGTCTCCTAGGATTAGCTCCTTAGGATGAGCATCTACATATTTCCAATCCTTGGGTAAGGATGTTTCAAAAGTGGATGCATCTAAGTTGCTAGTTGGAGAAGGGGTTTCATTTAAATTCAAAGAATCAAAATTAACATCATCATCAAAATCATTTTTCTTGATTTCGGAAATCTCATTGAAAACAACATGAATGGATTCTTCTATAATTAAAGTTCTTTTATGGAAGATACGAAAAGATTTAGAAACTGAAGAATAACCAAGGAAAATTCCTTCATCGGATTTAGCATCAAATTTTCCTAAGCCATCTTTTTCATTCAAGATAAAACACTTACACCCAAAAACTTTAAAATATGAAACATTGGGTTTTTTATTGTTCCACAACTCATAGGAAGTTTTGGTTCGTAAGGGTCTTACTAGAACTCTATTCAAAATATAGCATGCAGTGTTTACGGCTTCGACCCAAAAATATTTGAGTAGGCTATATTCATTCAACATGGTTCCTGCCATTTCTTGTAAATTTCTTTTTTTTCTTTCTACTACTTTATTTTGTTGAGGATTTCTTGGAGTAGAGAAGTTATGATTGTATCCATTAAATTCATAAAATTCTTAAAAATCTTGATTTTGAAATTCACCACCATGATCACTTCTAATTGATGAAATCATAGAACCCTTTTCATTTTGGACAAGTTTACAAAACTTGGTAAAATATCTAAAGCATTCATTTTTGTGTTTTAAGAAATAAATCCATGTATATCTACTATAGTCATCTATAATGACGAAGGCGTATTTGCTACCTCCTAGACTTGATGTAGAGATAGGTCCAAACAAGTCCATATGGATCAATTGTAAGGGCCTAGAGGTACTTATTTGATTCTTAGATTTGAAACTACCCTTAATTTATTTTCCTAATTGACAAGCATCACACACATTATCTTTGATGAACTTGATATGAGAAATTCCTCTTACAAGTTCTTTGGATGATATTTGAGTGATTAGTTTCATGCTAGCATAACCTAATCTCCTATGCCAAAGCCAAGCATCCTCATTCAAAACCGAGAAACACATTTCATTGCAAAGATCATTGATGTCAATGGTGTATACGTTATTTTGTTTTAATGCAATCATAGATGGGTTTTGTGTGGTTTTCAATGATGCAAGCATTAGATTCGAATTTGACAATATATCCTTTATCACACAATTGACTAATGCTCAAGAGGTTATGTTTTAAACCATCAACTAACAAAACATCTTCAATAAAGAAGTTGGATTTGTTACCTACGGTTCCTTTGCCAATGATTTTACCCTTGTTGTTGTCTCCAAATGTGACATAGCCTTCGTCTATGCTAGTGAGCTTAGAGAATTGAGATGGATCTCCGGTCATATGCCTTGAGCATCCACTATCAAGGTACCATCTCTTGCTCCTAGCTTGTGATGATGTATGTTTCTACAAGAAAGGATGATTTTTAGGTACCCATTTACTTTTGGGTGCCTCGAACACTGATTTAAATTGTTTATCATGTTGCATAGAATTTATCGTGGTTCTTTTAGGAATCCAAATCAATTTGTTCGGACTAACTTTCTTGAATGGACAATGATAAGTTCTATATCCATGTTTACAACAAAAGTTACATTTGCTTTGGTGCCGAACATATAAGATAAGGGTCTTTAATGACCCTTATTTGTAAGGATCATATTCAAAGACTTGCTACCAACCTCGAATTTCTTCAAGGTGTCCTTAAGTAGCAAGTTCTCCTTTTGGAGAGTTTCTAGATCATGACATTTTTTACATGGAGCTAAACTATCATGATATTCAATTTCTAATTTATCGAAATTACAAGTAAGATTATCATGCCCCTTTTTTAGCAATTTGTATTTTCTACTAATAGTTTTGCATTCATCAAATAAGTCATGAAAGGCATTTAGTAATTCATCAAATGATAAATTTGAATCAATTAAATTTGTTACCTCATCTCCGATGGCCATTAGGGCGTAATGAGCAACTTGCTCAATGTTGGACTCCTCTTCTTCGGACGCGCTTGAGTTATCCCACGTTACTTTTAGCACCTTCTTCTTTGGTGTTCTCTTCTTGGCTTGGGGACAATCACTTTTGTAGTGTCCCGGCTTCTTGCATTCGTAGCAAATAACTTGGTCCTTTTTTGGTTCAAATTTATTTTTTGAGTCATTTTTAAACTTGTTTCTTTTAATGAATTTTTTAAATTTCCTTGTTAGAAGTGTCAAGTCATCATCACAGTCTTCATCACTTGAGTTTTCTCTTAAGTGGTCTTCGAAAGTTCTAAGTGTCATATCCTTCCTATTCTTTTGAAGGATGTCTTCTTGCTCTTCATGAGCTTTGCAAGTCATTTCGTAGGTCATTAATGACCCGATTAATTCTTCAAGAGGGAAGTTGTTTAGATCTTTAGTCTCTTGAATAGCAGTGACTTTAGGGTCCCAACTCTTAGGAAGGGATCTTAGAATCTTATTTACGAGCTCAAAATCTGAAAAACTTTTGCTGAGTCCTTTTAGACCATTGACGACATCCGTGAAACGGGTGTACATGTCGCCAATAGTCTCGCTCGGTTTTATTCAGAAAAGTTTAAAAGAATGTATCAAAAGATTGATTTTTGACTCTTTCACTCTACTTGTGCTTTCGTGAGTCACTTCGAGTGTATGCCAAATATCAAATGCGGTTTCACAAATCGAAACACGATTGAACTCATTTTTATCAAGCGCACAAAATAAGGCATTCATAGCCTTTGCATTAAGAGCAAAAGTCTTTTTCTCTAATTCATTCCAATCGATCATTGGAAGAGAAGACTTTGAAAATCCATTTTCGACAAGATTCCAAAGTTCAAAATCCATCGAAATAAGGAAGATCCTCATTCGGGTCTTCCAATAGGTGTAGTCCATCCCATTGAACATGGGTGGATGTGTAATAGAGTGGCCCTCTTGATTTCCAACGTATGCCATCTCTCTTGGGTTTTAATCCGATTGAGAATTAACCCCACTCTGATACCAATTGTTAGGATCAAGAGCACTAAGAGGGGGGGGGGGTGATTAGTGCAGCAGAAAACTTTCGATGATTTAAAATGACGTTCGTACAATAAGAATGATTTCGGTGTGAAAGTCGATTCAGAAATTGCTTTAACTTAAGATCAAGTGAAGTGCAGTTAGAGTAAAGCTATGGAAGTAGTTGCAGTTAAGATAGAGAACAAAATGTAAATGCAAACTGAGATTTAGAGTGGTTCGGTCAATCTTGACCTACATCCACTTTTGGCTTCCTCCTCCGATGAGGTCACCGACGTCCACTAGAGGCCTTCCTTCAATAGGTGAAGGCCAACCACCCTTTTACAATTTCACTCCTTTTGACGGGCTTAGGAGACAACCCTTACAGATTTTTCACTCCTCTCTTGAATGATCAGAACTTCAAAGAAAAGAAGGAGAAGAACTTCTAGCCTTTTACAATACTTTTAAGCTCTCAAAATCTCAGAATAAATGCTAAGTTTCGGTGCCCTTTCATGCATGAAAGGGTGGGGTTTATATAGGCCCTAAATTGATTTGAATTTGGAGCTCAAAAATGTCATATCCCATATTTTCGGGGTCCTGGCGGTACTACCGCCTGACAGAGCTCGGAGACCGAGCTCGGGCGGTACCACCGCCTAACAGGGGTGGTACTACCGCCCAGTCTCACTCGGAGACTCAGCTCCTGGGCGGTGCCACCGCCGACCAGGAAATCTGGGTCCGAATGGGCTGATCCATTCGGCCCAATTTGCGTCTGTCAAGGGCCCAATTGCCCCAAGATTAAGTTAATGGGATCACCTCCCATTTCTAACTTAATCATCATGCTAACTATGATATTTTTCAAGACATTTACTGTAACTTTCTCCGGTGTGTCAATCGCTTCTTCCGTCGAGCTTCTGGCGAACTTCTGACGAACATCCGACGAACCCTCGGCGATGCTCCGGCAAACTCCTGGACTTGCGATGATCCACTTGGCGAGTTCCGATGAGCTTCTTTGGCAAGCTCCTAGACTTCTCGGATTTGTTCCTGCAGAACCTCCGACGACCGTTTGGACTTCCGTCGAACTCTCGAACCCCCAACATGATCATAGTCTTGACTTCGGCGCAACTCCTGCTGCATGTCTTACTTTCATCATTGTTAATCCTGTACACTTATCTCAACATATGGATTAGATAACAAATAACAATTAACTTCATCATCAAAATCCGAGATTCAACAAGATTATTGGTGACATGTACACCTGTTTCACGGATGTCGTCAATGGTCTAAAAAGACTCGACAAAAGTTTTTTAGATTTTGAGCTCGTAAATAAGATTCTAAGATCCCTTCCTAAGAGATGGGACCCTAAAGTCACTACTATTCAAGAGGCTAAAGATTTAAACAACTTTCCTCTTGAAGAATTAATCGGGTCATTAATGACCTACGAAATGACTTGCAAAGTTCATAAAGAGCAAGAAGACATCCTTCTAAAGAACAGGAAAGATATGGCACTTAGAACTTTTGAAGACCACTTGAGAGAAAACTCAAGTGATGAAGACTGTGATGATAACTTAGCACTTCTAATAAGGAAATTCAAAAAATTCATTAAAAGAAATAAATTTAAAAATGACACTAAAAATAAATTTGAACCCAAAAAGGACCAAGTTATTTGCTACGAATGCAAGAAGTCGGGACACTATAAAAGTGATTGTCCCCAAGCCAAGAAGAGAACACCGAAGAAGAAGGCGCTCAAAGCAACGTGGGATGACTCAAGCGCGTCCGAAGAAGAGGAATCCAACACTGAGCAAGTTGCTCATTACGCCCTAATGACCATCGGAGATGAGATAACGAATTTAATTGATGCAGATTTATCATTTGACGAATTACTAAATGCCTTCCATGACTTATTTGATGAATGCAAAACTATTAGTAGAAAATACAAATTGCTAAAAAAGGAGCATGATAGTCTTACTTGTAATTTCGATAAATTAAAAATTAAATATCATGATAGTTTAGCTCCATGTAAAAAATGTCATGATCTAGAAACTCTCCAAAAAGAGAACTTACTACTTAAGGACACCTTGAAGAAATTCGAGGTTGGTAGCAAGTCTTTGAATATGATCCTTACAAATAAGGGTCATGTTCCTAAAAGAAGTAGAATCGGATTTGTGAGAAGTCCTCACTAAGATCCAACCACCTTCATTAAAGGCCTATCTTACATGTTCGGCACCAAAGCAAATACAACTTTTATTGCAAACATGGACATAGAACTTATCATTGTCCATTCAAGAAAGTTAGTCCGAACAAACTGATTTGGGTTCCTAAAGAAACCATGATAAATTCTATGCAACATGATAAACAATTTAGATCAGTATTTGAGGCACCCAAAAGTAAATGGGTACCTAAAAATCATCCTTTCTTGTAGAAACATATACCATCACAAGCTAGGAGCAAGAAATGGCACTTTGATAGTGTATGCTCAAGGCATATGACCGGAGATCCATCTCAATTCTCTAAGCTCACTAGCATAGACGAAGGCTATATCACCTTCGGAGACAACAACAAGGGTAAAATAATTGGCAAAAGAACCATAGATAACAAATCTAACTTCTTGATTGAAGATATTTTGTTAGTTGATGGTTTAAAACATAACCTATTGAGCATTAGTCAATTATGTGATAAAGGATATATTGTCAAATTCGAATCTAATGCTTGCATCATTGAAAAATCATACAAAAACACATCTATAATTACATTAAAATAAAATAATGTATACACCATTGACATCAATGATCTTTGCAATGAAATTTGTTTCTCGATTTTGAATGAGGATGCTTGGCTTTAGCATAGGAGATTGGGTCATGCTAGCATGAAACTAATCACTCAAATATCATCTAAAGAACTTGTAAGAGGAATTCCTCATATCAAGTTCATCAAAGATAATGTGTGTGATATTTGTCAATTCAGAAAACAAATTAAGGGTAGTTTCAAATCTAAGAATCAAATAAGCACCTCTAGGCCCTTACAATTGATTCATATAGACTTGTTTGGACCTATCTCTACATCAAGCCTAGGAGGTAGCAAATACACCTTCGTCATTGTAGATGACTATAGTAGATACACATGGACTTATTTCTTAAAACACAAAAATGAATGCTTTAGATATTTTAGCAAGTTTTGCAAACTTGTCCAAAATGAAAAGGGTTCTATTATTTCGTCAATTAGAAGTGATCATGGTGATGAATTTTAAAACCATGCTTTCCAAGAATTTTATGAATTTAATGGATACAATCACAACTTCTTTACTCTAAGAAATCCTCAACAAAATGGAGTAGTAAAATAAAAAAATAAAAATTTACAAGAAATGGGAAGAACCATGTTGAATGAATATAGCCTACCCAAATATTTTTGAGCCGAAGCCGTAAACACTACATGCTATGTTTTGAATAGAGTTCTAGTAAGACCCTTACTCACCAAAACTCCCTATGAGTTGTGGAACAATAAAAAACCCAATGTTTCATATTTTAAAGCTTTTGGGTGTAAGTGTTTTATCTTGAATGAAAAAGATGGCTTAGGAAAATTTGATGCTAAATCCGATAAAGGAATTTTCCTTAGTTATTCATGTTGTTTTCAATGAGATTTCTGAAATCAAGAAAAATGATTTTAATGATGATGTTAATTTTGATTCTTTGAATTTAAATGAAACCCCTTCTCCAACTAACAACTTAGATACATCCACTTCTGAAACATCCTTACCCAAGGATTGGAAGTATGTAGATGCTCATTCTAAGGAGCTAATCCTAGGAGACACATCTAAGGGGGTTCAAACATCTTCTTCTCTTAAAATTTTTTGTGCCAACACCGCTTTTCTCTCCCAAATTGAACTTAAATGTATTGACGAAGCCATGAAAGATGATTCATGGATTATCACAATGCAAGATGCGTTAAATCAATTTGAGAGAAATGAGGTGTGGAAGCTTGTTCCTAGGCCAAATGACTATTTAGTTATTGGTACTAAATGGGTCTTTCGAAACAAGCAAGATGAATATGGTATCATGGTTAAAAACAAGGCTAGATTAGTAGCCAACGGTTTCAACCAAGAAGAAGGCATCGATTATGAAGAAACCTTCGCTCTTGTGGCTAGATTAGAAGCCATAAAGGATGCTCCTTGCCTATGCTAGTAATAATAATTTTAAGTTATTTCAAATGTATGTTAAAAGTACTTTTTTTAATGGTTTTATTTTCGAAAAAGTTTATGTTGAACAACCTCTCGGATTTGAAAATAATAGCCTCCCTAATCATGTGTTTAAATTAACTAAAGCTCTCTATGGTTTAAAACAAGCCCCAAGAGCTTGGTATGAGAGACTTAGTTCTTTTCTTATTGAAAATAATTTCACAAAAGGCAAGGTTGATACTACATTATTTATCAAGAATTTTGATAATAATTTTCTCATTGTTCAGATTTATATTGATGATATTATCTTTGGTTCTACAAACGAATATCTTTGTGAATCTTTTGCTAAAACCATGAATCTTGAATTTGAAATGAGTTTGATGGGAGAATTAACCTTTTTCTTAGGCTTACAAATTAAGCAACTAAGAAATGGCATCTTTATTAGTCAAACTAAATATGCTTTAGATTTGTTAAAAAGATTTAATATGAAAAGCTTAAAAGCTATTAACACTCCTATGAGCACCTCCATTAAGTTAGAAGTTGATGAAAGTGGAGAAAGCTTCGATCAAAAAACTTATAGGGGTATGATAGGAAGTTTACTTTACCTCACTACAACTGGACCAGATATCATGTTCAGTGTAGAACTTTGTGCTAGGTTTTAATCGAACCCTAAGATATCTCATCTCAAAGCGGTTAAAAGAATACTTAGATATCTTAAATATACCATAAATCTAGAATTATGGTATCCAAAAACTGAGAAGTTTGAGTTAATTTCTTATGCTAATGCGGATTTTACTGGGTGTAGACTAGATAGAAAAAGCATATCAAGAACATGTCAATTTTTGGGATATGCTCTTGTTTCCTAGTCATGTAAGAAACAAAACTCGGTTGCACTATCAACAACCGAAGCTGAGTATATTGCAGCTAGTGCATGCTGTGCACAAGTTGTGTGGATGAAAAACACCTTAGAAGATTATAAAGTTCATCTTAAAAATATTCTCATTAAATGTGATAACAGAAGTACTATATGTTTAACAAAGAATCTCATTCAACACTTAAGAACAAAACATATTGATATTAGACATCACTTTATACGAGATCATGTCACTAATGTAGTTATAGAGTTCGTTGATACTAAACATCAACTAGCTGATATTTTTACAAAGCTTTTAAGTGAAGAACAATTTGATTTCATTATAAGAGAATTAGGTATGTTAATGTGTCCGACTACATGAACTTATTAAAATTATTTTTTGGATATTCTTGATTCAATGATCAAATCACTTAATTGCTATGATGATTTTATACAATTACATGCCTTAATAACATATTAGAAATTATGTGTTTTGGATACAAAATTTTCATAATAATATGTATTATCTTCATGATTGTGTTTGAAAATCTATAGCAAAACCTTGTCCTAATGCATGAAAGTGTTAAATTTCATTTTTCGAATTTTCTTGATCCTAACGATACATTATTCTCTTCCGGACTTAATGCAGCTTTCATAAGCATGTCATATAAGAGTTTAATTCATATCATTGATTTTTGACATATAGAATCAATTAGCAAATGCATTTCTCATAGACTTAACGTATGAAAAATATTTTTTTCAAGAAATAGATTTAATGAAATGATTCTTTCTTATAAATTCCTTCTTGAAAAAGGAAGATTTTTTTTAGCAAGGATTTGATTCACATACATATCTTGATCCTTGTAAAAATGAAACGTGATTTAAATCTCTTATTAATTTTAACTTCATTCGAGTAATCTCACAAATGACTTTCCTCCTTCATGCAAAAAGATAATACTAAATAAAAAGGAAGAAGTAATCTCCATGTCATATTTTCCTTGAAGATTTTTGTATAATTGGTATCCTATCACTCATTGTTGCAATATGACATGAACCTAATTATGACATAAATCATTACCACACTTATGTTTAAATTTTGCTTATATCGTTCTCCTTTTTGTTGATAACAAAGGGGGAGAAATATATGAATTGATGCTATGAGTGCCATACTTAAATTTGAATTACGTTAAGATATCAAAAGAATATTGCATTGAAATATATGGTAAATTGATGATAGAAATGCTATGATTACCATATTTGTATTATGTCATATATGCATCATGTTAAGATATCAAGAACTTGCATCGCAATTTTACATGTTGATATCTTGCCATGTGATGAAATGCTATGATTGCTAAACACTTGACATAAACATCATGTTAAGATATCAAGAACATGCATCACAATTTTACTTGTTGATATCTTGCCATGTGATGAAATATTATGATTGCTAAACACTTGAAATGCTTGCGTTATGTTAGCTTACATCGCAATTTTAGATGTTGATATCTTACCATATGATGAATTGCTACTATTACTATCATTCACACTTGAAATGTAAGACTTGAAAATTGATGTGAAGCCTTGACATCATTTTCAGAGAGATACATCATGATAGGAATCATGATGAGAGTATTGATAAAGTTAAAAGATCTTACCCTATCAATATGACTCTTGAATTCAAAGGCTTTGAATTCAAGAATGACTTATCTCGAGTACGGCATATAGATAAGGAGAGTTAAGGTTAACTCCATTATCAATTGATTGTCATCATCAAAAAGGGGGAGATTGTTGAATCTCGGATTTTGATGATAAAGTCAATTGTCATTTGTTATATAATCCACATGTTGAGATAAGTGTGTAGGATTAACTACGATGAAAGTAAGACATGTAGCAGGAGTTGCGCCAGAGTCAAGACTATGATCACGTTGGGGGATCGAGAGTTCAACAGAAGTCCGGACGGTTGTCGGAGGTTCTACGGGAACAAATCTGAGAAGTCCAGGAGCTTGCCAAAGAAGCTTGTCGGAACTCGCCAAGTGGATCATCGCAAGTCCAGAAGTTTGCCGGAAGTCCATCGGAGCATCACCGAGGGTTCGTCGGACGTTCACCGGAAGTTCGTCGGAAGCTCGCCGAAAGAAGCAATTGACGCACCGGAGCAAGTTGCAGTAAATGTCTTAAAAAATATCATAGTTAGCATGATGATTAAGTTAGAAATGAGAGTGATCCCATTAACTTAATATTGGGGCAATTGGGCCCTTGACAGACCCAAATTGGGCCGAATGGATCAGCCCATTCGAACCCAAATTTCCTGGCCAGCGGTGGCACCGCCTAGGTTGGCGGTGGCATCACTTGGGAGCTAAGTCTCCCAGGAAAGCTGGGTGGTGGAACCGCCCATGTCAGGCGGTGGCACCGCTTGGGCTCGGTCTCCGAGTGAGGCTAGGCGGTGGTACAACCCCTGTCAGGCGGTGGTATCGCCCGAGCTCGGACTCCGAGCTCTGTCAAGCGGTAGTACCGCCCAGTTATGGCAGTAGTACCGCCCAGTTATGGCGGTAGTACTGCCAGGACCTTGGAATTCCGGGAGATGACACTTTTGAGCTCCAAATTCAAACCAGTTTGGGGCCTATATAAACCCCACCCTTTCATGCATGAAAGGATACCGAAACTTAGCATTTATTCTGAGATTTTGATAGCTTAAAAGTGTTGTAAAAGGCCAAAAGTTCTTCTCCCTCTTTTCTTCCAAGTTTTGATCATTCAAGAGATGAGTGAAAAATCTATAAGGGTTGTCTCCTAAGCCCGTCAAAAGGAGTGAAACTATAAAAGGGTGGTTGGTCTTCGCCTATGAAAGAAGGCCTCTAGTGGACGTCGGTGACCTCGTCGGAGGAGGAAGCCGAAAGTGGATGTAGGTCACGTTTGACCGAACCACTCTAAAACTTTGGTTTGCATTTACTTATTGCTATTACCTTACTACAAACCCCTTCAATAGCTTATTGCCTTCAATACTTTTTGTATGCTTCCAATCTAAGCATATTTCCGGAATCGGTTTTCAACATACGAAGGTTTTTCCAAAAACGATGTGATTTTATCCGCTGCACTAATTCACCCCCCCCTCTTAGTGCTGACCCTGATCCTAACAATTTCATCATGAATATTTGTAACACATCATCATACATAATATGATCACACTTCTCCCTCTTTGTCATTAACAAAAAGGAGAAGTGCAACGATAAAGTGTTTAGACATATGTAATTTCAAATCATTTTTATAATCCATGAGATTCACAAAAGCATAATAAACATGGATTCATTAATCTTTTTATCGAAAAATCAATAAGATAGAGATGTTTCATTTTAAGTTATTAGTTTCATACAAGTATGCCTTTATTTTTTATTGTAAATAAAAACATACATCAACTTTTAGGATTGAAAAATAAATTTTATCATAAAAACCATCAAGACCAAAAAAAATATAACACATTAAACATAAGGCTTCTTCAAACAAGAGATTTGATTCATCATTTTAATTCCAATGATAATTCATTTTCTTTTTTATGTGTTCCATTTTGTGTGATTGATTACATATTAGGATGCTCAAGTTTTTCGTATGAAAACCATACATCATAGTTTAAAATCGAAAGAGCAAGAAAAATCATAGAAATCATCAAGATCAATAAAAATCATCATGATACAAATTATTACTTTTACATCATTTAAAACATTAAGCATGATTTCATAAGGCATTTTCCATCAAAATCATTTTTTTTTGTTATAGTTATGCATTTTTCTTTTTAGGTGAGTCTAACTTTTCATGCTTAGTTTTCCATACAAAAGTCATGCATCATCATTTATAATCGAAAGGTAATATGAAAATCATTATTGCTTCTTAAAACATACATAGAATTATCATTAAATTTAAATCTAATATTTTATTTTTTTATCATAAAACATGTAATTTTCATTATCATTTTCAAAATTACTAGCATGATCCCAATTTTTGCATTTTCATTATGTTATTAAACATGTAATTTTTAAGAAAAATAATTTTTCTAAACTAAATTAAAAAATAACTCATAAAAAGCATCATGTGATTTTGAAATAAACTAAGGGCATTTTGATTACCTCATCGTCGAAAGCCGTTAAGGCGTAGTTTGCCACCTCTCCTTTATTGATTTTCTCCTCGTCTTCGGAGAAACTCGATTCATCCCAAAGTGCTTCCCTCTTCTTGCATTCATAGCAAGTAGTTGTGTTCTTTCTGTTCTTTAATTTTTGTTTCATGAACTTTTTAAATTTCATAGTGAGGAGTTCAAGTTTACCATCACTTAAGCTTATACTCGAGTGATCTTCAATTGTTCTAAGTCTCAAATCATTCCTATTCTTTGGAAGGTTGTTCTCATGTTCATTTTGTGCATTATGCACTATTTTATATGTCATCAATGAACCAAAAAGTTCTTCAAGTGAAAATTTATTAAGATCTTTTGCCTTTTGTATTGCGGTTACTTTCGAATCCCAACTCTTATTAAGAGAATGTAAAATTTTGTTTATAAGTTTAAATTTTGAAAAACTTTTACCAAGTTTTTTTAAACTATTAATAACATCCGTAAAACAAGTGTACATGTCTCCAATGGTTTCGCTTGGTTTCATATGAAAAAGTTCAAAATCATGCATCAAAAAATTGATTTTCGAATCTTTAACTTTGCTAGTGCCTTCATGTATGATTTCAAGAGTATGCCAAATGTCAAAAGCTATTTTGCAAGTAGAAACCCGATTAAATTCAGTTTTATCCAAAGCGCAAAATAGAGCGTTCACAGCTCTAGCATTGAAAGAAAAAGTCTTCTTCTCCAAATCATTCCAATGGTTCATTGGAAGAGAAGACCTTTGAAAACCGCTTTCAAGAATATTCCATAAATTCAAATCTAAAGAAAATAAGAAAACTCTCATTCGAGTTTTTTAATATGAGTAGTCCATTCCATTGAACAAGGGAGAACGAATGAGAGAAAGTCCCTCTTGAAAGCCAAAAAGAGCCATTTCTCTTAGGTGTTAAACCAAATGAGAAATACATAGCTCTGATACTAATTGTTAGGAAAGTAATTGGCACTAAGAGAGGGGGGGGTGAATTAGTGTAGCAGTATAACCACGTCAGTTTAAAACTTCATTGTGATTAAATTCATTTCCAACGAAAAACCCTTTCGTAAAGGTATTAACTTTGAAAGCATATGGAAGAGCATAGTGGATGTAAAGCAAGTAAAATGGTTTGCAGTAAAGTAAATTGTTCAAGACGAAATGCAAACCAGATTTTTAGAGTGGTTCAGTTGTCGTGACCTACATCCACTTTGCTATTTCCTCTTCCGTCGAGGCCATCGGTGTCCACTATCGATCTTTCTTTAATAGGCAAAGACCAACCACCTTTTATAACTTGATTCTCCTTTTACCGGGTTTAGGAGATAACCCTTACACCCCCACTTACTCCTCTCTCAAACTATTCAAACACTTAGAACTTTGAGAGGAGATCACATAAGATTTCAGCAGTGTTTCTTTCCTTTTTACTTTCAATTCTTGTATCTCTTAACCAAGGATGAGAGGGGTATTTATAGGCTTCAAGTGGATTCAAACTTGGAGCCTAAAAACATCTTATCCCAGGTCTCCTAGGTATGGGTGGTACCACCGCCTATGTTGGGTGGTACCACTGCCCAGTTTGGCGATACTATAGCCTAACACCCTACCACTGGGCGGTATCACTGCCTAGGAGGCTATGCTAGGCGGTACCACCACTCAGACTCGTGGTACCACCGCCTAACATAGTCTCAGAGACTATGCTACAACGGTGCCATCTGTTGGGTTATTGTTTGGGCCTTTCATTGGGCCCAACATAGTCCTTACATGGGCCCAACTGGCCCCTAATTGGGTTAGCCCAAATCCAATCCCAATTATATGCTAACTATAATTTCTAGGATATTTACTTAGACAAATCCGTAAGTCTAGTTTTCTTCCGACGATCTCTCGGCAATGTTCTAGCGAACTCGCGGCAAGCTCTTGGACTTCACAACGATCTTCTTGGCGAGTTCCGACGAGCTTCTTTAGCAAGCTCCAGGACTTCTCGGTTAGTTCTGGCAGAACTTCCAACGAACGTCCAGACTTCCGATGAACTCTCGAACTCCCAACGAAATCGCATTCTTGACTCTGGGACTTCATTTTGCTTTATGCCTTGCTATCGTAGTTAATCCTACACATGTAAAAACACACTTCGATCTAGACAATTATTACTAAGCTTGAATCATGTTGTCCGGCATGTCATTGATCCATCAACGCTTCGCCCGATTCTTCGGCGCATCGTCCTCTCTTGCAGCCTATTGCCTAATCGACCAGTTGACCTCCGCAACTCCGATATCTTTGGTGCAATATCTACTCTACTTGGCCCAATGCCCGAATCTATGACCCGAAGCCTTCTGTCGCTAGCTCGATGTCTAATCTTCTGACATGTTCCACTAGCCAAATATGATTCTTCCTACTTTAATTGTCTTATCCTAATCGAAGCTTCCTGCGTCACTCAAAACACATATCAAATCATAAACACTTATCAATTAGTTTCATCATCAAAATCTGAGATTCAACAAAGTGTATATCCTAAAAATTGATATGTTCCGGATATGCTTTTTCTATCTATTTGGCAACCAGCAAAATCGGTATCGACATAACCAAGCAATTCAAAGTTTTTAGATCTTGGATACCATAATCCTAGTTTAGGAGTTCCTTTTAGGTATTTAAAAATCCTTTTAACGGCTTTTAAGTGAGATTGCTTGGGGTTAGATTGAAACCTAGTATAAAGTCCTATGCTAAACATGATGTCCGGTCTAACTACGATGAGGTATAGTAAACTACCTATCATACCCCTATAAGCTTTTTGATTAAAGCTTTCTCTACTTTCGTTAATGTCTAATTTAGTGGAGGCACTCATAAGAGTATTGATAGCCTTTGACCTATCCATATTAAACCGTTTTAGCAAGTCTAATGCATATTTTGTTTGACTAAGAAAAATACCATCACTAAGTTGTTTGATTTATAAGCATAAAAAGAAAGTTAGTTCACCCATTAAACTCATTTCAAACTCTTGGCTCATACTCTTGGCAAACGATTCACATAAAAATTCATTTGTGGAACCAAAAATAATATCATCAACATAAATTTGAACAAAAAAAATTATTTTTAAAATTTTTAATAAACAATATATCTGCCTTGCCTTTAGAGAAATTATTTTGGATAAGAAAGGAGCTAAGTCTCTCATACCAAGATCTTGGGGCTTGTTTTAATCCATGGAGAGTTTTAGTCAATTTAAACACATGATTCAAAAAATTATCATTCTCAAATATGGGAGGTTCTTCAATATAAACTTCTTCGAAAATAAAACCATTAATAAAAGCACTTTTAACATCCATTTGAAATAACTTAAAGTTATTATAACTAACATAGGCAAGGAGCATCCTTATGGCTTATAATCTTGCCACAGAAGCAAAGGTTTCTTCATAATTAATATATTCTTCTTGGTTGAAACCCTTGGGCACTAATCTAGCCTTGTTTCTAACTATAATACCAAATTCATCTTGCTTGTTTCTAAAGACTCATTTGTTAGAATCGAAGCAGCACTAAGAGAGGGGGGTGAATTAGTGCAGCTGATTAAAACTTATAAGTTTGAAAACGATTTCATAAATGCGTAAAGATTTCGATTCGAGAATGAATAACTTGGCAAGAGTAGCTTGAGTAAAGTTAGAAGATGAAAACCGAAAGCTTGCTATTATGTAAATAACGATTTCAGAAAGATAAACACTCACACATTCAAGGAACACACCAATTTAAAGTGGTTCGGTCAAATGACCTACATCCACTTGTGAAGCCTTCTTCGTTGAGGCTTCCAACTTTCACTAGCAAATCACTTTGAAGGGGAAGGACAAATACCCCTCCTACAACCTTTTACAAGTGGTTCATACTCTTACAAATTTTCAAAGAGAAAGAGGGAGGTGAACGCTTAAGCTATTGAAAACAAGACTTGCTAAAGACTTTGCTAAGGCTTTATCTCAATCTCTTACTTCTCAAAAAGGTTGTCTTCTCCACTGAAAAATGAGGGGTATTTATAGGCCCCAAGAGGATTCAAATTTGGGCTCCAAATTTGAATTCTTTTGGGTTTCCCGATGCTGGTGGTGCCACCGCTTGTCAGTGTCTGATATTAACAGTGTACTGGCGGTGCCACCGCCGGAACTCTCGAGTTCTGGGCGGTGCCACCACCCGACCTTTTGGGTGCTGGGTGGTGCCACCACCCAGTCCGGCGGTACCACCGCCTGATCCCTCGGGTTCTGGGCGGTGCCACCGCCCGACCTTACGGGTTACTGGTTGAGCTCCAAATTTGGCCCAAACCAATTTATATTCGGGCCCAGTTCGCCCCTAACCAGGTTATAGGATTAACTCTTAATCATAACCCTAACTACATGCAAACTATAAAGTTAAGATATAGTCCTAAGCAGGTTTTTAACCGACAACATCGAGTTTCCTTCCGATGAGCTTTCCGGCGAACTTCCGGCGGACTTCCAATACAACCTCAGATTTCTTCCGACATACTCCTAGTAGGTTCCCGGTCTTGTGGCGAGTTCAACGAGTCTTTGGTAAGTAGCCAAACCTTCTTGGTGATCTCTGCGAACCTCCAACGATTTCTCCGGCGGACTTTCGAAAACTTCGGCAAGTCCCTAATTTCTTCTCGGTTGGTTCCGACAGCACTTCCAATGAATCTTCGGACTCTCAGCGGACTCTCGAACACCCATCAAACTTGACTTCGGTAGACTTGCTTTATGTCTTCAAGCTATCGTAGTTAATCCTGCAAAACTTTGATCGAGACAATTAATCCTAAGCAATTAATCAAGTTGTCCGGCATGTCATTGGTCCCTCGACGCTTCGTCCGATTCTTCGACGCATTGTTCTCTCTTGCGACCTATTGCCCAATCAGCTAGTTGACTCCGCAATTTTGATATCCTTGGCACAATCTCCACTCTTCTTGGCCTGAAGCCCGAATCCACGGCCCGAAGTCTTCTGTCGATACGTCGACCGATCCACCGGCCCGACGTCTAATCTTCTGACATGTTCCTCCGGCCCAACATGATTCTTCCTACTTTAATTGTCTCATCCTGATCGAAGTATCCTGTGTCACTCAAAACATGGATTAAATTATAAACACATATCAAGTAGTTTCATCATCAAAATACGAGATTCAACACCATTTAGTACCAATAACTAAATGGTCACTAGATCTTAGAACAAGCTCTCACATCTTATTTCTCTCACATTGGTCCAACTCTTCTTGCATTACGATAACCCATGAATCATCTTTCAAGGCCTCGTCAATGCATTTAGGTTCGATTTGAGAAAGAAAAACAACGTTGGCACAAAAATTTTTAAGAGAAGAACGAGTTTGAACCCTTGTTGATGTGTCTCCTATGATTAGCTCCTTAGGATGAGCATCTACATACTTCCATTCCATAGATAAGGATATTTCAGAAGAAGATGTATCCAAGTTGCTAGTTGGAGGAGAGGGTTCATTTAAATCCAAACCATCAAAAATAAGATCATCATCAAACTCATTTTTCTTAAATTCGAAAACTTCATTAAACACAACATAAATAGACTCTTCTATAACCAAAGTTCTTTTGTTAAAGATACAAAATACTTTAAAAATAGAAGTCTAGCCAAGAAAAATCCCTTCATCAGATTTTGCATCAAACTTTCCTAAGGTATCTTTTTCGTTCAAGATAAAATATTTACAACCGAAAACTTTAAAATATGAAACATCGGGTTTTTTGTTATTCCATAATTCATAAGGAGTTTTGGAAAGTAATGGTCTTACTAGAACCCTATTCATGACATAGTATATCGTATTACTGATTTCAGCCCAAAAATATTTTGGTAGACTATGTTCATTCAACATGGTTCTCATCATTTCTTATAAATTTCTATTTTTTCTTTCTACTATTTCATTTTGTTGAGGATTTCTCGGAGTAGAGGAATTATAGTTGTATCTATTAGATTCATAAAAATATTAGAAATCATAGTTTTGAAATTTGCCACCGTGATCACTCAGAATTGATGAAAGTATAAAGACTTTTTCATTTTGAATAAGTTCACAAAACTTAGAAAAATACCTAAAGCAATCACTTTTGTGTGCCAAGAAGTATGTCCAAGTGTATCTATTATAATCGTCCACAATTACAAAGGTGTATTTGCTACCTCCTAGGCTTAATGTATCAATTGGTCCAAACAAATCCATATAGATCAATTGCAATGGTCTAGAGGTGCTTATTTAATTCTTTGATTTAAAACTACCTTTAATTTATTTTCCTAGTTGACATGCATCACACATATTATCTTTAACAAACTTAATGTTAGGAATACCTCTTACTGTCACGCCCCTCAAAAATATCAATAATATTAAAATTTTCATCACAAACAAATTTAGGATCCAAACTAACATTTGAGGATACTAAAAACATTCAAACATCTAACGATCCATAAAACCTGTGCAGTTTATAATCATGCAACACATCGCTCGATGATTCATAAAATCTGAACCCAACATACCAAAATAATAACCATAACATAAATTCATAAGTGTGGGAGTCTATACAATCACAAAACCAACGTTTACCACAAATTCATATCATTACACGAATTAAACTTAACATTCCAGAATCCTAAACATGACCTTTAAACTTATACAAAATCCACAAGTTTAGATTCACAGTCAGTATTTCATTAGATGCAGAGTGTGCTTATACAACAAAAACATATATACTAATAAGGATCAGCCCAAAATCTTCTAGCTTTTCACTACCTCAACCTAATTTTAACATTTAAGCAAGCGACAAGCTATCCTGAAAAATTTATATAGTAATGGAGTGAGCATATAAAGCTCAGCAAGTGACTAACATATCTATGGCAAAAGAGAATAGTTTCCAAACAAATAAGGTTTCAAAATGCAAGGCTTCTAGAATTCATAGATGTAATCTCATTAGGTGCAGAATCTCAAATGTCATTTCAATCAAACATATTTGGTTCATAACAGAAGGAGCATAGTGTAATTAGAACATATCAATTGTGTATAAAATGTTTCGGAGTATATCAATGGCAAATGAAATATTTCAGAGCATATTAATAACAAATGAAACGTTTTGGAGCTTATCAATGATATATGAAAAGTTTCTGAGCATATCAATAGCAAATAGGACATTTCAAAATATATCAAAAGCATCTGAAATATTTCAAAGCATATCAAATACATATGAACATTTCGGAGCATATCAAAGAATGATATGAAACAGAAGCTAAAACGTCGTATTTGACATTGCATTCATATCTTTCTTATCCAAAGCGCATACAGAAATACATAACCAAAGTTTTGGATATCATATCAAACATACAGAAGGTGTAGTGGGACCACAAACAGAATGTAATTCATCCATTTCTGAATGACCACCAAACAGAAGTGTCCCACGTTTGGGAGTTCCATCCACCCACGTCTAGGTGAAGTCAGAGAAGGCCGACAAAGCATCGTAGGCTCTATGCGTAACTCTCTTTACCATTTCTGGCAAAGGTTCATATTATCCCATAAACACCAAAGTATAAAAGGATTGTACGAACAATAAAATTTGCATATATCGGAAGCACATACAGAACAACAAAACGTACATGTGCCTTTACGAGATTATACGATACAAGCATAATCTTTCGCTAATGTATTCAGATTTGAAAGGAAATGAAAGCAAGAGCATACAAAGATTTCAAGCAATCACATATAGCTTAGTTCAAATAAGAAGGTTAGATGAATTCATTATCCAAAGGAATGAAACTGGAATAGACACACATTGAAAGCAAATGTGGAATAATGGGATATACATGTGCCTATATGAGTCAATACGATATAGCATAAACGTTACACAATAGTTTTCAAGAATGCAAATAATTTAAGGATAAGAGCAAATAAGAATTCAAAGCAGTAATATAAAGCTCAATTAAATGAAGGAAGCTGAATGAAATCTATTTCCTAATGAATGAAAACAGAATATGCGAAATCGACCAAAGCTCGATTTCTGACAGAATTCGAGAGGCCCATTGAACAAATACTTTAGACTATCAATTATACTCTAATATACTTAAGAAAACTAATGTTGAAAGATATTTTAATCTATTTTTAGATGAAATAAGTTTTGTACCAATCAAATTTTCTAACAAAGAGTTACAATTGATTTAGTAACCAAAGGTCAAAAAACAAAATCACTGTTTTGCATAATTCATAGAGTCAGGTTCAATAGATAACTAGATAGGCATTTGGATCCTAAATTTTTCAATCTAAATATTAAAAGAAATATCTACAAGTTTAGTTTCAAATGAAATTAGTTTGGCATAAATCAAAATTTCCAACATGGACTTATAGGCATTTTAGTATCGAAAGGTTAGAAATTACGATCCCTATTTTACAACATCCATAAGCTTATTTGAAATAGAAGTTTGGGTAAGTATTCGGTGTCCAAATTTTCAACATTAATGTCAAAAGAAAGGTATAAGAGTCTAATTTCAAATGAACTAGGCCTTGCCTAAATCCACATTTGATGCTAAAATTTATGGCTTAAAAAATGTATAGGGGTCATTTTACCGAAAAATTTTAGATCCATGGTTTTGTATCTAACAAGAGATATATCACATTCTAAGCAGAAATCTTTTAGATTATTCTAAATTAATATGAGAACAAAGACTAATATTTCTATAGGATGAGGTTAGAACACTTGCCTTTGAGAATTTTTTACCCCAAATGAGAAGATTTAAGCAAAAACCCAAAACCCCAAATTTATCTTCTTCTTCTTCCCATTTTTTTTTCTTCTTTCTCCCTTCCTCTCTTCTTCCATGCAGCTGCCTTCTCAGGTTCCTTGAGAACGAAGGCAGAGAGGCTTAAGCGTGGGATTTGTAATTTTGTACATTTTATAGTTTAGTCCTTATATTATTATATTTACAATTAGGTCCTCAGGGTTTACAAATAGATCCTCAGAATTTTTTTCCTATTTCAAACAGGTCCCCAGAATTATATTTAGGCTCATCTATAAAATTTAAAATGGATACTTACTTTACAATTAAAAACTTATACGAAAATTTAGAAACGAGGGATGTTACACTCTCCCCCCTAAAAGAAAATTTTAGTCCTCTAAATTTATCATACCTCCATTGATGAAAAGATGAGGATAAACTTTCTTCATTTCCTCCTCTAGCTCTCAGGTTGTTTCCTCTCCAGAATGATATCTCTATATTACTTTAACTAGAGGGATAACTCGATTTCTTAGGATCTTTTCCTTCTTATCAACAATCTGAGGGGGCTCTTCCACATAAGACAAGTCTTTATCGATTTCCATGGGCTGATACTTAATGATATGAGAGGGATTGGGTATATACTTTCTGATCATCGAAACATAAAATATATTATGGATATGGCACAATAATGGTGGCAAAGCAATCCTATAAGCAATAGAACCAACCCGCTCAAGGACCTCAAAAGGTCCAATAAATCTTGGGCTTAACTTTCCTTTCTTCCCAAATCTTATAATGCCTTTGGAAGGGGAGACCTTTAGGAACACAAAATCCCTGACTTGAAACTTTAGATCTCGTCTTCTGTTATCAACATAACTCTTTTGACGACTCTAAGCAGTCTTTAACATTTTCCTTATAACTCGAATTTTCTAGGTAGTCTCTTGTACTTTATCGGGGGCTAACAATTTTATATCACTAATTTCTTCCCAACATATAGGCGTTTTGCACCTTCGTCCATATAAAGCTTCATAAGGAGCTATCTGAATACTTGAATGATAACTATTATTGTAAGTGAACTCAATAAGTGAAATATCTTTATCTCATTCACCTTTTCAATCCATAACATAGGGTCTAAGCAAATCTTCAAGTGTTTGAATTGTCCTTTCGAATTGACCATCGGTCTGAGGGTGATATGTAGTGCTAAACTTGACTTTAGTGCCCATAGATTCCTGTAATCTTCTCTAAAATCTAGAGAGAAATCTAGAGTCCCTATTAGAGATGATCTCCTTTGGAATACCATGGAGTCTTACTATTTTATTAATATATAAATCTACAAGTCTATCAAGAGAATAAGTCATATTGATCGGTAGGAAATGTGCAAATTTGATTAACCTATCAATGATAACCCAAATAGCACCATGCTTTCTAGAGGTTCTAGGTAATCTTTTACCAATGTATTCAGATTTGAAAGGAAATGAAAGCAAGAGCATACAAGGATTCTAAGCAATCACATATAGCTCAGTTCAAATAAGAAGGTTAGATGAATTCATTGTCCAAAGGAATGAAATTGGAATAGGCACACATTGAAAGTAAATGTGGAACAATGGGATATACATGTGCCTATATGAGTCAATACGATATAGTATAAACGTTATACAATAGTTTTGAAGAATGCAAATAATTTAAGAACAAGAGCAAATAAGAATTCAAAGCAGTAATATAAAGCTCAATTAAATGAAGGAAGTTGAATGAAATCTATTTCCCAACAAATGAAAACAGAATATACGAAATTGACCAAAGCTCAATTTTTGACAGAATTCGAGAGGCCCATTAAACAAATACTTCAGACTATCAATTATACTCCAATATACTTAAAAAAACTATTATCAAAATATATTTCAATCTATTTTTAGATGAAATAAGTTTTGTAATAATCAAAGTTTCCAACAAAGAGTTACAATTGATTTAGTAACCAAAGGTCAAAAAATAAAATCGCTGTTTTGTAGAATTCATAGGGTCAGATTCAATAGATCACTGGATAGGCATTTGGATTCTAAACTTTTCAATCTATATATCAAAAGAAAATCTATAAGTCTAATTTCAAATGAAATCAGTTTGGCATAAATTAGAATTTCCAACAGGAACTTATAGGCATTTTAGTATCAAAAGGTTAGAAATTATTATCCCTATTTTATAACATCCATAGGCTCATTTAAAATAGAAGTTTGGGTAAGTATTCAGTGTCCAAAATTTTCAACATTAGTGTCAAAAGAAAGGCATAAGAGTCTAATTTCAAATGAACTAGGTCCTGCCTAAATCTACATTTGGTGCTAAAATTTATGGCTGAAAGAATGTATAGGGGTCAGTTTACCGAAAAATTTTAGATCCATGGTTTTGTATCTAACAAGAGAGATATCGGGTTCTAAGCAGAAATCTTTCATATTATTCTGAATTAATATGAGAATAAAGACTAATATTTCTATAGGATGGGATTAGAATACTTGTCTTTGAGAATTTTTGACCCCAAATGAGAAGATTTGAGCAAAAAAACCCAAAACCCCAAATTTCTCTTTTTCTTCTTCCCTTTCTTTTTTTTTTCTTCTTTCTCCCTTCCTCTCTTCTTCTATGCAGCTGCCTTCTTAGGTTCCTTGAGAAGAAAGGCAGAGAGGCTTAAATGGTGGGATTTGTAATTTTGTATATTTTACAATTTAGTCCTTGTATTATTATATTTATGATTAGGTCCTCAATGTTTACAAATAGATCCTTAGAATTTTTTTCTATTTTAAACAGGTCCCCAGAATTATATTTAGGCTCATCTATAAAATTTAAAATGGATACTTACATTATAATTAAAAACTTATACGAAAATTTAGAAACAAGGGATGTTACACTTACAAGTTCTTTGGATGAGATTTGAGAGATTAGTTCATGCTAGCATAACCTAATCTCCTATGGCAAAGCCAAGCATCGTCATTCAAAATTAAAAAATACATTTCATTACAAAGATCATCAATGTCTATAATTTATATATTATTTTATTTTAGGATAATCATAGATATGTTTTTGTATAGTTTTTCAATAATACAAGTATTGGATTCAAATCCAATGATGTATCCTTTATCACACAATTGACTAATGCTCAAAAGATTATGCTTTAAGCCATCAACTAACAACATATCTTCAATCAAAAGTTAGATTTATTATCTATAGTTTCTTTGCCAATGATTTTTACCCTTGTTGTTATCTCCGAAGGTGACATACCCTTCGTCTAGGCTAGTGAGCTTAGAGAATTAAAATGGATCTCCGGTCATGTGCCTTGAGCATCCACTATCAAGGTACCATCTCTTGCTCTTAGCTTGTGATAGTAAACATTTCTTTAAAAAATGATGATTTTTAGGTACTCGTTTGACCTTGGGTGCCTCAAAAATTGATCTACTCAACATATCATTTTGTATAGAGCTTTTTACCGTTCCTTTAGGAACCCAAATTAATTTGTATAGACTATATCTCTTAAATGGATATTTATAAGCAATATGTCCAAATTTGTAATAAAAGTTACATTTGTTTCAGGGTGAAACATGCAAAGTTGGGCTTTTAACAAAAATGGTTGGATTTTTATGTGTTACAAAGCCGATTCCATCTCTTCTATGAACATGATTCTTACTTGCAAAAATTATGTTTAAAGATTTGTTACCTATTTCAAATTTTTCTAAGGTTTCATGTAGTTGTAAATTCTCCTTTTTAAGCATTTTTAATTCATCACATTTTATGCAATGAGCTAAATTATCATCATGCTCAACTTTTAATCTATTAAAATCACTAATAAGAGAAGCATACTCTTTTTTTAATAGTTTATATTTTTCTAACTAATTTATATTTATTAAATAAATCATGAAAAGCACTTAGTAATTCATCAAAAGATAAATTTGCATTTAATGAACTGCTTACCTTATCTCTGATAGCTATTAGTGCGTAGTGAGCAACTTGCTCTTTGTTGGTTGGCTCCTCTTCTTCGGATGTACTTGAGTTGTCCCAAGTTGCTTTAAGCACCTTCTTCTTCTTTGGTTACTTCTTCTTTACTTGGGGACATTCGCTTTTGAAATATCACGTCTTCTTGCATTTGTAACATATAACTTATTTTTTCTTGGGTTCAATTTTATTTTTAGTGTTATTTTTAAATTTATTCTTTTTTATAAATTTTTTGAACTTTCTTATCAAGAGTGTCAAGTCATCATCATAGTCCTCATCACTTGAATTTTCTTTCAAGTGGTCTTCATGAGTTCTTAGTGTCATATCCTTCCTGTTCTTTGGAAGGTTGTTCTCAAGCTCTTCATGAGCATTGCAAGTCATCTCACAAGTCATTAGTGACCCGATAAGTTCTTCGAGAGGGAAGTTATTTAAATCCTTTGCTTCTTGAATAGTAGTGACTTTAGGATCCTAACTCTTTGGAAGGGATCTTAGTATCTTGTTAATAAGTTCAACATTAGAAAAACTTTTACCAAGGGCTTTAAGACCATTGATGACATCCGTAAACCGGGTGTACATGTCTCCAATGGTCTCGCTTAGTTTTATGCGAAATAATTCATAACTATGAACCAAAAGATTGATTTTTTACTCCTTAACCCTACTTGTTCCTTCATGTGTGATTTCAAGTGTATGCCAAATGTTATAAGCTATTTTGCAAATAGAAACTCTATTGAACTTGTTTTTATCTAAAGCACAAAACAAAGCATTCATAGCTTTGACATTCAAAGAAAAAGTCTTCTTCTCCAAATCATTCCATTTGCTCATTGGAAGAGAAGACTTTTGAAATCTATTTTCAACGATATTCCATAACTCAAAATCTATAGAAATTAAGAAGATCTTTATCCTAGTTTTCCAATACATATAATCTATTTCATTGAATATGGGAGGACGAGTGATAGAATGACCCTCTTGATTGCCTGCAAAAGCCATCTCTCTTGGGTTTTAGATCAAATTGACAGTAATTGTTAGGATCGAGTCGGCACTAAGAGGGGAGGATGAATTAGTGCCACGGATAAAAGAAAACTTCAGTTTAAAATTCTTCGTACGTTAGAAAACCAATCTCGGAAGATTACTTGAAAGCATATTTGTTCATAGGGTGGTGAAAGCCAAGGAAGAAGTGAAGCAATTGCAAAGTAAGTAAATGATAATAATAGAAATGTAAACCAAAATTTAAAGTGGTTCGGTCATTGTGACCTACATCCACTTCCGATTCCTCCTCCGTCGAGGTCACCAACGTCCACTAATGATCTTCCTTCAATAGGCAAAGACCAACCACCTCTTTACAACTCTTCCTTCTTTTCATGGGTTTAGGAGATAACCCTTACAAGCCTCACACTTCTCTTCAATGATCACAACACTAGAAAGGGAGGAGGACTCTTTGAAATTTTATAAAACTTTTAACACCCCAAGAATTCAAGATATTGTTCACACATTTCATATCCTTTTATGCAGAAAAATGTGGGGTATTTATAGGCCCTAATGGCTTCAGAATTTGAGCCAAAAAGTGTCATGTCCCCGGATTTCAAGGTACTGATGGTATTACCACATGTAAACTAACACTAGGTAGTACCACCACTCAGTATGGGTGGTACGACCGCCTAACAGAGCTTCAGAGACCAAGCTCTAGTGATACCATCGCCTGATAAGGCGGTACCACCACTTGCTAGCATTAATTATCGGTGGTACCATCATTCAATCTGGGCGGTACCACTACCCAAAGCACTTGGGAGACTGAGTCCCAGGCGGTGCCACCACCGACTATGACTTCAGGTGCTGAATGGGCTATTCAACTGGCCCAATTCAGCCCTGTTAAGGATCTAGCTGGCTCCTAACTGAGTTAGTGGATTATCTCCCAATCCTAACTCAACTTTTGTTCTAACTACAATTAAGGCAAGCAATTTATGTCCGATATGTCGATTTTTCTCCCGACAAACCTCCAACGAACTTCTCGGCGAGTCTTCCGACGAGCTTCCGGTGAACTCCTGACAAACTCTCAGCAAACTCTAGACGAACTCTCAGTGAACTTCCAATGAACTCTTGGTGAGCTTCTGATAAACTTCTAGTATATCATTCGAATCTTTGACTCTGGCCCATCATCTGCTTTATGCCTTATCGCTATCGTAGTTAATCCTGCACACTTATCTCAATATATAGATTAGATCAAACAATTTATCAATTGATTTCATCATTAAAATTTGAGATTCAACAAACACCATAAATAGGAGAAGGACAAGTCAGGAACTTCATCTCTTCCTATTATGTCGAAGTCTTCTACAACAGTGGTTTCTTATGGTACTCGTGCCCCAACAATCTCACATCCAAGATCCACTCTTCAAGCTAACCAAGATGTTGTGTCTCAACAAACTCATGCCCCAACAAGCCTTACCAATCAAGATATTATACCTCAATAAATTCATTGTGCTTTAACATGCCCTACCAACAAGGACTTCTTAGCTCAAAGTACTTTAAAGTTTAAATATTTGCAAGTTGTAGATAAAATAGATAAATATAGGAATAAAGGCTTAAAAGGTAATATTATGTGAAAGGAAAATGTAAAATCTAATGATAAGAAAAAGGATGGTACTATCCTTTCTAAGTCGCACATCCTTTCTTCAACCTAGGAAGAATCCCTTGCTTCCTTTCCCACCTTTTTTATTCTGATAAAGATAACTTGTTGGAATGTTCGTGGACTTAATAAACCTGAAAATTGTCGGGAGCTCAATAGAATAATCAGGTCTACTGCTTATGATATTGGTATTCTTGTGAAAATAAAAATTAAATCATCTCGTATTTGTGCTCAAAAAAATTTAATATGGCCAGAGGCAGAACTTTTTACCAACGATTTTTGTGACACTTATGGTAAAATATGAGTCTTATGGCATCCTAACTTTAGTGCTTGGTTTATTTCTGCTACTAAATAATTCATCCACCTTAAAGCATAAGACAAAAAGAATGGTTGTCAATTTTATATTATTGGTATATATGCTATTAGGAATGGGGTCGGCACTGAGAGGGGGGATAAATTAGTGCAGTAGTAAAATACGTCGATTCTGAAAATTCTTTCGTTCATTGAAAATCGATCTCGGAAAGATAGCTTGAAAGCGTATGGAAAAGCATAGTGGATGTAAAGCAAGTGAGGAGGTTTGCAGTTAAAGTAAATTGCACAAATAAAATGCAAACCAGATTTATAGTGATTTGGTCGTCGCCGACCTACATCCACTCTTCGATTCCTCTTCTGTCAAGGCCATCGGCATCCACTATCGGTCTTCCTTCAATAAGTGAAGACCAACCACCTTTTACACCGCTCTTCTCCTTTTACCGAGTTTAGGAGATAACCAAGCACTCACACTCTCTAAACAGAATTTTAAGTTTAAGCTAGATGAGGGATTTCTCAAGTAATTTCTATAGCGTTTCTTCACTTTTAACTCTCTATGCTTATGTATGTTAACCAAGGATGGGAGGGGTATTTATAGGCCTCAAGTTGATTCAAACTTGGAGCCAAAAACTTTCCCATCCCAGGTTTCCTGGATGCAGGCGGTACCACCGCCTGACACAGTCTCGGAGACTATGCCACAACGATGTCACCTCTTGGGGCACTATTTAAGCCTCTCATTAGGCCCAACACAATCCTTACATGGGTCCAACTAGCCCATAATTAGTTTGGCCCAAATCCAATCCCAATTATGTGCTAACTATGAAATCTAAGACATACTTAAGCTAAACAAGTCCCTATGTCTTAGTTTCTTCCGACGATCTTCTAGCGAACTTCCGACGATCTCTCAGCAATGTTCCAACAGATTCCCGGCAAGCTCCTATACTTCTCGATGATCTCCTTGGTAAGTTCCAACGAGCTTCTCTGGCGAGCTCCGAGACTTCTCGGCTGGTTCCGCCAGAACTTCCGACGAACTCTCGAACTCCCAACGAAATTGCGCCCTTGACTCTAGGACTTCATTTTACTTCATGCCTTACTATTGTAGTTAATCCTGCACATGTAAAACACACTTCGATCTAGACAATTAATACTAAGCATTAATCATGTTGCCCGGCATATCATTGGTCCCTCGACACTTCGTTTGATTCTTCGACGCAACATCCTCTCTTGTAGTTTATTACCCAATCGGCCAGTTGACTCCGCAACTCTGATATCCTTGGTGAAATATCTGCTCTTCTTGGCTTGATGCTAGAATCCATGGCCCGAAGCCTTCTATCGATACGTTGACCGATCCTTCGGCCCGACGTCCAATCTTCTGACATGTTTTCCCTCGGCCCAACATGATTCTTCTTGCTTTAATTGTCTCATCCTGATCGAAGTATCATGTGTCACTCAAAATACAAATTAAATCTTAAATACTTATCAATTGGTTTCATCATCAAAATCTGAGATTCAACAATCTCCCCCTTTTTTATTATGACAACCAATCAATGACGAAGTTAATCTTAACTCCCAGAGTTTGAACAAACTCCCCCTATTAATATGGCATATTTATAAAACTCTTGGATTCACAAATCCAAGTAACATGTTATTATAAAATTATACATAACATCATCATACTTCTCCCTCTTTGTCATCAACAAAAAGGAGAAGTACATCATCCAAGCAACCAATTGATGACGGAGTTTAAACAAACTCCCCCTATCAATATGGCATATTTATAGAATTCGATCATAAATCCAAGCAACACATTATCATAAAATTATGCATAACATCATCATACTTCCCCCCCTTTGTCATCAACAGAAAGGAGAAGTACATCATCCAAGCAACATGTTTTTAGAGATATGCAAGTTTTGCAACATACATGCTAGCAAATTTTTATTTCAGTTTAGAGCATGTAAACTAGCACCATTTGTGACATAATTTCAAATCATTGCATAATAAACATAATTTTTAATTTTATCATTATGCAAGCTAGCAATAATTAAATATATGCAAATTAGCATATTTTGCTTCTTGAGATAAGCAAGATAACACTTCTTGGTGATGTTTAAGAAAGCAAGTTCGACATCATGCAAGCTAGTGAATCTTACAACATTTTAGAACATGCAAGCTAGCAAATTTTTATATCATTTTAAAGTATGCAAGCTATCAAATTTTACACATATAAAAGTTAGCTAAATTTTATATCTTTTGAGATGTGCAAGATAGATTTTTTGTCTCTTCTTGAAATGTGTAACTTAGCAAACATTACTTCTCTTGAGATTTGTAAGATAGTACTTCTAGCTTCTCTTTTGAGATTAGCAAGCTAGCAAGTTTGTCTCTTTTCATGATGTGCATGCTAGAAATTCTTTCTCCTCCTTTATTATTGGCAAAAAGAGGGGAATAACAAAATAATTGTGCAATTCATCAATTTTTAAACTATGACAAAAATAAATTGTCATTCTTATTTCAATATATCATAATTGAGATAAACCTTGAATTTAAATTTAATTCAAGTCAATGCAAATTTAATCATGATTCTCATACATGATATGCAATACATCAAATACATCATCATAATAAAATCATAAGTATTGCATGCATCATTTTAGAGTAAGCTAGTAATTTTGCTTCCTAGCAAGTTTTTCTCTTTGCAATTTGTGAGCTAGCAAATTTTACAATGAAAGTTGATAAAATTTTTATATTTTTGAGGTGTGCAAGCTTTTTGCATCTTAAGTATGCAAGCTAGCTATTAAGTATGCAAGGAAGAATATAATGTTTGTAATTCTTTTTCCTTTACAATAATTTTTAAATCATGACAAAGGTAAAGTATCAATTTTATTTGTGCATCATTATATTTTCAATTTACAACATGCACAATTTTAAAACTTTACATGCCATTTTTCATGCATGATACAAAAAAATAATAAATCAATCAATCAATCATCATTATGAGCATATCATACATGATACTAAGATATTAAAATTTTTAAGTATTTATCAACATTTTGATCATGATACCAAACATTCATCATTTAAAACATTCATGATACCAAACATTAAATCAACATTTTTAAGCATTTATCACTTCATGATTGTTGGTACCAAATATTCAACTTTAAATAATCAAGATCATCAAAATCATTTGCAAGAGATTCAAAATGAAATAAATAAATTTATCGATCTCTTGAAATACTAGTGATTTCTTTTCTCCCCTTTTATCATTGTAAATAAGAATGAAGAAGAGGGGAATAATGCATAACAAAACTCAAGTTATAAATTATCAAGATATCAAGTAGCATATCATGATTAATTTGAATACATCCTTTTTTAGTGAATACCAAGAAGAATCATAGTATGAAAAATCTTGATTCATAG
Source organism: Musa balbisiana (assembly GCA_004837865.1). Classification (NCBI taxonomy): domain Eukaryota; kingdom Viridiplantae; phylum Streptophyta; class Magnoliopsida; order Zingiberales; family Musaceae; genus Musa; species Musa balbisiana. Next base: position 23,442,138 of record CM017193.1, on the reverse strand, counting down.
AAAAGTCTCATATATCGAATATTGAAAAATCAAGATAATGATTCATAAAAAAAATATCACAAGTTATAATCAAGAGAAAAACCATTATTCATTTTCAATTCATTCAATTTGTCAAAACAACATTTCTTGGATATACATGATATCAAAACACGGTTTCAAATCTTTAACATGCATAATTTCAAACCATTACAAACCATTATCAAGGTCATAGTTTGTTTGCATAAGTCTCTTCTTTAGTAAATAATAAAAAGAAATAATCAAAGATAGAAAAAAAAATTTATTCTCATAAATGATAGCTCAAGTAGAGAAATTTAAAAAAAGGCTCATGATTCAGTTGAGAATTTCTCATTCAAATTCAAATCATCAAAATCACTTTTCAGAAAATTCAATGAAGACAACGTAAATAGATTCACATGATTCATGCATAATGTCTCAATTTTTCATGAATGCCATAAGACATGATTTATTTCAATAAATCTCTTCTTTTATAAATGAATAAAAGAAACATAGGAGATCAAATGATATAATATCTTGACTCATGCATAAGAAATCTCTAGTTATAAATCTCAAATCAAATTCAAATCATCAAATCAAAATCATTTTTAAGAGATTCATAAAAGTGATACAAATAGATTCATTAATCTTCTTTTTGGAAAACTCGATAAAGTAAAAAAAAAAGGAAATCTTTCAAGGAAAAACCTATTCTCTTTTTAGTTGTTTCAATTCATGTAATTTATTTTATTTATGTCAAATAAAAACATGTATCATATTTAAAACCAAAAGTGCAAGATTTATCATAAAAATCATCAAGATCAATAAATCACAAAAATCATCATGTATAACTTTAAAATCTCATGCATAAAATCGTCAATCATGGTATCAAAACATTTAATATTTTTATTATATCATTATGCATCATTAAATATACAATCGTTAATACTTACACTACTTCATATAAGCATGCCTTTTTTATTTATGACAAATCGAAACATGCATCATTTTTAAAATCGAAAAAGTCACTTTCATTACTGTAAAAATTGATAATCCATAAATCTCAAGAATCATCATGCATAATTTTGAAATATAAACTCATTAAGCATGATCATTATGCATTACTTCAAATCAAATATGATTTCATTAATCATAGAGTATCTTCAATCAAAATCGGAAATCATCAAGATACACATTATTTCTTCTTGAAAAACATATATAGGATTATCATTAGATTTAAATCTAACATTTTATTCCTTTATTATAACACATGCAATTTTCATGATTATTTTTAAAAATTACTAGATAAGCATGATTCCTAATTTTTTTCATTTTCATTTATTAAACATGCAATTTTCAAGGAAAATAATTATTCTAAACTAAATTAAAAGTAATTTATGAAATGCATCATATAATTTCAAAATAAACTAAGGGGGTTTCATTTGAGCATTTTACCTCATTGACGAGAGTCACCAAAATAAGGTTCATCACTTCGTCTTCATCGGTTTGCTCCTCTTCTTCGAATGCACTCGTTTCATCTCAATTTATGTTCTTTTAAGTTTGTCTTTATTTTTTTATTATTTTTTCATGAACCTTTTAAATTTCATAAGGAGTTTAAGTTCACTAACACATGAGCTTATGCTCGAGTGGTCTTCAATTGTTCTATGTCCCAAATCCTTCCTGTTCTTTGGAATATTGTTCTTGAGTTCTTTACGTGCATTGCACGTTATTTCATAGGTCATCAAAGACCCTATAAGTTCTTTAATTGGAAAATGGTTCAAATCTTTTGATTCTTGTATTGTCGTTACTTTCGATTCCCAATTTTTAGAAAGATATCTTAAGATCTTGTTAACGAGTTCAAAATCCGAAAAAGTTTTACCAAGAGCATTTAAACCATTGACAACATCCATAAAACGGGTGTTAATGTCTCCAATAGTTTCACTTGGTTTCATATGAAAAAGTTCAAAATCATGCATCAAAAAGTTGATTTTTGAATCTTTAACTTTGCTAGTGCCTTCGTGTGTGATTTCAAGAGTGTGCCAAATATCAAAAGTCATTTTGCACATAGAAATTCAATTAAATTCAGTTTTATCTAAGGCGCAAAATAGAGCATTCATAGCTCTAGCATTTAAAGAAAAAGTTTTCTTCTCCAAATCATTCCATTCATTCATTGGAGTAGAAGACTTTTGAAATCTGCTTTCAAAAATGTTCCATAAATTTAAATCCAAAGAAAGCAAGAAAACTCTCATTTGAGTTTTCCAATATGTATAATCTGTCCCATTGAACAAAGGAGGACGAATAAGATAAAGTCCCTCTTTAAAGCTGAAAAGAGTCATTTCTCTTGGGTGTTAAACTAAATGAGAAATACGAGGCTTTAATACCAACTGTTAGGGATGGGGTCGGTACTAAGAGTGGGGTGAATTAATGTAATGGTAAAATACGTCGGTTCTAAAAATTCTTTCATTTGTTGAAAACCAATCTCAGAAAGATAGCTTGAAACGTATGGAAAAGCATAGTGGATGTAAAGCAAGAAAGGAGATTTGTAGTTAAAGTAAATTGCACAAATAAAATGCAAATCAAATTTATAGTGGTTCGGTCGTCGTTGACCTACATCCACTCCTCGATTCCTCTTCCGTCGAGGCCACCGCATCCACTATCGGTCTTCCTTCAATAGGTGAACATCAACCACCTTTTATATCTCTCTTCTCTTTTTACCAAGTTTAGGAGATAACCCTTACAAGCACTCACACTCCTCTCTAAACAGAATTCTAAGTTTAAGCTAGATGAGGGATTTCTCAAGTGATTTCTATAGCATTTCTACACTTTTAACTCTCTATGCTTATGTATGTTAACCAGGGATGGGAGGGGTATTTATAGGCCTCAAGTTGATTGGAGCCTAAAACTTTTCCATCCCGGGTTTCCTAGGTGTGGGTGGTACCACCGCTAGTGTCAGTCTGACACTAACACTGCGCTGGGCGATACCACCGCCTACAACCTCTCGGAGGTTGTGTCTAGGCAGTACCACCGCCTGACACGGTCTTGGAGACTGTGTCATGACGATGTCACCTCTTGGGACATTGTTTGGGCCTCTCATTGGCCCAACACAGTCCTTACATGGGCCCAACTGGCCCATAATTGGGTTGACCCAAATCCAATCCCAATTACGTGCTAACTACGAAATCTAAGACATACTTAAGCTAAACAAGTCCCTATGTCATGGTTTCTTCCAGCGATCTTCCGACGAACTTCCGACTGTTAGGATCAGGGTCGAAGGTCGGCACTAAGAGGGGGGGTGAATTAGTGCAACGGTAAGATAACGACGGTTTAAAACTTCATTTCGATAAAATCGTTTTCGACGTAAAAATATTTCATAAAGGTAATGCTTTGAAAGCGAAGAGCGTATTGAAGGCAGTTTGCAGTTAATGTAAATTGCAGGAAGTAAATGCAAACCGAGATTTAGAGTGGTTCAGTCAATCGTGACCTACATCCACTTTCGACTTCCTCCTCTGATGAGGTCATCGACGTCCACTGGAGGCCCTCTTTCAATAGGCGAAGGCCAATCACCATTTACACCTCTCTTCTCCTTTTCACGTGTTTAGGAGACAATCCTTACAAGCACCCACATTACTCCTCTCTCAAACTAATATAACACTTTAAAAGAGGGAGAGGAGATCACACAAGATTTCAGCAGCGTTTCTTTCCTTTTAGACTCTATGTGCTTGTATGCTTTAACCAGGGATGGGAGGGGTATTTATAGGCTTCAAGTTGATTCAAACTTGGAGCCTAAATCTTTCCCATCCCGGGTTCCCCGGGTACGGGCGATACCACCGCTTACGCTAGGCGGTACCACCGCCCAGGTCTTGCGGTAGCACCGCCTAGGGGGCGGTGCCACCGCCTGGCACCCTGCCAGGGGTGGTACAACCGCCCATACTAGCTGTACCACCGCCTGACATAGTCTCGAAGATTGTGCCATGACGGTGAGACTTCTTTGGGCACTGTTTGGGCTTCTTATTGGGCCCAACACAATTCTTACATGGGCCTAGCTGACCCCTAATTGGGTTGACCCAAATTGAAGTCCAATTACGTGCTAACTATGAAATCCTAAGACATTTGCTAAGCTAAACAAGTCCCTATGTCTATTCTTCCGGCGAGCTTTCGGCGAACTTCCGGCGAACATCCGACAAACCCTCGGTGATGCTCCAGTGGACTCCCGGCAAGCTCCTAGACTTCATGATGATCTTCTTGGTGAGTTTCATCGAGCTTCTCTGGCAAGCTCCGTGACTTCTCGGCTGGTTCCCGCAAAACTTCCGACGAACTCTCGAACTCTCAATGTGATCGCGTCCTTGACTCCGGAACTTCATTTTGCTCCATGCCTTGCCATTGTAGTTAATCCTGCATATGTAAAACATACTTCGATCTAGACAATTAATACTAAGCATTAATCATATTGTTCGGTCATGTCATTGGTCCCTCGACGCTTCGTCCGATTCTTTGGCACATCATCCTCTCTTGCGGCCTATTGCCCAATCGGCCAGTTGACTCCGCAACTCCGATATTCTTAGCGCAATATCTGCTCTTCTTGGCCTGATGCCCGAATCTATGGCCCGAAGCCTTCTATCGATACATCGACCGATCCATCGATCCGACATCTAATCTTCTGACATGTTCCTCTGGCCCAACATGATTTTTCTGCTTTAATTGTCTCATCTTGAAAGAAGCATCCTGCGTCACTCAAAACATAAATTAAATCATAAACATATATCAAGTGGTTTCATCATCAAAATATGAGATTCAACAATCTTCCCCTTTTTGATGATGACAATCACTTGATGACGGAGTTAACCTTAACTCTCAGAGTTTAAACAAACTCCCCTTATCAATATGGCTTATTGATAGAAACTCTTAGATTCAAAAATCCAAGCAACATGTCATGATCAAATCATGCATTACATCAACATACTTCTTCCCCTTTATCATCAACAAAAAGGAGAAGTCCAACTATTCATGTGTTTAGATATTAATTTAACTCATTGCATGAAAAACATAATATCAAGTGTCATTATCATGCAATTTGTAAGCTTAAAATTTTAGCAAGTGTTACATCTTGCTTAGAACATTCAAGCTATCAAGTTATAGGTATGCAAGTTTTACAATGTTCAAGCTAGCAAGTGTTTGAAAAAGAAGGTAAGTTTTGCAACATACAAGCTAGCAATATTTACAACATTTTAGAACATGCAAGCTAGCAGTTTTGAGATGTTCGAGAAAGCAACTCTTGCTCTTGAAATATGCAAGTTTGCTAGATGTGCACATTAGCATGTTTTGCTTCTTGAGATAGGCAAGATAGCACATTTGCTTGAGATTACAAGATAGCATTTCTTGCTTTTGAGATGAGCAAACTAATAAGTTTTGCCCCTTTTTGTGATATGTTTGTTTGCAATTGTTGCTTCTCTTGACTTGTGTAAGCTAACTAGCAAGCTAGCTATCTCCCCCTTTGTCATTGTCAAAAAGAAGAGAAAAATCCAATGTTGTAATTCTTTTCCATTTACAACAATTTTTAAAGCATGACAAAGGTGTTAGGATCAAGAAAATCCGAAAATGAAATTTAACACATTCATGTATTCGGACATAGTTTTACCATAGCTTTTCATACACAATCATGAAGGTAAAACATGCTTATCATCATGAAAATTTTTGCATCCAAAACACATAATTTCCAACATGTTATTGAAGCATATAATCAAATAAAATTTGTATCATCAAATTTTCAGCATTGAGTTTCTAAGTGATTGATCATAGAATCAAGAAAGTCCGAAAACGAAGTTCAACAAATTCATGTATTCATATCATCACATAAGGAATATCAAGAAGAATCATAGGAGTATAAAGAAGAGATCTTGTTTTAAAAGAAAATCAAGTAATAAATCCAAGAACTCACAAGGAAAAATCATGATTCATTTAGAAAATCTCCTCTTAAGAAAATACCAAGTAGAATCATAGGAGAATGATTAATGAAAAATCTTGATTCATAATAAATCTTAATTTGTAAATACTAAAGAATCAAGATCATGATTTGGATAAAAATTTATTCAATTTTAAATCATCAAATCAATTTCATGGTTCACAAAATTCATAACATAAATAGATTCATTCTTTTAATTCCAATGATAATATATTTTCCTTTTTATGTGTTTCATTTTAAGTGATTGATTTTATTTAAGCATGCTCAAGTTTTTCATATAAAAACCATACATCATAGTTTAAAATTGAAAGAGTAAATATCATCATGGAAATCATCAAGATCAAATAAGCATTTCTTCAAATCATCATGCTTTAATTAAATATAAAATCATCAAGCATGATACTTAAATTGTTTCATATAAGCATGCCTTTTTCATTTATATCAAATCAAAGTATGCATCATTTTTAAAACCGAAAAAGGCCACTTTCATTACCGTAAAAATCGATAATCCATAAATCGCAAGAATCATCATGCATAATTTTGAAAAATAAACTCATTAATCATGATTTCAAATCATCATTACATTATTTCATCAAGTATGATTTCGTAAAGTATTTTCAGTTAAATACAAAGATCATCAAGATACACATTATCACTTTATCACATCATTAAAACATCTAGCATGATTTAAATCTAACATTTTATTCCGTCATCCTATGCAGTTTTCATGATTATTTTCATAATTACTAGCATGATAAACATGATCCTAATTCGTTAGCATTTTCATTATATTATTTAAACATGTAATTTTCAAGAAAATTAATTCTATAAAAAAAACATCATGGAAAGCATCATGTAATTTTGAAATAAATTAAGGGGATTTCGATTACCTCCTCGTCGAATGCCATTAAGGCGTAGTTTGCCACCTCGCCTTTCTTGATTTTCTCCTTGTCTTCGGAGGAGCTCGATTCATCCCAATTTTTATTCTTCTTCTTGCATTCAAAGCAAGTAGTTGCATTCTTTTTGTTTTTAAAATTTTGTTTCATAATTTTCATTGGATGTTCAAGTTCACCATCACTTGAGCTTATGCTCAAGTGGTCTTCAAATGTTCTATGTCCCAAATCCTTCCTGTTCTTTGGAATGTGGTTCTCAAGTTCTTCACATGCATTGTACGTCATTTCATGTGTTATCAATGTACCGATAAGTTCTTCAAGTGGAAAAATATTTAAATCTTTTGTTTCTTGTAAAGCCGTTACTTTTGAATCCTAAGTCTTAGAAAGCGATTGTAAAATCTTGTTAACAAGTTCAAAATTCGAAAAGCTTTTGCCAAGAGCTTTTAAACCATTGATGACATCCGTAAAATGGGTGTACATGTCATCAATGGTTTTGCTTGGTTTCATGTGAAAAAGTTCAAAATCATGCATTAAAAAGTTGATTTTCAAATCCTTTAATCTACTTGTGCCTTCGTGAGTGGTTTCAAGAATATGCCAAGTGTCAAAAGCTGTTTCGCAAGTAGAAATCCAATTAAACTCGTTTTTGTCTAAGGCGCAAAACAAGGCATTCATAGCCTTTGCATTTAGAGAAAAAGCCTTCTTCTCCAAATCATTCCAATGGTTCATTGGAAGAGAAGACCTTTGAAAACCAAATTCGACTATGTGCCATAAATCGAGATTCAATGAAAGCAAAAAAACTCTCATTCGAGTTTTCCAATAAGTGTAGTCCATCCCATTGACAAAGGGAGGATGAATGAGAGAGAGAGAGACCCTCTTGAAAGCCGAAAAGAGTCATTTCTATTTGGGTGTTAAACCAAATTAGAAAACCGTGGCTCTGATACCAATTGTTAGGATCAGAGTCGGAGGTCGGTACTAAGAGGGGGGGTGAATTAGTGCAACGGTAAGATAACGACGATTTAAAACTTTGTTTCGATAAAATTGTTTTCGACGTAAAAACGTTTCATACAGGTAATGCTTTGAAAGCGAAGTAAGAGTGTATTGAAGGCAGTTTACAGTTAATGTAAATTACAGGAAGTAAATGCAAACCAAGATTTAGAGTGGTTCGGTCAATCATGACCTACATCCACTTTCGGCTTCCTCCTCCGATGAGGTCACCGACGTCCACTAGAGGCCCTCCTTCAATAGGCGAAGGCCAATCACCTTTTACACCCCTCTTCTCCTTTTCATGGGTTTAGGAGACAACCCTTACAAGCACCCACTTACTCCTCTCTCAAACTAATCTAACACTTTAGAAGAGGGAGAGGAGATCACACAAGATTTCAGTAGCGTTTCTTTCCTTTTAGACTCTATGTGCTTATATGCTTTAACCAGGGATGGGAGAGGTATTTATAGGCTTCAAGTTGATTCAAACTTGGAGCCTAAATCCTTCCCATCCTGGGTTCCCCGGATACGGGCGGTACCACCGCCTGCGCTGGGCGGTACCACTGCCTAGTGTCAGTTTGACTAACATTGTCCTGGGTGGTACCACCGCCCAGGTTTGGCAGTACCTAGGGTGCTGTGCTGGGCGGTGCCACCGCCCAGACTGGCGGTACCATCGCCTGGCACCCTGCCAGGGGCGATACAACCGCCCACACTAGTGGTACCACCGCCTGACACAGTCTCGAAGACTATGCCACTATGGTGAGACTTCTTTGGGCATTATTTGGGCTTCTTATTGGGCCCAACATAGTTCTTACATGGGCCTAACTGACCCCTAATTGGGTTGGATCAAATCCAAGCCCAATTACGTGCTAACTACGAAATCCTAAGACATTTGCTAATCTAAACAAGTCCCTATGTCTATTCTTCCGGCGAACTTTCGGCGAACATCCGACAAACCCTCGGCGATGCTCCGGCGGACTCCCGGCAAGCTCCTAGACTTCATGATGATCTTCTTGGCAAGTTCCATCAAGCTTCTTAGGCAAGCTCCGTGACTTCTCGGCTGGTTCCCACAGAACTTTCGACGAACGTCCGGACTTCCGACGAACTCTCGAACTCCCAACGTGATCGCGTCCTTGACTCCAGGACTTCATTTTTCTCTATGCCTTGCCATCGTAGTTAATCCTGCACATGTAAAACATACTTCGATCTAGACAATTAATACTAAGCATTAATCACGTTGTCCGGTCATGTCATTAGTCCCTCGACGCTTTGTCCGATTCTTTGGCACATCGTCCTCTCTTGCAGCCTATTGCTCAATCGGTCAGTTGACTCCGCAACTCCAATATTCTTGGCACAATATTCGCTCTTCTTGGCCCGATGCCTGAATCCATGGCCCAAAGCCTTCTGTCGATACGTCTACCGATCCTCCGGCCCGACATCCAATCTTCTAACATGTTTTCCCCCGGCCCAACATGATTCTTCCTACTTTAATTGTCTCATCCTGATCAAAGCATCCTGTGTTACTCAAAATGCGGATTAAATCATAAACACTTATCAATGGTTTCATCATCAAAATCTGAAATTCAACATATGCTTCGAACAGTATTCATGAAAGAAATATCCTATGGACTGATTTGATTAGAATTGTAAATGGTTGTCTTATAATGCCTTAGATTATGTTTGGTGAATTTAATACTATTCGATACATAAATGAAAAAGTGAGAGATAAATCATTTTCAGAAAGTCAGTTTTAAAGTTTTAATGATTATAGAAATATTACTACATTAATTGATATGGAATCTGTATGGAATTGGCTTTCATGGAGTAATCAAGGTGCTGCCCACAGGAAAATAATAGCTCGACTTGATAGGTTTCTGATTAATCAAGAATTGTTAACAGTTTTCTCTGATTTACTTCTTGAGTATGGTGCTCCATTATTTTTCGATCACTCTTTAATATATATACACGTAGACAAAGTAACACTGAGATGCAAGAAACCTTTTAGATTCTTTAACATGTGGAGTATTCATCCTTAGTTCTTGGAGTACTCATCTTAGATCAGCTTGAAATGTTAATGTGCATGGTTCTCCCCCTTATATCTTATACCAAAAGCTAAAAGCATGTAAAGCAATACTTAAGGAGTGGAATACAAACATCTTTGACAATATTACCACCGGTCCAATTATGCAAAAAAGAACTAATGGCGGTGCAATATAAGTTGTATTTTCAGCCCCTCGATGAGAATCTTATCTGCACAGAGGCAAAAGCTAGAGATAACTTCATGCAAGCCTTAAAACAAGAGAAAAGTTTTGTTAAACAGAAGTCTCGACAGCATTGGCTTACTCTAAGGGATTCTAATACTAAATTTTTCTATACTGCCAGTGCTACTAGAAGGGCCATTAACTGCATCAGGAAATGTAAAGACAAAGATATAATATTGATTAGAATTGTAAATGGTTGTCTTATAATGCCTTAGATTATGTTTGGTGAATTTAATACTATTCGATACATAAATGAAAAAGTGAGAGATAAATCATTTTCAGAAAGTCAGTTTTAAAGTTTTAATGATTATAGAAATATTACTACATTAATTGATATGGAATCTGTATGGAATTGGCTTTCATGGAGTAATCAAGGTGCTGCCCACAGGAAAATAATAGCTCGACTTGATAGGTTTCTGATTAATCAAGAATTGTTAACAGTTTTCTCTGATTTACTTCTTGAGTATGGTGCTCCATTATTTTTCGATCACTCTTTAATATATATACACGTAGACAAAGTAACACTGAGATGCAAGAAACCTTTTAGATTCTTTAACATGTGGAGTATTCATCCTTAGTTCTTGGAGTACTCATCTTAGATCAGCTTGAAATGTTAATGTGCATGGTTCTCCCCCTTATATCTTATACCAAAAGCTAAAAGCATGTAAAGCAATACTTAAGGAGTGGAATACAAACATCTTTGACAAATTACCACCCGGTCCAATTATGCAAAAAAGAACTAATGGCGGTGCAATATAAGTTGTATTTTCAGCCCCTCGATGAGAATCTTATCTGCACAGAGGCAAAAGCTAGAGATAACTTCATGCAAGCCTTAAAACAAGAGAAAAGTTTTGTTAAACAGAAGTCTCGACAGCATTGGCTTACTCTAAGGGATTCTAATACTAAATTTTTCTATACTGCCAGTGCTACTAGAAGGGCCATTAACTGCATCAGGAAATGTAAAGACAAAGATATAATATTATTGAGAATTTAGATAAAGTTAAAGCACACACTAAGTAATTTTTTTATTTCTTACTCAATTAAGAGAAACAACCTAATAATATTCATGCGGAGCTTACTAGAAAGCTTGATTTGGATGTCATCTCAATCCTCAATGCCCTAATTATCGATGAAGAAATTGTAAGAGTTGTTTTTAAGTCACCGAAGTACAAAAGCCCTAGTCCAGACAGATTTTCAACTGAATTTTACCAAATTGCATGGTTTATCATCGGTAATGATGTTATTAAAACTTGTTAACATTTTTTCTCTTTAGATCGTATTCTTAAAAGATAAATTATACTTTTATTTCTTTAATTCCCAAGAATGCAAGGGCTAACTCACTAGAGAACTATCAACCCATTTCATTATATAACTTTATTTGCAAGATCATCTCCAAGATGCTGGCAGATATAATGCAAAAGCTTATGCACAAGATCATTAGTCCTAATTAGGTTGCTTCCATTAAAGAGAGAAGTATACATCATAACGTTCTTCTTGTTAATGATTTGGTCAGGGATCTATATTCAAAAACAAGAGGGACGAAAATTTATTTTAAAGCTAATTTACAAAATGATTTTGATTTAGTTAATATACACTTTATCCACAGGATGCTCCTTAGTATAAACTTCCCTCAACAATGGGTTAATTATAATTAATATTACTTAGAAACTTTAAATTTTTTATTCTCTTTAATGGTTCACCTATTGGCCTTTTGGGGGGCATGAATGGCATCCGACAAGGAGATTCACTTTCTCCTTATCTTTTTACAATTATAATGGAAGGACTTAGTTGTATGTTGGAAGAGGCAATCTTTGATGGCAGCATTAAAGTGTACTTCATGCTATCTTTTTTCATATATCACACATAATTTTTGCAGATGATCTTCTTATCTTTCTTCGAAATGATTCTACTTTTGTGAGGAATCTAGCTAGTATTATAAAAGACTTTGGTATAGTTTTTGACTTTCACTAATCATGCAAAAAGTAAATTATACTTTTATTTCTTTAATTCCCAAGAATGCAAGGGCTAACTCACTAGAGAACTATCAACCCATTTCATTATATAACTTTATTTGCAAGATCATCTCTTGTTTCATCATCAAAATCTGAATTCAACATCTGCCTTTCGAACAGTATCATGAAAGAAATATCCTATGGACTGATTTGATTAGAATTGTAAATGGTTGTCTTATAATGCCTTAGATTATGTTTGGTGAATTTAATACTATTCGATACATAAATGAAAAAGTGAGAGATAAATCATTTTCAGAAAGTCAGTTTTAAAGTTTTAATGATTATAGAAATATTACTACATTAATTGATATGGAATCTGTATGGAATTGGCTTTCATGGAGTAATCAAGGTGCTGCCCACAGGAAAATAATAGCTCGACTTGATAGGTTTCTGATTAATCAAGAATTGTTAACAGTTTTCTCTGATTTACTTCTTGAGTATGGTGCTCCATTATTTTTCGATCACTCTTTAATATATATACACGTAGACAAAGTAACACTGAGATGCAAGAAACCTTTTAGATTCTTTAACATGTGGAGTATTCATCCTTAGTTCTTGGAGTACTCATCTTAGATCAGCTTGAAATGTTAATGTGCATGGTTCTCCCCCTTATATCTTATACCAAAAGCTAAAAGCATGTAAAGCAATACTTAAGGAGTGGAATACAAACATCTTTGACAATATTACCACCCGGTCCAATTATGCAAAAAAGAACTAATGGCGGTGCAATATAAGTTGTATTTTCAGCCCCTCGATGAGAATCTTATCTGCACAGAGGCAAAAGCTAGAGATAACTTCATGCAAGCCTTAAAACAAGAGAAAAGTTTTGTTAAACAGAAGTCTCGACAGCATTGGCTTACTCTAAGGGATTCTAATACTAAATTTTTCTATACTGCCAGTGCTACTAGAAGGGCCATTAACTGCATCAGGAAATGTAAAGACAAAGATATAATATTATTGAGAATTTAGATAAAGTTAAAGCACACACTAAGTAATTTTTTTATTTCTTACTCAATTAAGAGAAACAACCTAATAATATTCATGCGGAGCTTACTAGAAAGCTTGATTTGGATGTCATCTCAATCCTCAATGCCCTAATTATCGATGAAGAAATTGTAAGAGTTGTTTTTAAGTCACCGAAGTACAAAAGCCCTAGTCCAGACAGATTTTCAACTGAATTTTACCAAATTGCATGGTTTATCATCGGTAATGATGTTATTAAAACTTGTTAACATTTTTTCTCTTTAGATCGTATTCTTAAAAAGATAAATTATACTTTTATTTCTTTAATTCCCAAGAATGCAAGGGCTAACTCACTAGAGAACTATCAACCCATTTCATTATATAACTTTATTTGCAAGATCATCTCCAAGATGCTGGCAGATATAATGCAAAAGCTTATGCACAAGATCATTAGTCCTAATTAGGTTGCTTCCATTAAAGAGAGAAGTATACATCATAACGTTCTTCTTGTTAATGATTTGGTCAGGGATCTATATTCAAAAACAAGAGGGACGAAAATTTATTTTAAAGCTAATTTACAAAATGATTTTGATTTAGTTAATATACACTTTATCCACAGGATGCTCCTTAGTATAAACTTCCCTCAACAATGGGTTAATTATAATTAATATTACTTAGAAACTTTAAATTTTTTATTCTCTTTAATGGTTCACCTATTGGCCTTTTGGGGGGCATGAATGGCATCCGACAAGGAGATTCACTTTCTCCTTATCTTTTTACAATTATAATGGAAGGACTTAGTTGTATGTTGGAAGAGGCAATCTTTGATGGCAGCATTAAAGTGTACTTCATGCTATCTTTTTTCATATATCACACATAATTTTTGCAGATGATCTTCTTATCTTTCTTCGAAATGATTCTACTTTTGTGAGGAATCTAGCTAGTATTATAAAAGACTTTGGTATAGTTTTTGACTTTCAACTAAATCATGCAAAAAGTAAAGTATATATGGGTTCTTGCATTGAAGATAAAAATTTTATTGCACAAACTCTGCAGGTTAGTGAGGGAAGTCTACCAGTTCCTTATCTAGGTCTACCACTCATATCTATTGGCATTCACAAAACCCACTGTCAACCTATCTTGTAAATAATAAATAATAAAATTTTCTCCTATAAAAATAGACTTCTTTCGAAAGCAAGATGACTTAAACTCATTTGATTTGTGTTGTACTTTTACTCTATTTATTGGTCTAATGCATTTCTTCTGTCTGTTGAACTTCTCTAGGATATTGAACAACTATTTATGAACTTCTTCTAGAATGACAGATGGTAAGGCAATAGATATGATAAATTAGGACAACATATGCAAACCGAAAGATGAAAGAGGGTTGAATCTAAAAAATATTAGAAATTAAAATAAAACTTATTTGTTACAGAAATTGTAGGACGTTTTATAAAATAATTATCCTTATGGTCACAATAAGTTTCTGCTAGATATTTATCCAAGGAATCAATCTATGAAGTTTCAACAAAAACATATCATTCTACTACTTGGAAAGGAATTTTGAAGGCAATGAATTAGCTAATCTAATATATTTCCTATGCAATCTCTTTTGGGACCAACACTAATATGTGGTATGATCCTTAGATGAATGGAAAAAGTATATTCCAATTATATGGTGATAGAGTACGAAGATCTCTTAGGGCTCCAAAAATTAGAAGGTTTCTGAGTTCATTGTTAATGACACCCGGTGTCTTCCTAATCCTACTTCTCTTAATATCACTTTGGCTGACTATTACATTTATTTCAATCAAGAACAACTTATCAGATATGTTTATTTGGCTTCATGACAATGGTAAATTTAATGCTATATCAGTATGGAATCAAATCAGGTAAAGGAAAAACAAGTGGATCCCAAGTAGTTGGATATAGGATAGACCGAGCTCACAGAGACATTCCTTATGCACATGACAGGCCCTTCTTGCCAAACTACCTACAGTAGATAATATGAAAAGAAGAGGTATTTATCTTGTCAATCAATACTCCCTTTGTATGTAATAGGAAACAAATGTTGACCACCTTTATTTTGCATGTGACTATACTAATTGAATATGGAAGGAGATTTTGAAGCGATTTGAACTTAATAGGCTACCATAGGCAAACTTGCATTAAGAACTAAGAAAGCTCATGCAAAGCTTCTCGTGAAAAGGACCTCTTACATAACTAACAAAGATTACCTTCAGATGTGTTATTTGATAGATTTGGAATGAGAGATATAGTAGAATCTTTGAACATCGAAATATAAACAATGTTCAACTTCTGATATAAATTCTTAAAGACTCAAGATCATGTATGAAGCAAGATCTGAAATTGGAGCACTTAACACAAAGAAAAAGAAATTTTTATCGGATTCAATTTTGTTATTAGTTAATGATTTCAAGAATGATGTAATGTATGTATTTTGTAGTTATCTACTTTAATAATGTGATGTACCCACGAGTAGTCTAGAGAATATTATACTTTATTTGTTGATTACATTAAAGGGTTATAGTCTACAGCATGTATAGTTATAATTATCTTTTTATTTGAATACTCTCGGAGATAATGTAGTGGAGTGAGACCATTCCACCTTTTTTAGGTGGGGTGCACTCTCCTAGACTACTTTAAGAGATATCAGACTTTAATCTATAGCTTGTGTAAATAAAATTATTTTGTATACACTTCAAACTTAATCCAATTATTTTTACTTACTAATATATATATATATATATATATCTATATATATATATATATATATATATATATCTATATATATATATATATATATTTATATATATATATATTTATATTTATATTTATATATATTCAGTTATATATTACATTAAAGCTATCAGATGATGGATTATATTTTTTCACCCTAAGAAATATGGTTTTGTCTACAGCAAATGCAAAAATCAGTTTTAGCATCATATTTGTGCATATGTTTGATTGGATTTAAGGGAAAACTGAATTATATTATTTTGGATCTTAGTGCAGAATCTGATTGTATATCATATAAACACCAGAATAAATGATATTCACTGGATCGATAGTGCCTCATCTTTTTATGTCTTTTTCCTAGTATGATTTGGTTTAATAAATCTTAAGTCGATTCAAATAATTTCAAATAAAACTACAAGAGTTTTAGTTATATAACTTTAAAATTTATGAAAAATACAAACTTAAGAAATAAAATTTAATTGAAAATGTTTAAAAAATAAATTTATTTAAAATACATATCAATATAAATTTAATATATTTACATTTCTAGATATTTAATAATGTTTTAGTACAATATATAAATATATAATATTTAATGGAACAAAAATATAATGACTTGGAACGTACTTTTTTTTACTTCCAAAATATATTTCTATTTTTTAAATATTCAACAAAATTTTAGTTCTTAACTTTTAACTATTAATTTGATTCCATTTAATTCATCGAACCCATTCTTAATGCACTGAACGAGACAGAAAAAAAACCGATGTAAAAATTGGGGAGAAAAGAAAAAAACTGAGGTATTTTGAGGACTGTAAAAAGTATGGACAATATTTACGGAAAAAACAAAAATATTATGGTTTTTTTTCTGAAAATTCCCCCTAATAGGATTGGGAATAAATAAGAGAGATAAATAAACCAGTCCAGTCCAGATTATAGTCTTTAATCGGGAATCGGGTTCGGATCCCGTACCCGTTTCATTGCCATAATCTTTAATATCCGTGCGAGGCGTATCGAAGCGTGCGTACGAGCGAGAGGTCTTATACTAAGATAGTTAATCGGGTTCGGATCCCGTACCCGTTTCATTGCCATAATCTTTAATATCCGTGCGAGGCGTATCGAAGCGTGCGTACGAGCGAGAGGTCTTATACTAAGATAGTTAATCGGGTTCGGATCCAGTACCCGTTTCATTGCCATAATCTTTAATATCCGTGCGAGGCGTATCGAAGCGTGCGTACGAGCGAGAGGTCTTATACTAAGATAGTTAATCGGGTTCGGATCCAGTACCCGTTTCATTGCCATAATCTTTAATATCCGCGTAAGGTGTATCGCAGCGTGCGTACGAGCGAGAGGTCTTATACTAAGATAGTTAATCGGGTTCGGATCCAGTACCCGTTTCATTGCCATAATCTTTAATATCCGTGCGAGGCGTATCGAAGCGTGCGTACGAGTGGATCCCGTACCCGTTTCATTCCCATTGTCTTCTTTAATATCCGTGCGAGGCGTATCGAAGCGTGCGTACGAGCGAGAGGTCTTATACTAAGATAGTTAATCGGGTTCGGATCCAGTACCCGTTTCATTGCCATAATCTTTAATATCCGCGTAAGGTGTATCGCAGCGTGCGTACGAGCGAGAGGTCGCGCGCCCGAAACGCTACATAGAGCTTATAACGTTTTATATCTCAGAAAAAGGGGGAAGAGGAAGAGCAGGTGATGGGCGACGAGAGGTCGCCGAGCCCGATGGCGAGCAGGGAGAAGGATCGCGAGCTGCTCATCCCTATGGCAGACGGAACCGCCGACGCCGACCACCCCGACGCCAAGGCCTCCTCCTCGTCAGCCTCCGTTCGCACCCACAGCTCTGGTCGAGAGGTCGCCACCCAAGCCCCCTTTCCCTCGATCTGATCGGATTCCCGTTCGGTTTGATATTCTTCGCACGAATTCATGTTTTCGATGATGGTTTCTAGAGTTTCGCCAGGTCTGATTTGTCGCGTTGGTTGTGGTGTTAGGGTTTGTTTCTCATTTGCCTTCTCGGAATTCTTTCGTTAGAATTTGTTGGCCCGAGAGCATACAAGGATGCCCCTTTGGTTTCATGAGGTTGATTAGGTTCATATGGGAAGCCAGTCGAACTTGTCCCTGCCATTTCTTCAGTGAAATCTGTTGATTGCACGCTCGTGTGTGTAAATAGTAGCTGAAGCTTATCGAAGCATATGTGATGAGGTACTCAATCCTCGTATGTCTTGTAGTATCAACATAGAAGGGAGTGATTGTCTTATCTTACGCCTCGAGGTTCAAGAGCCTATATTGATGCTTTTGATTAGAGTTATATTGCCAAATATCTGTTCCTGTTCCTATCGTAATTAGCACCAGCAAATTGCACGTTAATATGTCTAAGATATTTTATTGCCTCTATTTTGACTTATCATAAGCTGCCACTAATGACACCCCAATTTAGTTCCACATCAGGAGTGAGAAAAGAATTAAATTGATCTATAAGAATGTGTTCTATTATTAAAAAGATCATTGGAAGTAAGAAAAATACATAAATTGGTCTATAGGGGTTTGATGAGTACATGACTGTAAACCTAACCTTAAGCATCTTATTGAGATGATCAATTAGTGTATTGGGTTAGTCTCAATAAGTTGATGAGTTGGTTATCCTCGAGTCGGATTGTGAGAGAAGAACTTGTTGGCCTTGTTTGAAAGAAATTTATTCCCATAAAACATCTGCCAGGATTTGTATTACTTCTATGCTGTTTAATACTGTCTTTGTGAAAAACTTACTTTTATTGTTCCACTTCTACATGTAGGCTTTTTATAAAGTGATCCGCAGTTGGGCCTCAAAGAAGTTTATGACAGGATGGTAAGCTTTTCCCTTATCATTCTAACTTTTTCCCTATTTGTAGCACTAAATGTATCACTTTATGCTGTGCTTCTTCCTTGTTCCATATCCTAACTTCATATTTTAACTTTCCATAAGTGTTCTTTTGTTTGAGCGGCTGGAAACTTCCACTGGTTTGAATGATGCTGAATCATTCTGATTAAACCTCTTTGGACAAGCAGGTGTTCTGAATCCTTCATAGAGTTGCTCGTTGGACATGAAAGTGAAATTTCCTTATCTTTTTTGTGTATTTTCTGAACCGAATACATTTTTCACTGTTATTAAATTGGGTTCCTATGATGCTGTTTTTTTCTCGCCTCTGTATTTAGGACAAATGCATTATATGATGAAGCATACTTGAAACATGTTCCAGGCCAGACTCTAGTAGATTTCAGTGGAACTTTGTTTATACTGATACTATAAGAATGCCATTTTTTTCTTATTGTTAGTGTCTATGATGTGGATGAAGTTCTAGTTGGAATCAAATGCATCTTTCAACCTTTCATTTTAAATATTTTCTAAATCTTAAATGAAATTGGTCATTTCATTTTCTATTTGACAGCTAAAGGGTGCATGTTTTTTCTATAGCTGTCTCTTTACACCAGTCAATAATTTGGACTATATTGTACCTTGATCCTTAGGCTGACCTGAGTGAAATCTTAGTTCCTGAACTACAACTGTTATCTTTTGCAGTGTCATCCTATTTCCAATTGCAATCACCTTCTATATCACCTGGTGGTTCATTCATTTCGTTGATGGGTTCTTTTCTCCAATCTATGCTGGACTTGGGATAAACATATTTGGTATGAAATTTGATGTTTATCAAATATTATTTTTTGTATTTTTGTCAAATAAAGAAAATATCTGTCAGCAGATGTCATGGATAGACTAGTACACCATTGTTGATTTTTCTTTTCGTTGTTGTTTTCTCCTCAAGTTGAGCTTGCCTTGTCTCTACTATGAAATATTTAGAGTTATACATTGTCTAGTGCTCATTCCATATCTATTGAACTCAGGGTTTAGTAAGTTGGAAAACACTTTGTTCTTAATACTCATAGTCAGCCAACATTTGGAACACCCTAAGATAAAAAGTGTTTCTTATGTTTTAACTCCCATGCTCATTGTCTATCGGTTGAAGTAGATTTTTGGATTTTCTTTTCCCCTATAGGACTTGGCTTTGTGACTTCAATTACATTTATATTCTTGGTTGGAGTGTTTATGTCATCTTGGCTGGGGGCATCCGTACTCGGCCTTGGTGAGTGGTTTATCAAGCGAATGCCATTTGTTCGGCATATCTACAATGCCTCAAAGCAAATAAGTTCTGCTGTATCACCTGGTAAATTTTCTTTATATGTCTTCTCTTAGTTCTTTTATTACATGTTTATGCATGTGTTAATTATTTTCTCAAACCACAGACCAGAACAAACAAGCATTTAAGGAAGTGGCTATTATCAGGCATCCTCGGGTTGGTGAATATGCCTTTGGATTTATCACTTCAACTGTCGTTCTGCAGGTCAATAACAACTACCATTTTTTATATTGTTTTGTCTTTAT
Organism: Musa balbisiana; assembly: GCA_004837865.1. Taxonomy (NCBI): domain Eukaryota; kingdom Viridiplantae; phylum Streptophyta; class Magnoliopsida; order Zingiberales; family Musaceae; genus Musa; species Musa balbisiana. Next base: position 23,421,887 of record CM017193.1, on the reverse strand, counting down.
TTGTAAAATAGTTCATCCACACATTTATTTGGTGCACGTTTTCGCTCATGTACATGTGTTGTGTTGGATATTCAAAAATTGGTATATGAAAAGCCACATTTTTTATTGTCATGTTGCATCAATAAAGTCTTGGCCCCTAATTGATGTGTTTGAAATGATATGATTCTATGAGTTCTTTTCTTTAGAAGTATATCCAAAAAATTGGAAACTTTTGGTGTTTGGTTTTCAGAATAAACTTGATGATCAAAGTGACACATTTTTTATGGAATAGGAATTCAAGGATATGATTTTCTATGAGAGATAAACTCTTCGCTGGTCCTTAGTGATGTCTGACCTATAGTTTGACGTGTTAGTTGAATCCAATAATTGTACATTTGATCCATATTGATGTCAAGGCCAATCTGATTTCAGTCAATTTCTCAATCATATTGTTAGATATGGGTTGGAATTGGCCAGAACAGATTGAAGTCAGCTAGAATTGATTGATCTTTTTGACCAATTCTAGCCAATTTCTAAGCACGAAGGAGACGAAAATGAATAAGCATGAAGCAAAGGAAAGACAAAAGATTCTTGTGATGACGTAAAATAGAAAAGGAGATGCATATTGCTATCTTTGCTTTTAATAATTGGTGCAACCATCACATTCCATATTTTCTATCCATATTTACATGAGACACGGAGAAAATAACAAAGGGGGAGATGATAGAGATTAATCTTCATAACTTCTTGAAAGTAGGAATGCGATTATAGATAAGCTAACTGTCATAGAATTTTCTTTAATTCCAAATCTTGTGGTCAATCTTTAAATCAAACCCATTCCTTAATTTGTCTTTGCATCACCATCACCCAAAGGAACACTGGAGTCATGGTGGTGATGCTATTGCTATCTTCATAATCACACAGGTTGATAGGTTTAAAGTCATTATCACAATATACTCTTTATTATATTTTATTGTCATCATATTTGTTGGACAAGATTTGTGAGAACTTAAATGAGATTTTGGTGGGGTTATTAAAAAGAATATGGAAATTTCTTTTCTGGTGTTCCCAAATGATATATATACTGAATCAGGGAAGATGTATTGCTTAACACTATGATCTGTTTTTGTACTGAACGTGTAGTTTTGGCAAGTTGATGTTCTTTAGGTGTTCTTATAAAGGTGTTTATGTGCATGTGCATGTTATAGTCTGTTTGAAGCATCTTACGAAATTCTACTTGATAATTATTTATCATCTTCCATCATGATATCCCCTTTCAGTAATTGGTCATTTGGGACTATGAATAAATGCCATCACTTAGTTCCTTCCATTATGCAACAGAGTTACAATGGTGAAGAGGAACTTTGCTGCGTCTATGTTCCAACAAACCATCTGTACATCGGTGATGTTTTCCTTGTTAACTCCAATGATGTCATAAGGCCAAATCTCTCTGTCCGTGAAGGAATTGGTAAGTTACAATCCTACTTTTCCTGCTTGAAGTTTCCTTCCATCATATCATTATATAAGACTGCAACTCTGGAAAGCTCTGGTAGTGATTTATCAGCTCGTCCATTTTAACCCTGAATCCATGTTTAAATGCAGAAATCGTCGTCTCAGGTGGCATGTCAATGCCGCAAATTATCACGACACTGCATCAATGTTGAGTACTTGATGGGGATCTAGAGCTAGTAGAATCTGATACCAATATGTTGCTTCTTAAGTTTCCCTTGGTTGGAGCTCAGGCTACACTTTTTTTTTTTTAAACTTTTTTAGGTTTTTTAAATCTTACTTATACTTCCGTCTTACAAGTGCCTGAAATGATTCTAATGTACCCGAGGAAACAATGTATTGTAAATTGTAATAGTTTTACTTATCTTTCCATCGATATTACTCTCCGATTGTTCCTATACCTTGACTACCGTCAGCTGTTCTTCAGGTGATACAAAATGTTGATAGTTCTCTCTGCTCTCTTTCTGCATTTAAGGACTGCTATTTTTCCATTCGTTTGTAACAGTTTTGCTCGTGCATTGATCCAAGCACTTGTTGCCCGCTCCGGCTCTCCCTTACCTCTGTGGATGCTGTTGATCCCACCCACGTTGTTGGCCTCCCAAGACTTCCTTAGCTCCCTTGCAACATTCTATTCTAAGAATAAGTTTAACAATGTTCGTTTACAAATGTAATGCGATAATTTATTGTTCATTTAAGTGGTGGGTTGTAAAGGAAGTTGAAGGCGGCAAGGGATCGATCATGACGAGGTCAAAGAGTAGGCGGAGAGAAAGGGGGAGGTCATGAATGCCATGGTGAGGCGACAAGGAAATCGAAAGGGGCTGGAGATGGTGGAGGAATTTGGATGCGATCAAACGAGTCATCCAGTGATGAGATCATGGGAAAATTAAAATCCTCAAACGGAGGAGAGGAAGACAAAAGGCCAAAAGGCGGTGGAGGGGAGGGATAAAGGGGTCATCCCGTGAAGGGATCATTGGAAGTCAAAATCATCAACAGAGAGGAGGAAAACAAGAGGGTGGAGGTGGTGGAAGAAAACAATGAAGGGATCTTGCAACGAAGGAGTCATCCCATAAAGGGATCTTGGGACCGTGAAGCGATTTTGGGAAGTCAAAATTGTCAATGGAGGAAAAGAAACGGAAGGCAATGAGAATCATTACTCAAGGAGAAAGATCAATAAGAAAGAGAAGAGGAAGAATAAGGACAAGAAGAAGAGAGATGAGGCTGATGTGGTGACGATGAGAGACATTTAAAGTATCGAAAAAAATATTGACGACGGAAGATATTTAAAATAAAAAAAAAGTATTAATCGAGAAAACTAAAAATTGAGTCACTTTTCGAAAAAAAAATAAAAATAAGTTATTTCAATGAACTCGAAAAAACCTTAAAAATTGATGTTTTTTCAATGAACTCGTCCATGATATTTATAAAAAATACATACAGTCCCAAGTAAAATTTCAGAAAAATAATCCTAGATAAAAAGCCCAAAGGCACCCCATTTTATTTTGGCCACCCAATAACTATTTATTAATTTTATTTTAAAAAATTAGTAGTTTTATCATGAACATCTAGAGCTATCGTAAAAATCCGAGCATATATTTTCATTACTCGAAAAACTTTTACCGGTTCGGCTGCGGGATCGTTGCTTTCTATTGCGATCGGGGAAGCAAAGATTCTAGTCCGTTGGATCCTTTACCTTACACAGTTGCGGACGGCCGAGATGCGATCGCCACCAAGGCTCTCACCAAGTCCAAACCCTAAAACCGTTCGGTACCCTCTATAAATACTCGAGAAGGCGCTTCGTCCATATCTCGTACTTGTTTTTCCTATCTTTGTTGCTTTTCATACTCAAGTTCTCGGTTTTCTTGTCTTCTTCTTTTCTTTCTCTCCTTGGTTTATGGAATCCATCGCAGGAGGAGGGCGATGACGAATGTGATTCATCAACGTCTCGGTCGTCGTAACGGCGGCATCGCCGCCTTGCCGACCATCCTGATATATCACCACCCATATTCCGAGTCCGACTCCCCCGCCCTCTTCTTTTCCCTGCTTCCGATCTTTAGCTACGAAGTCTTAATTGCCGTCTTCTGTTTTTCTGATCTCTCGTTTGGCTGATGATTATACTAATGTTTAGTGACAAGCATATGTCTGATTTTCTTCCATGTGGAATCGATTTCGTTATGAGGCCACTTTCCCATCTTGATCATGAGATCTGATGAAACTTTTGCTGCAATCAACAATAAGTGTCTTGATGTGATTGCTCTCGGACCATTGCTTTGTTTCTGAATCTTTCATCTATTGACAATAAACTTAATGATATTTTTTATGTTGGGTTTTTATCGGTCGGATTGAGGGGTCGCGTGATGATCGGATGCATAGTTCAAATGATAACCCCTTTTTTTAGGGTTATGATTATTTGAAACGTCTTTCGCTCCTATCTGATGACCTCCACATCTTATTGTTTGCCTTTTCCTCTCTTTCATTACTTAGATCTCTATAGCTATGGATTAATGTGTATTAATGCGATTAATGAATACATAATACTGAGAATTGCGGGTTAAGTGATTCTTCTGCCGTCATCTATGAATTCATATTCGTTGGTGCAGAGCATAATTTATTATGATGATTTTGTTGTTTTATTTATTTGTTTTGTAGATATCTTCTTTATTATCTCATTTGCATTGTGAATACTGTACTTAATTTGACCTTAAATTATCGGAACAGTGAAATCTTTTTGTAGGGATTAATATGAATCTAACAACCGTATTGTTTGTAAGCTGTGTTCGGTCATCTAAAATACGCCATTGCTGCTGCCCATCATCGAAGAAATTCTATGGAACGTACGCACCAGATTGAACCACAACGTGATGCGGGTGGGCGAAAAGGCTAAGGAGTCCAGGATTTTGAAGTCTCTTTTGTAACACTGATTTATCATGTAAAAACTTGGATCACTATGATTTATAGCTCTTAGAACTCTGTTCGACTAAACGCTGCTGCCGCCCACCTTTTGTTTGGTTAAACGTCCGTGAGAGTCCTTATATAGTTTTGTTGTACTTTGAAAGAGCATTCTTCTCTTCACTACTAATAGTCGGTCTGAAGTTCTTATTTGAACTAAGTAATATAGCAACGTTGAATCTCGTGCAAAAGCTTTACTGACATCTGTTAGCCTACTGCCATCTTCATCATCTTCCTCACCCAATAAGATCCAATATTAAGCTTTTTAATCAAATTTGTTGTGAAATAATGTCGTGGTAATGTAAAATTTGTGGGTAAATCATGTTTTATCTTTCTTTGGTTGAACGATATTGATGATTAATCGGGTTTTGATCTTTTATTTAGCTATGAGATTAAGCATGTGTCAGGTCAGATTTAAGTTCAAACAGGATGAAACAGGTACTGTTTTCTGCGCATCGCAATTCCTAATATTTTCCCTATTCATCGAATGTGTTCGCTCTGTTCATTTTGTGTTGTTGTCCACGAGACTCGTGAAATAAATGGCGTGGAAAAGGGCTATGAAGGCTGTATAAATATATTGCTCGCCTAGTATAAAACTACAAGCGACCAGCATGTAGATCTGTACATATATCTACTCGCTAACCCCTTCCATGCATGCAGACGAGGCGTTCGACAAAAATACCCCTTTTTCTGTCGCAAGTTGTCTATCGCTTAGTCACATGCGTGAGATGGCCTGTGTGCCTGTGACACAAGGAGCCAAGTCACAAGCCAACAAAGCCTCCGCCTCCATCCCAGATTCCTTCCTACAGTTGCCTTATTTTACGGCATGGTGTATCCATGTTGTTGCGACTTGCAGCCCCTTTCCTTCTCATATGTGGCCATCAAATTGGTGGGCGTGTTTTGGTCCTCGTTTATAGAGGAAGAGAGCATCTCCATGCACTTCGTTTTCCGTAGGAACAAGTGGTACGAATATACTGTACACCGTTCAAAGTGCTCGTTAAATGCAAACCGACCGTTGGTAATTAAGATGTTACAACACCCTAACTTACTGTTAATCGAAGTGTTTAGGCTGTATACGGTGTTGATATGAATAATCCACTCACTAATCCTTCCGAAGAGTAGGCATTAAATATATGGATCACGAGCCACACCGCCATCGTTGGCTGAAGCATCCATTGAGGAGGGAGGGAGGGAGGGATACAAGCACATGCAAACAGGCGTTGACGATGGAGAAGTCCAACAGTAAAAGAAGCAGTAATATCAGCGGCAAGCTGAAGCATCGTTTTGCTCAGCTGCTGCTCGGCTCCTCGTGCTCCACCACCATTGCGGCCGCCATCGTTGGCCAGACCAGCGCCGGCCCGCAGCACCCGGAGGCCGAGGAGCCCGGTCCGGGTCGCCGCAAGCATGATCTGGGTGTCGTGCATGTCCCTGTCCACTGCAGCGCCCGCCAGGTTTCTGATCAGTTCCTTCCTCTGATGACCGAGGAGGAGGAGGAGGTAGAAGAGAAAGGGAATGAGAAGAAGAAGGAGAGGAGGAGTGTTGTGATCGGGTCTGTGAACTACTATGATGCTAAGCAGAGGAGCAAGAAGGCTTGTGGGAGTAGGACGAAGGGTCGGAGAGTGGAAGCAAAGAAGCTGTTGTCCAACTCTTATGGATTCACTAGCTCTTCTTCCTTGGATGCCAAGAACGAGCTCCGTCTCTTCAGCAGCGACGAAGCGCCGGAGGAAGAGTCAGGGACTCTGTTCTCCTCAAAGAGCTTCTCCTCCGACTCCTCCGAGTTCTACCACCACACCAGGAAGAAGAACAAGAGGAGGAGCAAGAGCATGAAGTCCACCCGGCGGCCGCCGAGAAGGCACGCGAAGCACGTCCGAGGGCGTTCCTGCGGTGGGATCGACCAACTGCGGCCGCTGGTCTCCATCTCCTCGAAGGAGAAGAAGGGGACGCCCAGCGCAGGGTTCGCGGTGGTCACGCGGTCCTGCGACCCCTACAACGACTTCCGGAGCTCCATGGTGGATATGATCGTGGAGCGCGGCATGAGCAGAGCTCGCGACCTGGAGCGCCTCCTCAACTCCTACCTCTCCCTGAACTCCCCTCGCCACCACCAAGTCATCCTCGAGGCATTTGCCGACATATGGGAAGCAATCTTCGGCAAATAGCAGATTTAGCAGCGTAGATCATAGCCTTCCTCCTCCTCCTGTTGTTATTCCAATCACCACTCTCACGGTGTAATCGACGGTTAATCCGTACTGTTCTTCGCCATCGCCGTCGCCATTGTTGCTGTGTCTTATCAAAACGCGTTCTGTTTGGCTTTCGATTGCTGGACACATGCAATGAACCGAGCGTGCGTGACGTGTACTTTCCTGCTCGAGTTAATGTTGAAAAATATAACGAAGAATAGGATGAAAATACAAATAACAAACAATTAAAAATAGTTATACCTTCCTTCAACAAAATTATTATAGATTTGATGTAAATAATTTTAATAAATATGATAAGCCTTTAGAAAATCTGTATTAAGTAAACAATAAAAAATCTTCAAAGAAAAATGACAAAATGTCTAATTCAATCATTTGGAAAGTTGTCAATAAAGAAGAATACGATGTGTTAATAATTTATTCTCAAATATCTATTTATAGATATTTTTATAAAAGACACAAAAATAACTATCAAAATAGGAAATCACATTTTGAAATAAATCTTTTGAAAAGAATTTTTTTATTTGAATAATTTATAACAATCTCCCACTTGTTCAAATTTAAAATTTTCTCCAAATGATTAAATAGTATTTATGAATAAAGTAATATATCTTTCAATTTGAATATTACCTTAGTGTAAACATCACAAAGTGAAGTCGAAATCTCAAATAGCATAAAAGCTTTGAATTTGTTATTCCTAATGACAATACCAGTGATATTACACACATAAATATAATATTTTTATATTTCTCATAAATTCTTACTTAGCCCTAATATGGCCTTAGGCACATCTAAGTTCATGAACTTTTATGAGAGAAACTCCAACTCTCAGTTGAAGCGGCACCACTTCTAAGTTTATATAGATGAAGTTCTTACAATATCTTTGTCACTCTTTGCGATACTTGTCCTAACTTGACTGAACTTCATTAAGAATATAATTAACTCAACCCTCATTCGGTGTCAACCAGCACTTTAACATCTTTAGATGAGACTCGTAAAATATTTTAAAGTGCTGAACCACTTCACATTACTCATTTCATTTGAACTCTTCATTACTCATTTCATAATATTGAGTAGGGTTGCTATCATTGGTGAATCCTTTATTAAAGGAGTTTTACCCCTATTCATTTTGATGTTGATCTCACAACTTCTCTTATAAGAGGTTTAGTAAACGAATCAATCAAATTCTTACTTGTTTTCATAAATCTGAGTGAAATAATCTTACTCTTGATTAATTTCCTCATATAATCATGCTTAAGACTTATGTGTCTTGACTTTTCATTATATATTTCACTATACACATGAACTAAAGTGGCTTGACTATCACAAAGTATAGAAAATAAATTCATATTATTAGAAGTCAATGAAATTTCTAATAGAAAGTCCATCAATCATTCAATCTCCTTTCATAAAATTTCTAATAGAAAGTCCATCAATCATTCAATCTCCTTTCATGCTTCTGCTAGAGCAACAAATTTTAATTTCATAGTTGAGTGAGTTATACACATTTGTTTCTTGTTCTTCCAAGAAACAGCGGCACCTCCCAAGGTAAACACCCAACTAGTAGTGGATTTGTTATCTCCGAAACTTGATATCTAACTTGCATCAGTATATCCTTCTAAAATAGTAGAAAATTTTGAGTATTATAGGCTATAATCTTTTGTCCATTTCAGGTACCCAAGAACTCTTTCAATAGCCTTCTAATGCTCTATATTTGGATTACCAGTAAATTTACTCAATTTATTAACTACAAATGCTATATTAAGTCTTATGCACTGTGTTGCATACATAAGACTTCTTATAACACTTGAATATTCTAATTGAGCCACTATTCTTCCAATATTCTTGACTAATTTAATACTTAGTCAAACGGGATATTTGCTTCTTTGATTTTTAAGTGATTGAATTTCTCTATGTTATGAGTTTGACTCAAAACATATCCACCACTATTTCTTTTTACCTTGATACCTAGTATGGTATCAACTTCCTAAGATCTTTCATCGTAAATGTTGAAGATAGAAACATCTTTATTTCTACAATATATTTCATGTGTCATTGCTCACTATTAGCATATCATCAATATAAAGACAAACTATCATCGTATAGTCATCACAAGTTTTAAGATAAACACATTTATCTATAACATTGTGAATAAATCTATTAGAAGAATTGTTGCATCAAATTTCTCATGCACTATTTTGGAGCATACTTTAAACCATACAATGATTTAATAAGTTTACACATTTTATGTTTATTTTCCAGTAGAACAAAACTTTCAAGTTGTTCCATATGTACTCCTTATCAAGATCTCTATCTAGAAATGTCATTTTGACATTCATTTGATTAACATAAAAATAAAAAATTACTGCTAAAGTAAAAATAATTCTAATAGTTCTGATCCTAGACACATGAGCATATGTGTCAAAATAATCTATTCCTTCATTTTGTCAAAATCCTTTAGTAACTAACATTGTTTTAAACTTTTGGTGAGTACCATTTGTATGATACTTTTTACAAAATACTCATTTACAAGTAATAGGTTTAGAGGCAAAAGGTAAGTCGACAAGTTCCCAAGTGTAGTTTGACATAATAGAATCCATCTCATTATTAATAGCATCTTTCCAAAAAGTAGCATCATGAGAGGCCATAGCTTCTTTAAACGTTTTAGGATTATCTTTCACTTATAAAATAAAAAGAATTATTTTTAAGACTCTCACATTAGTTCCTTCTACAAGGTAAAAGGAAATATTTTAAGAATTACTTCTCCTTAATTCATAAGATTGCTCTCCAATTTCTTGTGAACTTGATTGATGTCCAATCAAAGGAATATTAGATTGCTCACCAACCTTTTGAGATGTCTCCATTAGTGACTCTTTACTAGTTGAAGGATGAACATTATTACTTGATGTCATTAAGTATTTAAAGAACTCCTCATCTCTAGATTCGATTATGATATTAGACTCCAAATTAAGAAGTCTATAAGCTTTATTATTTGAGGCATATCCTATAAATATATGTTTGATTCCTCTATGTCTCAACTTTATCTTTTAAGGATCATTATTCTTACAATATGCAAGATACCCTTACATTTTATAATAACTAATGTTAAGTTGTCTTCCTTTCTATAACTTATATGGAGATATCTTATTTTATTTAGAGAAAATTTTATTTAAAAATATGATATGTAGCCAATATCGTTTCTCCCCACAAATTATAAGATAATTTAGCTTGCAACAACATAGCATTAATCATCTCTAGATAAGTTCTATTTTTTCTTTTTACTAATCCATTTTTCTCAGGTGTTCTAGGTGTTGAACATTCATGAATTATGTCATATTGTTCACAAAACAAGTTAAATTCATTAGGAAAGTATTCTCCTCCTTTATCACTTTTTAAAACTTTAATTTTCTTCCCTAATTGATTTTCAACTTTTGCTTTATCTATTACTTCCTTTTATTAATATCTCATTTAATTCACATATATCAGAATGTATTAAGTTTAACAAATTAGTATACCTTTCAATACTTTTGAAGGGTTTCTTCCTCATCTTTGATTTAACATGAATTTTATATTTATTAAGATAATCAAAATGATAATTTATTAAGCCACACTTAATCATTCTTTTAATATTGTTAATTTCAATATGTGCTAATCTATCATGCCATAATGAATAAGAATCAACAATATAAACAGAAGCAACATCTTTATTAAATTTAGAATCATTATCTAACAATAAATAATTTGACCATTCTCTCAGCAGAATAGTCTTTTCCAATAAAAATTTCATTACGGGATAGAATTAATTTTCTGGATTCAAATACAGATTTAATTATAGATTTGCTAAAGAGATTCCCACTCACTAAATTTCTACTCATATATGATATATGAAAAACATTAGTAAGAGTGACTTTATTTTCTGAAGTGAAACTTCATTTCTCATTTGAATCTCTTGCTCTTCCGTAACTTTTTTGTAAGTTTTGAAGAGTGTCTCGTCATAGCAAATATAGATAGTAGCATAAGTATTATATCACTAATCAGAAATCTTATCAAATATGGCATTCACTTTGCTCACCGTAGCAATTATATTATCATCTCCCTTAACGGAGTTGACTTCTGATTACTAGCTTTTCTTAAATTTGCAATCCCTAACAAAATGATCGGATTTTTCACAAACAAACCAACTTTCACTCTTTGGCTTCTTAAATTTTCTTTGATCCATTTTGGGGCCAAAATGATTCTCTTTATTTTGCTTGCCTTTGTTGGAATTCTTAGGCTGATTTATAGCATTTGCTTTTATATTACCAAAAGAGTTCTCACTCTTATATCTCATCCTTGATTCCTCCTCGATTTAAAGATGTTTTTGAATTTACTCTAAAGTAATATCTTTGGAGTCATACAAAATCTTCTTCTTGTACCCTTTCTAAGATGAAGGCAACTTAGCTATTATAGCCTCTACTTGAAAAGGTTCAGGAAGTTCGATTTTTTCAGCCTTCAATTGATTAACAATAACCTGCAGCTCATGCACTTGTGCTAAGATTGGCTTGTCATTCACAAACTTGTAATCAAAATATTTAGAAATAAAAAGTTTCTTTGTACCTTCCTCCTCGGCATGATATTTGAATTTCAAAGCGTTCCAAATTGCTTTTGTAGATGGTTCCATTGTATAAAGATCATCAAGCCAGTTCGAAAGAGCATTGAGAATGTGTCATCTACACATGACTTCATCTTCCTTTCTCTTCTTTTATTCAGCCTTGACTTCATCGATATCATCGTCGATTCGATTAGAAATTGATTGAAGATTTAGATCGAGCACATATAAGATTTTCAAAGTAATCAATATGAACTTCATCTTGTCTTACCAATGGATAAAATTCGTTCCATCAAAATGATTCAAACGAACAAAATCTTGATTCAATATTTTGATGGTATTTGTGGCCTCTATGGGGAATTTGTATAAACTCACTAAATATCATTTTTAGATTGTTGGAAAATATAACAAAGAAGAGAATGAAAAAAATACTATTAAAACAAATAACAAACACAAGATCAAGAATACTATAGAAAATATAGTTAAGCTTGAAACGTATATAAATACTTTTCTATAAACGATATTTGCACCCTTTTTTCAACAACATTGCTATAGGTTTGATGCAAATAGTTTTAGTAAATATAACAAGTCTTTAGAAGATCTGCATTGAGTAAACAATAAAAAATTTTAAATAAAAATTAAAGAATATCTAATTCAATCATTTAGAGAGTTATAAAGAAAGAAAAAGAATATGAAAGAAATTTATTCACAATTTACTTTCAAATATCTATTTATAGATATTTTTACAAAAATATAATTTTTAAAAAATAACTATCAAAATAACTATAAAGGAAATCATATTTTCAAATAAATCTTTTGAATTTTTTTTAAAATTTGAGCGATTTATAACAGTTATAGCACCCGACAATAAGAACATACCATCGTTGCTTGTATATATGTGGATAGCACATTAGCTTTTGTCCTCCATGAGTAAAAGAACAGTCGGTGTTAACAATCAGAGTAGATGACATAGTTACGTAGGAATGACCGATCCTTCTTCTCTCATGATTGGATGTCAATGAATACAAAAATCATAACTAGAGAAGACATCAAAAGTGTTTTTATTAGCCCAAAGACTCGTATCAAAATGACAATATGTGCATAAATTTGTCAAAGAATTATATCACTATAAATATTTTACTAGACTATTATAATCTCAGATATTATTTACTAAAATTATTATGGTTCTAATATCAAATATCACGATCTAGGTTTAATGGATTAATTAATTTATCAATTTTGTTTCACTCAAATCATTAATCAAAATATTTAAATTAAAATGCATATATTTATATTAAAATTGATAATAATATAAGTAGATTCAAATTAAAATTGATAGTAATATACTTATCAGATGGTAAATCCACGTTGCATGTGAGACTCTACGTGTCATAACTTTAACTCCAGAGCGAGCGTTTAATCGAACTGAAATGGGCATCGCCGACGTTTTCCTCGTCTGCAACCATTAGCTTCCAGCAGTTCTTCATCATCAACACCAAGTCCAACGCTGACTCGTTCAACGACCCACATCACACCTTGTGATGGCGTGGTGGGGTTGATAACTTTAGGTGAACGACACGTACTCCCATCTGTCATTCCATGCACACTACACACATCACATACATATGCATATCACTAGTTGTAAGGCGTTAACATCAATGGTATTTTGGTAGCTTAAAGGTCAAGCTGTACATTCATTCATTCATTAGAAGAGGAAGCAGGAGGAAGAAGAGATGATGACAGGGACTGATCTTAGCTGTAGTTTAAGTAAACCAAAGGAGGAAGTAATAGGTAAGTGGGCATGGCAGTTGAGCTGACATGAGGACAGTTGGGACACCGCTGCTTCCATCTCTCCTTCATCGTCTCCGTGGATGCATCTCCTGTCGTCCACTGGGATCGATGTTGTGGTTGACGCGTCCCCAACCTCTTCCCAACTCCCAAAATCTCTCTCCACCAATCCTCTCCTCTATAAATCATCCATGGGTTGCTCTGATGCAGCACTCTTCGATGGAGAGGTTGGAGGATGAAGAACAAGCCCAGCTCGCACCGCCAGCCTCGGGCTCCACTCTGTGCCCTCCTCCTTACGTGAGGCAACCTGCGCCGTTCCCACCTCCGGAGTTGACTTCGGGCGTTGACTTGGGTTCGTTGTTTCAGGTGTTGCATCAGCAGCAGCAGGCGGCGGCGGCGCCGGTGGGCGTGACGGAGGCGACGGTGGGAAGGGGAGAGCTGGTGGTGACAGGAGAAGGGGAAGGGCGGCTCCGGTGGGAGGGGGAAGAAGGTTGGCCGGCCGAGGTTTGCGTTCCAGACGAAGAGCCCGAATGACATCCTCGATGATGGGTATCGCTGGCGGAAGTATGGACAGAAGGCAGTCAAGAACAGTGCATATCCCAGGTGAGAGCTGATCCAGTTCACCATGCAAGCCTTTGTTCTTGATGAGTAGCAGAAGAACTGAAACCTTCAAAGCTCATCAACCAAAAGAAATCCAAGTTTAAAGTAAGAAGAAGAGAAATTAGGGTTTACGTTCTCTTGAAACCACAAGGTTTTGAGTTCTTAATTCAACATGAAAGTATCAGTGGGTTGGCCTTTGTTCTTGATGAGTAGCAGAAGAACTGAAACCTTCAAAGCTCATCAACCAAAAGAAATCCAAGTTTAAAGTAAGAAGAAGAGAAATTAGGGTTTACGTTCTCTTGAAACCACAAGGTTTTGAGTTCTTAATTCAACATGAAAGTACCAGTGGGTTGGCCTTTGTTCTTGATGAGTAGCAGAAGAACTGAAACCTTCAAAGCTCATCAACCAAAAGAAATCCAAGTTTAAAGTAAGAAGAAGAGAAATTAGGGTTTACGTTCTCTTGAAACCACAAGGTTTTGAGTTCTTAATTCAACATGAAAGTATCAGTGGGTTGGCGTTTGTTCTTGATGAGTAGCAGAAGAACTGAAACCTTCAAAGCTCATCAACCAAAAGAAATCCAAGTTTAAAGTAAGAAGAAGAGAAATTAGGGTTTACGTTCTCTTGAAACCACAAGGTTTTGAGTTCTTAATTCAACATGAAAGTATCAGTGGGTTGGCCTCTTAATTAACCATTGCATGCATACTTTTGCATGCTGATTGATCTTTCATTGCATGCATGAATGTGTTGCAGTTCGGACGGTCTTTAGAGATTGAAATGAGTTTCATTATCTAGTTTAAAGATTCTAAAAGCGATAATAGAACCCAAATCAAAACATTCGATTCACAATAGGTAAAATCAAACTATAAGTTTCCTTGAGTTAATATCTCAATCAGATTACAAATCATCTCTCACGAAGATCCTAAAGAATTTATTTATAAGAATAATAAAAATAATAATAAAAAAACTCAAGGTGTTATCTTACAAGATGCAAAGATGTATGGAGGGGTATTTATAGACTAATTAAAAAATCGTAAGCACTCAAGCTTTTCCCTTCCGAATTCACCCTTGTTTTCCAAATAATTTAATTTATATTATAAATCCAAAAATTCTTGGAAATTTTAACAAGAAGTATATCCTACATTACTACTACTTCACAATAAATATGATTCCACTCTACATTTGAAAAGACTGGATGGAACTAATCAAATTTAAAGTTTATTAAGTTGTGGGTCAAAATTCAATATATTTCACCTGTCTCTTTCCAACTTTTAATTCATTCTTTTAATCTTAGAATATTCTCTTAACCTTGCCTGTCAAAGTTGGGGATTTTAATGTGCAATTATCCTAATCTTTATCAAGTAACTGCTTGCTTGTGGTTTGATTATTAGGACCTATAAACATGTAAACAATGAACAACATATGCAAGGGGGCTTGGTTGAATAAAATTTTGTAGCACTAATTGATTATTAGGACCTATAAACATGTGCCTCATCCTTGTACTAATCTCAGATCAACCCATTATGTTATCATCTAACGTTTGCAAATAATTTTCTAGTTGCTAATGCAATATAATTAATACATTCACAAACGCAAACTCTCTTCATTTCTATCTATATTCTCCAATCTTAATATATTTTGGGAGTATGGTGGTCAATTAAAGGAAGCATATGCTGCCAATTAACAGTGGGCTAGTGAGACATACATTCAAAGCTTGTTGGAATATAAACTAAATGAAATCCCAATAACTAGTTAGGTGGAATTAGATTACAAAATATACCAGTTAAGGCTTTGTGGAAAAGTTTAAAATTTAGAGAGAGAGAGAGAGAGAGAGAGAGAGAGAGAGAGAGAGAAAGAAAGGTGATGAAGACCAGGAATCTTAAATTAGTAATTATTATTTTATTTTACTCTTTTTGAAAAGCCAATTTTGATGAACTGAAAAGAAAATAAATACATAATTTTCAGCAAATATTTCTACTTTTAGAGGATTTATTACCAAAACCTCATGCTTTATCTACATTATCTGTGGTCTAGAGGCAAAATGTTCATTTCCTTCAATTTGTAGTTGGCATAATAAAAATATTTGTGCAGATGTGAAGTATGTCCCTGTGGAATCTATTGCAGTAGGCTTCTCAATATATCATGTCTTTTTTACCCAAATAAATAATAGTTAAAAGGGGGATAATTACTCCCTCATCCTGTGAGATCCATAGATTGGAAGGTCGTTCCCCTTTCTTAGAGCTGACTACACCTACTACTAACTCGATGTTGGTAGAAATTATAGAGAAAAAGAGAGGAAAATCTTTTCGATTTTCATCATTTCCACATATTACTTTCCTACTCTTCACATTTATGCTCGTAGAAGAATCTATCCGATGGTATTTTCGATGACTTCTTGTCACACGTGGTATGTTAGGATCCCTTACAATAACAATAATGCAAGTTTTTTTTTTTTTTTTTATAAACAAATTTTATGATTAGGTTTATCAATTTATATTTTACCTATTCACAGATTAATCCAAGGATGGATTTTTGTATCACTGCTCAAACACTCTATTAACCCTTGTAAATGTATGAGAAATCTCAACATAGCATGCATGTATTTCTTCTATCTTCTCTCTTTTTCACATGAACCACATTATTGATTGCATGGATGAAGAAGCTACTACCGGTGCACCCACCACACGTGCAACGTGAAGAAGCAGGTCCAGCGTCTCTCCAAGGACACCAGCATCGTCGTCACCACGTACGAAGGCATCCACAACCACCCCTGCGAGAAGCTAATGGAGGCTCTCACCCCTCTCCTCAAGCAGATCCAATTCCTCACCAGGTTCTGAACCCCTACTGTAAACATCGATCAATAAAATGTACGCATGTATACTCACTCACATGCTCGCTGACGCTGTGTGCTGTATAAATAAAAACATCCCAAACTCCCAACCCATTGTTTGATTCGACGAACGCATGAAATAATTTCCCATTTCTGTAGTTTACATATACATATATATGCTTGTGTTATTTTGCCTCACCATCTTTTTTTTTTCTATATATATATATATATAACATGTAATTATCATTTTCATTCCATCGAAACTCGATATATATATAGTTCAATCAATATCTATGGGATGATGATACTTCATGTCCGCTTATAGAGATAACGAGGAATCTACTGAATATGATGCATTATAATGATACTCGAGGGAAATATTTTTTTGTTAAACCCAAGTCAATAACGATGAAACGATTTCATAAAATAAGATTAATGATCAAAATCGATCATATCAACCCGACTCCCACTCCTGTGTTAAGACTACTTCTGCAGCGACGTGCTAAGCGGAGCCGCCGAGCTCAACCTGCACTCTCACGTCTTCTCCCCTGCGACCTCAGCGATGTGTCGGGCTGCCTTCGACATGCCCACCGAGCTTACTGTTCGACCACTGATTTAGCCGCCTTCCCGAGGCGGACAGCATCCCGCAGCTGAACTCTTTCGAGTCGCAGCGCGAGCGCGCGGCGGCACAGCTTTACGACATGCTTGTGGTGAACTCGTCGACGCTGGAAACGGACTTTGGAGTATGTGGCTGCAAAGTCGGACTTTGGAGTACGATGAGGTGGTGGAAGCGAAGATAAGGTAACTGATGGAGTCGAAGAGAGTGGAATCAAGGAGGGATCACGGCCACGGCCAAACGTAGACGACCAAAAACCTCCTCGTTTGACCAAGGAGATAAAGGCCCACAATTGTGGTCAAAGTCAACAAGAAAAAAGAAAACACCTTTTGCTGGTGATCGAACCCGGGTCACCCACGTGACATACCCGAATACTCACCACCATAGTACTACGACTTTGATATTATTCATGGGTTCAATAAAATAAATATATAATATAAAACAATGAAAATTCAGCTTTTTCAGCGGGGATCATAAAGAAACCCCAAACCCGCGCCATTCTTGCTCCAATAAATATCCACCGTGGTGTTGCCCTAGTGGTCGACCGAACCCTCTTGCTCATGTCCTTGCGCTTCTCCCTCTCCTCCTTGGCCCCCTTTTGTCGGAACGCTGTCCTCTTCCTGATCCCCGCCTCGCGACCTCTCATGGCGCCGACCAAGGTGGTCGCGGAGTACGCCAAGTCCGGCCGGTCCTCGTGCAAGAGCTGCAGTAAGGCGATCGCGGCCGGCGCGCTGCGGCTCGGCTCCTCGGCCAAGGACTCGCGTGGGTTCGATCTCGTCCGTTGGTTCCACGTTGATTGCTTCCCGGCCGCGTCCCTCGCCCTTGCCGCCGCCGACGAGATCGTCGGCTTTTCTTCTTTGAAGGTCCCGCCACGTCTAAGATGCATTGCCTACCGAGTTTCCACTGTTATCTTCTTCGGCTCCCCCCTTACATTTTGGTTTTTGTGGGTGATTCAGGACCACGAAAAGGATGCATTGAGGAAGCTGGAGCCTTCCGCGTCATCAAGCCAAATAACTGAAGAGGTAAGGATCATTGTTCAAGCTAAAGACGTGCTCAAGATTTAAATATTTATTGTACTCGAAATCACCACTCAACAAAGTGGACTGAGAGTGGAGAAAGTGGCGCTTGGCGCTAAATAAAAAAACAACTCATGTCGGACTCTGGACAGAGAATAAGGGTTTTGAAGATGCTTAGTTACTGATTCCTGATAAGCCCTAATCTATGTTCTTTCTTTTCCCTTATCTGTTTAGAGGCGTGCGTGCTTGCATGTGTCTCATCTGGCTGGGAGTTTTCCATGATTACTACTGTCTTAATCTGATAACGCTGAATTATCTTTCATTTTGAAGTTTGATAAATTAGAGAATGCTTTGGCATTTTGGTGTGTGTCTGAGAATCCTTATATTTCTCACGAGTCTTGTATGGTGCAAAAAAGTTGTAGAATTTGCCAATTTTCATGAATACCACAATTTTTGGTATTCATCTTGACTGGCAGTTCTGATTCAAGGATGTTGACAAAATTCTGATTATGTAAACTTTGTTCTTTGATTACCTCTTCACATTCCTGCCTTTCTCTATGGTTGTTCTAGTGTTCTACTTATGTTTTGTTCTGTATCTAGATTAGTTTGGCTGCATTACTGTATAATTGAAATAGATACTACCCAATGAAACAATTTAATTGTATGATGCTTTGTTTATTGAAGAAAGGTTGTTCATTATTTAATTTAGGTTGATTTATCATTACTCTCATAGGTCCACAAAAGATGTCGTGGTGCACATGTGAAGATGGAGGCAAAGAGTTCAAAGAAACCAAAGGTTAAGTTATTCTCCTATTCATCTGAAATAACTATTGTTGTTTTGACTTTAACTTGGCCTCGACTCTCCTTTTAAGATTTGCATTGCGGATGAAGCTGGGAGTGAAGATTTGGTGGAAGAGAGACCAGAGGAACAAAAGGTAGATCTGCTTTTCTACTGAGCTAGATTGTAGTGATAGATCATTTGACTAAATATGTTTGTGCCTATTAGTACTATGCTCCGTGGAAAAAGAGCCCAATTTTGGCTTGTATTTTCTTTGACATTTTTTAGTATGTTAATTCTCATGTTGTTCTTAATGTGTACTGGTAAAATTTTTCACCAAATTGGTTTTCCTATAAGTTTATTTGTCTCTTTGAATGCTCTTTCAGAGGGGGAACTTTACATTCTTGAAGTCTGTATGGTAATTTCTTGTAATTCTAATGTTAACCAACGAAGTTCCTGATCATGGTTATCTTTATATCTTATGAGTGTTTTCATGTATATGAAATTAAGCTACCAGAATCCTTTTGAAGATAATACAAGAGGGCATATTTGCAATTCAATAAAATGCATAAGTTCCTTTAATTCCAGTTAAACTACATACTTATACTGGAAACTATATTTTCTGGTAACACAGAAGTGCAATCAGAAGGAGAAGCGGCATATTTGGAGGAAATGATGTGAGGGAAAACATGAGAATATACCTGAGACAAAAAAGCATATTAAAGCATTACAAGACCACATGAAGACACATACATAGTTATAGGATTAGAATACAAGTACAGCAAAGTAGCAATGTTGTAGTTAATTCCAAATAAAGTACTTTTAGATCAACATTGGAGATGTTTAGAATGAACCATAGAAAATCTGAGTTATTGATCCAGTCATTAACTGGGTTCTTAGTTTGAGAACCTTTAAAAATGCAAGACCATAGTTCTCTTCTAATTCCTTATGAAATTATTACGACAAAAATTAAACAGGTGCTTGAAATCTGCAGCTGATAACAGGCATAACATCTTCTTTCCCTGTTAGTAGGTGATGAATGTGATGGGCTTTGAAGCCAGATGATTTTGCACTAGATATGCTAGGCCAGGCATGCTGAATTTGACTTTTGATATGCACTTTTTCCTGCATCATAGATACCCGTTTTCATGTCGTTTTGTTCTCATTCTTCCCCGATGGAGAACATGGAACTCATGTGATATTGATTTTGATACAAAGTACTGCTTTTCAGGCTGGTTCTCAGCTATCTGTAAATGCAAAACACAATTTCCTACAGATGGATTTTCATATTTCTGACACCAAAGTTAGGTACAAGGTATTCTTTTTTTTACTTTTTTTTCTCACTCTCTGATATTTTTTTCTCTTTTAATGGAAGGCATGGATAATGATGATTGTATCTGTTTTTCATATCCATGCATTCATTATAAATAAAGTGTCTTTTGTTAATAATATGTATCACTTGCAGTCAGCAAACTGTAAATTTCTGTTTTTCTTTTTATTCCAGGATGCCACACTACCACCAAAATGGATAGCCTTTAGGACAATAATTTTTAACGAGAAGGTATGTGTATATTGGATATGAATTACAAATCTGTTGCCTTGACAAAAAAAAAAGGGTTCTTATGCACAATGCACATTGAAATTCGGTGATTTATATTTGACATTCATCATAAGGTTTTGGTTTTTAAAATACGATGCATGATATCCATCTCTATCATTAATTTTTTTATGCAATGTGGCCTGAGGTTTGGACCAAATACTGTATGAGTTACGTTAAATTTTGTACTGCTAGGAAGATGGCTTCCGTGATTCAGAAAGAATTGCTGCATTTGATTTTGATGGTTGTCTTGTGAATACATCTGTGAAAAGGTATGAAATATAAATAGTTAGCTTCTCTTTCATCAAAGAGTTTATTTTTGCAACAGCTAACTCCTAGTTCATTGAAGTGTTTATTAAATTGTCATAGTTTAATAAATTTGGTACATGATATACTATTTCGCTGAAATACTTTTGACTATCTACATATGTTACTTGCGAAGTCTCATTTATGAAGGAAATAGGGAATTGGGAAACAAGGAACGAGAAAGAAATTTTACAAAAGGAAGATGCTTAATCAAAACTTATTGTGTTGCCTGAAATATACATATTAGAAAATTTTAGTGTTTTAAAAAGCGTTAGGCGCTAAAAGACGTCAATGTCCCAAAATGCTCGAGGTGCTAGGCGCTCACCTAGACACCCGCTCGAGTAAAGCAAGGCATTCTAAAATATAAAAATATAAAAATATATAATATAATTGTATTAAAATATATAATTCAATCGAAGCAAGGCATTCCAAAGTCCCAAAATATTCAAGGCGCTAGGCGCTCACCTGAGCACCCACCCGAGTGAAGCAAGGCATTCTAAAATATTAAAATATAAAAAATATATAATACAATTGATAAATATGATTAAAAGTGCTAAATAGGGACTATTATATGGTAATAGTAGTTACCACTTAATAATAATTTTAATATCAGTTAAAGATTAATAATCTATCGTTAATAGTATTTAATCCACTATTACTAGTAGTTAGAGGGGGAGGGGGAGAAAAGAGTCGTCAATAGTGGAATGTGGGGAAGAAGAGGGCGGCGGTGACGGAGGAACTTTTAGACGATGCTAGCGATGATGGAGGAAGTTGCGAACGGTGGCAGTAGCGACAGGCAAAGCTTTAGACAGCGACAGCGGCGGTTGAGGGAACTAGACACAAAACCTAGACCTTCAAAATCATTCGTCGATGGTAGAGGAAGCGTCAAACCTGTGCATCAGCGGTGGAGGTAGTTGCATGTGCACAAAGGCAACGGTGGGAGCAAAGGTGAGTCAAGGTGGCGAAGTAGGGTTTATGGGTTCGGGTCAAGGTGGCGAAGTAGGGTTTGGGGTTTTACTGTTTTGATTAGTTGGTTCAATCAAACCAACTAAGCTACTATTCAACTAAACCAAAGTTGATTATCTGATTTAGTTGCTTTGCTTCAACTAGGTGCTCGCCCGAGGCACTGGGCACCTAGGTTCAAGCGAGCGCCCAGGCGGCGCTTCACTGAAGTGCGTCACCTGACTTTTGTGTGAGGCGCTCCAACCTTGCCTCACCTCACTCAAGCGCCTTTTTAAATCATTGAAAAATTCATATTTGCAAAGCCTTATTTTCTCTTATCCAAAAAGTCATTGAAGTGTCTAGTTTGGCTACCTACCTTTTTATGGTTCGTGAAATACTTCTGAATATCTATATATGTTACTCGTGAAATCTCAATTATGAAGGAAATAGGGAATTGGGAAACAAGGAACGGGAAAAAAACTTTACAAAAGGAAGATGGTTAATCAAAACTTATTGTGTTGCCTGAAATATGCTTATAAGAAAATTCATATTGCAAAGCCTTCTTTTCTCTTATCCAAAAAGTCATTGAAGTGTCCAGTTGGGCTACTTACTTTTTTATGGTTCTTGAAGTCTAGGGCTAGTTGTTATGATGATGTTACATGTAACTCATCTGCTGACATATTTACATATGTAGTCTAGGATATGAACTAAAATGTTTATGATCTAAGGAGCCATGCTTGCTTAGTTTTGGGTTTGAAAAGATCTCAATGCTGGCATAACTTTTGGTCATTTGAGACCTTGTACATGTCACTGCTTTTCTTTTATTTTCTTCTTGTCTATCATGGTATTCATGATTGTGTCTGTGTCTACGATTCTGCATGCATCTCTTCCGCACAGATCATCCTGGCCCCACCAATACTTTATTTTTCAACCAACAGAACAGATGTCTAACTTAATAATCACTTCTGGTGCAGAATTGGTCCTGATGCTTGGTCTCTTATGTATCCATCAATTCCAGAGAAATTGCAAGAACTATGTAACGGGGGCTACAAGCTGGTCTGTCTATGCTTTTCCTCATATTGTCCATATGTATCTACTGTCGAGGGGTTGTTTTTGATACGTTCAGTAACCAAAGATGTGTTTTTTCTTTGATTGTTATGGATTATAGCATCTATATGTCATGTTTCGCATTAGTGATGAAAAAATGGTTATCCAGTTACTTAACTCCATGCTTCATCAATAGGTTATTTTTACCAATGAATCCAATATTGAGCGTTGGAAGAACAAGCGACAACAAGCAGTGGATTCCAAAATAGGACGGCTTGAAAACTTCATCAAGTGTGTTAAAGTACCAATTCAGGTGCTTGACCTTGATTTGATTGTTCACTTTTTTGTGTAGTGTTGTTTGATCAATCTTGTTGCTTCTAGATGTTGAAAGCTCTGTGTTTCTCTATTATTTATCACATCCTTTTATTTAGTCCTGCACTGCTGCACATAAAGATTATCTGTGTCAAAGTCATTGTCTGTGAATTAGCTGTAAAATAGGGAATGTTTGCCAGTTACTCCTCCGGCATTTCCAAAACTTATAATGTTGTTTTTGATATGCTTTTCATATATTCTTTCAGGTATTTATTGCTTGTGGGCTGGGGAAGAACAAGGATGGGACTGATGATCCTTTTCGGAAACCACAACCAGGAATGTGGAAACTAATGGAGGAACACTTCAATTCTAGCATTGCAGTTGACATGGATCAGTTATTTATCTGAACTTGTTATGACCTTGAATTCTTCATTTCAGTAATGTGAAAATTTTAATTAGGATTACATTTAAGCCATTATATTCAAAACAAGGTTATCCTCTTTAAAATCATGCTATTGCAATTTATGCTATAACCTTGTAGGTAAAATCATCATTTCTAATCTCACTTTTCACCCTCTTCATCCTGCACATTTCCACATAGGAAGGTCAGCTGTTAATAATAACCACAGAAAATTTACTTTAAAGCTTCAAACACTTCTTTCAGTAATTTGGTCACAGTACATTGCTTACTCTTTGTAATTAATGTTATTGGCTTATACTGTAGATCCTTTTATGTTGGTGATGCAGCAGGAAGAACTAATGATCACAGTGATGCAGATATAAAATTTGCCAAGGTAATGTGATTGTTTCTCATTCCTCGGTCTAAAAGTTTTGCTTCCATAATTAATCTGGAACAAAATTACTGTTTTTTTTTTAATTAGAACAAATTCAATGTTTTAGACAGATTTCTCAAAACATAGTTTTTTTTTCTTTGATGATGGTAGATTCCTAATGGTAAATAATTCTTTATTGGCATAATTAAACAACTAAAATATTCATATATAGAGCTTATATAATATTTATGGCTTTTTGTACATTATCTCTGACATTGTCACTATGTTTCATGGTGAAGTTTTTACTAATTGTTAAATTTGCAATTTGATGTCAGAAGTTCCTTGCTACAAATTAAACACTCTTTTTTAGTGTAGAGAGTATGCGGTGAATATGAGATATGATCCTATGACCTTACCATCCAACGTCGAAAGCCTCATATCAACTAAACTAGTTGACATCTTCAGATAATAAATGTTTATTGACAACTAAACTGTAAAGTAGGGTGGCACTTGATTCCACTGGAACTTGGTTCGATAGAGATGTGTCGAATATAGCTGTTAACTCAAACTGTCATTTTAATATTGATGTCAAAATTCCAAACCCACAATCGATCTTTCTAGACATGTAACCTTGCTCAACCCGGGTAACATGGCTTATAAACAAGTTACGTTGGCTATGGTCAATGATGATTCAATCGAGGTGCTAAGTTCTCTCCTTTTTTTTTAAACTAAAAGAAACCCTTGTTTCTAGCAACTTGCGTCAAATGTGTGCATATACTTTGTTCCTTGATCTCATATCCGTAAATGTTGTACATTATCAGATATGATATTTATAATCTTTTTTTATTTAGTCTTGGAACCAAAGCCACTAAAATTTCATGTTTACTCTCTGTTAGAAACTACAAGAACTTAAGAAGAAAGCAACACCAATACAAGTTATATTGACCAATTGTATATCCTTTATTCTGGAAGTAGATGTTATATTTGTTGGGATTATTATTATTATTACTTTTTTTGGGGGGGGGGGGGGGGGGGGGGGGGGGGGGGTGGAGGGGGAAGGGGGAATTTTGTGTAAATGACATGATGGGGATTTGGTACATGATAAAACTGCTTTAAGCACGCAAACACAAAAGCTTTTAGTTCTAGCTTCTGTAGCAAGAAAGGCTCCCAAAGAAACTCAATGTAAATGTGTGTTCAACTGAGAAATGAGCTGTCTAACTTGTGTCACTTTTTTTCATCTTCCTTTTCAAAAACAAGACCAATCCCAAGATATATATATATATATATATATATATATATATATATATATATATATATATAATTTTTGCGGTGCATTATGTTAGGATGGATAGGTGCTATCTAACATGTGTCACTTTTTCTCATCTTCCTTTTCCAAAACCAGACCAATTCCAAGAATTTTTTTTTTTTGTTGGACAAATGAAGGTTTGTAGGAAGCTTTGAGTTGGACTTGGCTCCAACCATTTAAAACTCAATGTAACACCTCAACTAGAAAGGAAAGAACAAAATGTGAGTGGAAGCCCTTGCTGAATGATTACACAGTTGTGTGACATGGAGTAGTAATTTTTGACCTTTTGTGTATATTTCGTGTTCCTGAACAGTTATAGTCTGATTGATGATGGCATAAAACATATTTGGCATAATAAGTTGTATGATTTACTGATTGTGGGTTTGCTTGTGGCACTGTAGGTGGTGGGATTGAAATTTTACGTTCCAGAAGAGTTCTTTGGAGCATAAGATGATCTTTCCATCCCCGCCTCAACTTTTTGTGGGTATATATACTTTTTCTTGGTATAGACTAGTGTGGACACCATGGGCGATGTACTTACTGTGTGGTAGTGTGGCTAATCTTCTTCGGTTGGCTCATTGGAGCCAATTTATCTGGTGGCTGCAGAACAAGCAGCGGATTCTCCCAAAAGATTGATCTCAGTCAGCGTCAACGATCTGTTCCGCATGCAATGTATTCACAATCGTGTCTTTTTTATTTATTTATTTTTTCTTTGACCACCCTTACCCTCCAAATGATTGGAAAACACAGCTTTAGCTGTTGCATTGTACAAATTCGGTTGCTGCATGCAGAGGGCATCAACTCTATAAATTCCCCCCTTCATCCGCTGCTGCTGCTGCCTGATAACATGGTTGACGGTGGCCGGGGATGGCAAAAGCGGCTGACCCCAAAGATTTCCGTTTTGATAATCGAACTCTTCTCAACCATTCAGGCAAGGCAGATATATGGTCCTTCAATTTTACTCCTATAAGTTATGCAAGAAGATATGAAACGCTGAACGCTAGGCAAGAGTGATGCTTAAGGGTGTCGAAGTAGAACCTTAGTACAATTTCATGCGGTAAGCATCATGTATAGAAGAAAAATTGAATGTTTACAGTGATCACAACAAAAAGGATAGCAACACTACCGAGGTTCAGCTATACATTTCCCCCTCGTCTCTCTGAACAAAGGATGTCCAGATCTTACATGGGTTCCACAAAAATAGCAAATCCTCAACACACAACACACACAAACAAGTACCACAAACACATATCAATATATCGAGTCAAACCATGAGTTACTACTCCCTTGCCATTACATCCGCAGGTAGGCTGCAGTGCGTGGGGCGCCCGAATCTGAAGTAACTGCAGTTCCCTGATCTCCTGTGTTAATCCCAAAGCCTGAACTGCTTGTGATCATCCCAATCAAACCCCCTCCACGCACCCTGCCCTCTGGACCACAAGACCCGGACTGCTGTAGCACAGAATGTACTACTTTCTTCAACTCCAGCTTTGTAAAGGTCTCTTCTTCAGAAGCAACGTCATTCATCTTCTCAAGTTTAACCGGCACTGGATACTGTGTGGTAGGTGGTCCAAGCATTCCCCCACCATGAACACAGTGGTCCTGCACCAGGGCGCTGTGTGCAGCACAGAGACCAGTCTTGCCCCTAGCATACTTATCACAGAGCGTCTCGCCAACATCAAATTTTGAGACCAGTTGACTCCATGAGCATCGTTTGCCTCCCCCATGTGCTTTACAAAAATCGGTGCTCCCCTGTGCGCTCTTCCCACATCCTTCGAACTTGCACCGTTTGCCCCCGCCGTGGCGGACACAGAAGCTAGTCCGCCCTCTAGCGCTTTTGGGGCACCCAGTGACAGCACACCTCTTTCCACCACCATGTGCCACACAGAACGAGGTTCCCCCATGCACACTCTTCGGGCACACACCTCCACCCTGAAACAAGCACCGCTTTCCCCCACCATGTCCCTTGCAGAAGGGAGTGCTTCCCTCGGCCCCCTTTGTGCACCCCGCAACTGTACACCTCTTCCCTCCACCATGTGCCTTACAGAACAATGTGCTACCTTGAGCACCCTTTGTACATCCATGGAAATGGCAACGCCTGCCACCACCATGAGATATGCACAAGCCCGAGGAACCTTCTGCGCTCTTCGTGCAATTCTTGATTTGGCACCTCTTGCCACCGCCATGCCTGATGCATAAACCCGACTTCCCTCTTGCTGCACGAGTGCAACTCAGGTGGCTGCAGCGCCGACCGCCACCATGGGCGATGCAGTAATCGGTGCGACCTTCAGCACTCTTCGTGCAGCCAAGGTGTTGGCATCGGCGACCGCCGCCATGCGCTTTGCAATAGATTGTCCTGCCCTCAGCTCCCTTTTGGCACTCGGGTCGCTGGCACCTCCGTCCCCCACCATGAGCTATACATAAACTGGAAGCACCT
Source organism: Musa balbisiana (assembly GCA_004837865.1). Lineage (NCBI taxonomy): Eukaryota > Viridiplantae > Streptophyta > Magnoliopsida > Zingiberales > Musaceae > Musa > Musa balbisiana. The sequence goes on along the minus strand of CM017193.1, from coordinate 23,394,325 downwards.
CTTGCTCCTTTCGTACATCCATGGAACTGACAGTGCTTTGTCCTGTTGTTGCGTTTATGGGAATCAGAAATCCCGGAAGAGCAGGCAACTGGGTTTTTTCGACATTTGTATCATGGTTGATGGGAAGTCTGGAAGAACTGCAATAGGATCAGCTTCAGTATGCATTCTCTTTTGGGGAGGAAAGTTACTGCTACCTGTTTCTGGGTTGGGCACGCAAGGTTGAACAAGACATTTCCCAAATATCCAGCAAGATGACGCTGATCCTTCTTCCTCACTAATCTGCACCGGACTTGCAATCACAGAAGACTCCAAACTATAAAGATGTTGGCCTGCAATTGTGTTGACATCTATTAGAGCAGACTCAGAAGACCCTGTTGATAGACTTAGCTGCAAATTGAGCATATCAACAGTATGAGGAGCCTTCAGAGTACCAACTGATGACTTGTTATAACTGAGCATGTAACCATTGCCAATATGCAGCTTGAAACTCAATTCTCGGTTTACAGGGGATTCCTCGTCAGTTTCCTTCACTGAAGACGTGGTGGAAAGACCTGCTGAGCTCATCTTGCTGACCACTGAGGAACTTGGTGACTGACCCAAACCCAGTGCAAGTAATGGATTTTCTGAACCTTCAACTCCATTATTGTCATTCCACTTCCTTTTTGTCCCTTTTAAGTTGGAATTATCCAGATTGGGATGTGAATCCAGAGGTAATTTGATACCTCCTGAATGCATAGAACTCCAAAAGCCAAATCTACTTAAAGAGGGGAGATCAACAGAAAAATCCATCAGAATGCTCTGGTCAATTATTGCTATCTTGAGAGGACCTCTCTATCAATAAACTTGATGGGATAGAAACCAGTTAGCCCGTCTTCCAAGACTTGATTTAACAAAACAATACTAAATCAGAAGTACTTGAGTGAAAGCTTGCAGCCTCCACTAACAAAACCAGATGTATCATGGCGGTCCATTCTGCGGAACTTGAAGCTAATGCAAGGTGCTCAGTAATAGCTCAAGTTACAGAATAACATATGATACTTATTAGCCAATAATGTCATCAAACAATAGTGAAGCAGCAACAACTCCTGCAGCAGGAACAAGCATGTAAAAGGAAAATTAGCACCTGAAAAAAGAGAAAACATTATTGATATTCCATTATTTTTACCAAGAATTTTGATATCAAAAGGCAAGATACATTCAGGATCGTACCGAAGAGAGAACATTTCAACAAGTCTCCTCATACAGAAAAGAACAGATGCTAAGAAACCATGCAATCAAGCAGGTTCATATGGAATCCACCATAATGCACCTTAAACAATAAAACTACTGGATGCCTGTGTCCATTAGCATACCATAAATTGCAAAAAGAGCTTCAGATGTGTTGTTTTTATAAGCTCCTCACTTATAAATGGATGACAAAATGTTGAAGCCTATATTAAAATCATCTTTGACTCAAGCTATTGAATCATTCAAGGGACTTTAACCTGATGGCTTTCTTGTGAACATTTGTAAAAGCATATTTGATCAATGCCACCATGTTGGGACTCTATCCAAAGTTTGCTCATACTTAGAAGCAACTAATTGAAATATGCCAATAACAAGTAAACTAACAAATAAAAGTTTCTTTTTTTAGAAAAAAGATAAGTGGTGAATGCGAGTTTTGATTTCAGGACCTTATGGTAATTGACACTATTTACTAGTTAAGATAGCTAGTACTTTCTAATAAATAAAGGTCAGCAACAAACAGAAAATTTTAGCCTTAGAAAAACTATTTCACCAGGAATTAGTACAGGTTCATGTTTTTATGGTTCACACCAATATCAGATGACAATGCAAATCAGTACAGGAATCAGTACATTGGGTGACACTGGTGTCTACAAACCATTGGTCTCAGCACAGTACACACTACCAAAATCAGACGACAATGTAAATCCTATAAAAGGTATATTATATTTTAGGAAATTCTTCTAGACAAAGTTTTCTTTTTTCTTTTTTAAACAAAGAACACTCAAGTTCTTGGTAGTAAAAGACTGAATTTTCACTCACAAAACTAGGACAATAGTCAAACTTACGAGCTAGCTTCATCAGAGTATTGGTAAAATCTGACAGATTAATGCAAAAGAGCAACAAGAATCCTAATGCTCAGAACGGTAAACATCAAATGTGTGATACATCAAGGTTTCACTGTGCCAACATATACAGCAACAGCATGCATATTATATCTATAAAGATTGCTGGAGGAAAAACAAAAATCAAAGACTGAATTTTCAGATGTTAAGTGAAGTTTTGACTTTCATATCAATGAACACTAAAAGAAGCACAGTGTAGCATGATTTGCCATTCAACAGAAACTCCAGAAGAGAAGGGAAAGAAAATCACAGTCACATTTAGTGGAAAGAAAATAAATGCAAAAGTTGATTGTAGACAAATAATGTCTTGCAATTCTTCACATAGTAAAATGACATGAAAGGAAAGGAAAATTCTTAAGCAACTCAACTTAAAATAGTGCGAAGAGTGATTGTTGGTCTGAACAACTAAAGAACACATATCTCTACATCCAGAGAAAGGTTTAAATATAAGACATCTCATTCTGCACCATCAGAATATTACTACAGACCATGAATGATGTAGCCAGGTCAATAAGGGTAGAGCACCAACAAATGCCACAAGTGAATTACCAGATACATGCAACAGTAATAACTCAATTCATATGTCCATTTCAGAAATGTTACATCCTTTCAAGAACATTGGAAAATAGGCTAGGAAACCAAATTTACGCTTTCAACATCTTAGATGCAAAGCATTTGGGTGCCAAGTTAAAATATCAGTTGAACAATGAAAAATGAATTAAGAAAGAATACATTAGATTAAAAAAGAAAGAATGAAAGGCAAAACAAGAAACACCCCACTATTTATGAAGCATGGAAGAATTTGTCTTGTGAAATATTTAAAGGCAGCAGATAACAGCAGTCATGGAAGTTCATAAGATACCAACTTGACACCTTCTCAATCTCTCCCAAGGGTTCAAAATGTTGTATGGAATATCCGGTGAGCATATTCACCCATAGTAACTTCTACACTTCAGGAAGGAATAATAGAATTGTAGAGTAGGACACATCAAATATTCACAATGGACCCACTTAAGTTTCATGACAACAATTTAGAGTTTTGAAGCACACAAACAGAATAGAAGGTCGATATTGCACAAAAGTGGAAACACAAGCAAACCTTCTCTCAAGTAAGAAAAATTTGAATTTAGAAGGACATCCCAGGTTATTTCTACTATTTTTGAGCCAAAAAAATTTCAACTAAATTGCATAGGTCAGTTTTAGTTCCAGAAACAACTATAAAAAATGTACTGGAGTTCATAATTGCTCAATGAAAAATAACGATGTAATAGCATCAATGACTTGAAAGGAAAAGAGGAAAACAAACAAGACACCAAACAATGCTTGTGCAAAAACAATACTGAATCTTGTGCAAAAGCATGGCACAGAAATAACAATGCTTCTAAAAAATAGAAATCTAAAGCTTGAAGCTACTAGAGTCACCAAACGGATACAGAGCCAAAAAAGGTAACGTACAACTACAGAA
>CM017193.1:23278231-23383231 GCA_004837865.1 Musa balbisiana | reverse complement strand
GTCGAAGGAGATGATGATGCACCAAAGGATCAGATGAGTGCCGGATGAACCAATGATATACCAAACAAAGGATTTATGCTTTGTAATCATTTGTCTAAGATCCAAGTAGTTTAGGGGGCTAATTGAGTTAGCATTTGGTGTAATCATGCTAACTCAATTAGAGACCAATTGGGCCTTAATTGGAACTGATTTGGGCTCATTGGGAGGCTCATTCATTGACTCAAAAGTTGGGTCAGGCGATGGCACCGCCACAACAAGCGATGGCACTACTAGAACAGGTGACGGAACCACCTATGAGTTGGAAAACTCGAAAAACCCAGTCTCCGAAGCTGTTAGGCGATGGTACCACCTAGTGTCAAGCTGTAGGCGGTGATACCGCCTTTACCCGGAAGATCAGAAAATTTAAATTTTTGGCTCCATTTTTGAAATCATTTAGGGCCTATAAATATCCCACTTGGGCAGTAAGAAAGGAGCAAGAATTCTTAAGAAAAACATTGAGTAAACTCTGCCAAAACTTTGAGTTCCCTCTTAGTGCTTAGAGTTAATCCTAAGAGAGGTATGTGAGAGACTACTTGTAAAAGAGTGGCTTGTAAGGGTTGTCTCCTAAACCCATGAAAAGGAGAAAGGGGTGTAAAAGGGTATTTGATCTTCACCCATTAAAGAAAGATTGTTAGTGGATGCTAATGGCCTCGACGAAAGAGGAATCGACAGTGGATGTAGGTCACGACGATCGAACTACTATAAAACTCAATTTACATTTCTATTTGTGCAATTTACCTTTACTACAAACTGCCTTACTTGCTTTATTTTCTCATTACATAATTCCTATGCAAGCTTTGTCGATATGAGGTTTTATCGAATGAAGTTTTTCAAAACTGACGTGATTTATCTGCTACACTAATTCACCCCCCCTCACCCCCCCACTTAGTGTCGACTCGATCCTAATACTATCAAGGTACAATCTCTTACTTCTAGTTTATTGTAAACATATCTACAAGAAAGGAGGTTTTCTTTTACATACCCATTTGATTCTGGGTGCTTCATTAATCGATTTACCTAACTTTTCATTTTGTATTGAGTCATTTATGGTTCTTTTAGGGACCCAAATTAGCTTATGTGGACTATACCTCTTAAATGGACATTTATGAGCATAATGTCTAAATTTGCAACAAAAGTTATATTTGTTTCGAGGTAAAACATACAAAGTTGGACCTTTAACAAAGATGATTAGCTTTTGATGAGTGTTACTCACAAAGCCAATTCCGTCTCTTCTATGAACATGATCCCTTTTTGCAAGGATCATGTTTAAGGATTTGCTTCCTATTTCAAATTTTTCTAAAGATTCATGTAGTAGTAAATTTTCCTTTTTAAGCATCTATAATTCTTCACATTTTGTACAAGAAGGTAATATTTCATTATCATGCTTAATATTTAATCTATTGAATTCACTAACAAAAGAGGCAAGCTCCTTTTTTAATAATTTATGATTTTTACTAACTAATTTACATTCATCAAATAAATCATGAAAAACATTCAATAATTCATAAAATGATAAATGGGCTTCAATTGAGCTACTTATCTCGTTATCAAGTGTCATTAAAGCGTAGTTAGCAACTTCTTTATTGGTTGGCTCCCCATCTTTGGATGCGCTCGAATCATCCCAAATAGCTTTTAGTGCTTTCTTCTTCTTCGATTGCTTCTTCTTCACTTGGGGATATTCACTTTTGAAGCGCCTCAGCTTCTTGCATTCGTAGCAAATTATTTGGTCCTTTTGAAGTTCATTTTTGTTTTTAATGTCATGTTTAGTTTTATTCCTTTTTAAGAATTTTTTAAATTTTCTTATTAGAAAATTTTCTAATAAGTTCTAAATGTCATCATCATCATCATCATCACTTGAGTTTTCTCTCAAGTGGTCTTCTTGAGTTCTAAATATCAAATTCTTCCTATTCTTTATAAGGTTGTTTTTAAGTTCTTCATATGTATTGCATGTCATTTTGTAAGTCATCAAAGACACAATAAGTTCTTCGAGCGGAAAGTTGTTCAAGTCCTTAGCTTCTTGAATTGCAGTTACTTTAGGATCCCAACTCTTTGGAAGGGATCTTAATATCTTGTTAATAAGTTCAAAATTAGGAAAACTTTTACCAAGTGCTTTTAAACCATTGACGACATCTGTAAACTCAGTGTACATATCTCCAATGGTCTTGCTTAGTTTCATTCGAAACAATTCATAACTATGAACCAAAAGATTAATTTTTCACTCCTTAACCTTACTCATGCCCTCGTGTGTGATTTCAAGTATATGCCAAATGTCATAAGCCATTTTGCAAATAGAAACTTGATTGAATTCATTTTTATCTAAAACACAAAACAAAGCATCCATAGCTTTGGCATTTAAAGAGAAAGTCTTCTTCTCCAAATCATTCCAATCATTCATTAGAAGAGAAGACTAATGATATTCATTTTCAATGATATTTCATAACTCAAAATCCATAGAAATCAAGAAAATATGCATTCTAATTTTCCAATATGTGTAATCCATTCCATTGAACATGGGAGGACATGTGATAGAATGACCCTTATGATTGTCGATAAAAGCCATCTCTCTTAGGTTTTAAACCAAATTGAGAATAACCTTACTTTGATACCAATTGTTAGGATCAATATAACACTAAGAGGGGGGGGTGAATTAGTGCAGCGATAAAAATTATGGTTGCAATTCTAAATCTTTCTGAGTTGATAGAAACGAAACAAAGAAATCATATCAAGAAAATGTTGACTTGAAGTAAATGAATAATGCAGAGTGTGGCTAAGTAATGAAAGTAAGTAGTAAGTAAAGAACACATCGAATTTATAGTGGTTCGATCATTGTGACTTACGTACACTTTCGATTTCTCTTTCGTCGAGGTCACTGATATCCACTAATGGTCTTCCTTCAAAAGGCGTAGACCAACCATCTTCTTATAACACTTTCTCCTTTTTCTGGTTTAAGAGGCAACCCTTACAAACCTCACACCTCACTTGAATGATCACAAGACTTAGAAAGGGAGGAGGAGGACACTTAGCACTTTTATAACACTTTCACACCCCAACACTTAAAGATTTTGTTCACACTATATTGTTGCTATTAGGACTCTAGCTAGGAGTGTCCTAATTAAGAGGGACATTCATATAAAATCTACCTAAGCCGACCCCTATTAAAAAGGTAAAGAGGCCGGCTAGGGTTAGGAGGTTGTTTCTTACAGAAAAATTAGGAGTTGAAAAAGAATAAGAGTCTTGAGTAGGAGTCCTATTAAGAATTGGTTAGAAGTAGGAGTCCTATTAGGAGTTAGGGTTTAGAAGCCCTATAAATAGCCATGTATCCCTCCTCTTTTTATAAGCAATAGATGAATCTTTTCTGCAGCTTTTGAGCAGCATCTTAGAGGAAGGAACCCCTATAGAGTTCCAAGGAGGCCGATCCCCTAAAGAGATCAACCCCAAGTTTAGAATCTGTAAGGGTTTTATCATTTGGTATCAGAACAACGTTCTTGGCGTCTTGCTGCCCTTCCATAGCCATCCATCATCTCTCCACAACCACCCAAAGCAATTCCCACAATTGCTTAAAAGATCGTAGTCAAATTCCACCATCATCTCCACCACCGCAGATCATTATTTGATCTCCTCATGAATTGCAACAGGTTCTGGTTTCATACCTTACTGCTGCTGCAATTTAGTTATCCTTATTCAAAAATCAAAAAAAAAATGTTCCTATATTGCTGCATAAACTTTTCATCGTAAAGTTTTCATCTCTACGACGAAAGATACATTGCAGAATTCCAACCGCATAACACAGTCTATTTGATCTTGCCACTATATTTTTTCTATCCAAATCTCTATGAAATTTTTATGACAACTTTAAAACTTCCTAACAGCATATTTTCTTTTGGATTTGTCAAAAACTTCTCAATATAAACCATTGATCTTTTACGTCTAATCTGCTATACTTGAAAATCTGCACTGTAAAATTCTAACCGCATAGCATAGTTTGTTTGATCTTGCTACTATGTTTTTTTTGTCCAAATCTCTACGAAATTTTTATGATAGCTTTGACATTTCCTAACAATAGATTTTCATTTTTTTTTATTGAAAAATTCTCAATATAAACCACTAATCTTTTACGTCCAATCTGCTACAATTGAAAATCTGTGCTGTAGAAAATTTCAGCCGCATATTGTTGCCTTAACCGATCTATTTGCAATCTTTTTGAACAAAATTTCTTATACACTTCATAGATTATCTTGGCTATCATCTAAGATTGATCTATTGAAGAATTCATCTCAAAAAATGATTTTGTGTTGCTGCAAATTTTTGTCGCAAACTGTTGAAATTTTTCGATAAGAATTTTGCTATCACAACTTGCACCAATTTATTTGCTATTATACTGCCAAAATTTTCTTGATTAAATTAGACATCATTGCTGTCATATAAACTAAGAATTTTCTTTTAATTCCTTCCTCAAATCTCTTAAGTTTTTGGTAGAAATTTCATTGAGAAACCATTATTTCTTCGACGATAATTATGCTTTTACAAGACAACACAATTCTGCAGCAAACTTCCACTGATTTCTATCAAACCTTTGTTGTCATCTACCACAGATCTAAAACATTCATCCATAGCCCTAAAACTCCACTAAACTACACCCTCAAACTTCACCCAAAACAGCCGCAAAATAAGCCTAGACTGCAGCCTACATCCACCAATCCACCAACCCTTTCAACCATCACTTCTCTCAACCTATACTTGCCTTTAACCTGACAACAAAAGAAAGATCTTAACATCACAGATTTAGAGGCATATACTATGGCATCTAAAGAGGCAATTAATGTTAAATTCGAAGCCTTAGAGGTACGAATGGAGGATAAGATTCGGATTCTCTTTACCGAACTCAATTTGGGTCGACCACCAAGCATGAAGAAATCACATCAAGGTGAGAGCTCTAACCAATCACACCAAGCCCGAGGAGATGACTTTCAAGAGAGGGGAGGCTTTATAATTGACCCCAACTATCCATGCATGAGGGTGGACTTCCCTAGATGGGAAGAAGGAGACCCGATTGGTTGGATCTCACGTGCGGAGCGATATTTTTGGTATCATAAAATTACAGATGCATCTATGGTGGAAATTGCAGCTATACATCTTGAAGGGGATGCCATACAGTGGTTTGATTGGTTTAAATATACTCGTGGAGTCCTCTCATGGTGACAATTCAAATAAGGACTATTGATCTGCTTCGGACCAACCGATTATAAGAACATTACGAACAACTAGCAAAGATCCAACAAACCTCTACAGTTCAGGAGTACCAAACCAGATTTGAAAGGCTATCTAATCAAACTTGTGATTGGTCTCAAAAACAGCTATTGGAGACCTTCATTGAGGGCTTGAAGCCGGAGATCCGGGGAGAAGTTAAAGCACGACAACCATACACGCTTATGGTAGCCATCTCTTTCGCACGACATCAAGAGGAGCGATTGAACCATGAAGCCTGGAGGACTAGGATTGCTTCTTGACCTGCAATGCAGAAGCCCTCAGCCCCCCCTACTATCAACCGAGTCCCTGCACCAAAAATTATGACAAGAGAAGAGCTTCAAGGGCGATCTACGAAGGAGTTATGTTGGCACCGTGACGAGCCACGGAGTCGTGAGCATCACTGTAGAAAAGGGAGACTTCTTATGATTAAACTAGTAGAAGAAGAGGTCATTGAACATCTAGAAGAGAGCCTTGATAATAAAGAAGAAGATGCAGAAGAAGAGCCACAACCGACCGAAGTTATGGTACATACACTAGCCGGCTACTCAAACATGCAAACGATGAAAGTTGAAGGCCTTTTCAAACAACAATTGATCACTGTTCTCATCGACACAAGCAGCACTAATAACTTTCTAGATAGTAAAGTTGCTTTCTAGATGGCCTTACCTATCGAGTATTATAGTAGGTTTGACATCAAGTTAACCAACGGACGGATTTTGAAGTGTGATCGTAGGCACCCGCGGGAGAAACTGTTACTGCGGGACCAAGAGATAATTGCATATTTCTTCCTCCTCCCTCTTGATGATCATGAGGCCATGCTCAAAATTGAATGGTTGACAATATTAGGTGATGTTTCCTGGAATTTTATGAAACTAATTTTGAGATTTTACAGTAAAGGGAAACAGGTGATTCTACACGGGAAACGTGGGGCAACGTAATGACGATTTGCACACAACAAATGGAGAAGGTTTTGTATAAAGTATACAACGGCTTTTTAGTACAACTTAAGCAGCAAACTAAGGGAGAGCCAATAGAATTTGAAGATCCAAACCTACTTCCTTTGCTTGTTGAATTTTCAGATATATTTGATGAACCACACAACCTACCTCTTGCCCGTCGGCGTGATCATTGTATACCGATTCTTCTGGGCAAACCTCCTACAAATACATGGCTATATCAATATTCATATCTATAGAAGGATAAAATAGAAAGGATTGTAAAAGAGATGCCCGAAACAGGAGTTATTCAGCTAAGTTGCAGCCCCTACTTTTCACCGGTGCTCTTCGTACGAAAGAAGAACGAAACATGGCGAATGTGCATTGATTACCGAACCCTCAATGACATAACCATCGAGGACAAATACCCTATTCCAATAGCAGATAAATTGCTAGATGAAAGGGAGCACAAATCGATCCGGGTATCATCAAATACGAGTGTGCGAAAAAGACATACCGAAAACCGCCTTTCGAACACACAACAGCCACGACGAATTTTTACTTTATTCAACAAAAAGTGGAATATCTTGGGCATATCATACCAGAGGAATGTGTGATGGTGGACCCCTCCAAAATAGAAGTAATGTAGAACTGGCCGACCCTGAGGAACATAAAATTGCTATATGGCTTTTTGGGTTTAACAGGCTCCTACCGCAAGTTCGTGAAAAACTATGGAAAGATCAGTGCACCACTTACTTCCTTACTAAAAAAAGATATCTTCCAATGGTTGGACAAAGCCTCTGCTACCTTCGACAAACTTAAGGCAGCCATAACGATGACGTCGGTGCTAGCTAGCACTACCAGATTTCAACCGACTCTTCATTATTGAGGCCGACGCATTTGGAGTCGGAATTGGAGCCATTCTCATGCAAGATGGTTGACCACTCACATACACTAGCAAGACATTATCTCCCTCCCATCAAAATATGTCAATATACGATAAGGAGATGCTTGCCATTATGCACGTAGCAACAAGGTGGAGACCATACTTGATCGGTCGACGATTTCAAATTAAAACCGATCATAAAAGCCTCAAGTATTTTTTGGAGCAAAAGATATCATCCCTTGAGCAGCAAAAATGGGTAACAAAACTTCTTAGATTTGATTATAAAATAACTTACAAAAAGGGAAAAGAGAATGTTGTTGCAGATGCGCTTTTGCAACTAGCCGAGCAAGCTGAACTTTCGGCCATTTCGCTTCCGACCAGTGACTTCCTTGAGGATATTAAGATAGAATGGCAGGAAGATCCAAAGACCAGAAAGATCCAAAGACCAGTAAGATCATAAAAAAATTGGAAGAAGCATCAAACTCCGTGACTCATTACAATTGGGACTCAAAAGAATTACACTATAAAGGACACATTGTCCGTATGACAAATTCTACTTGCATCTTCACAAGTAGATTTTGGACAAAGTTATTCCATATGTAGGGTACTAAATTGAAAAGGAGTATGGCATATCACCACAAACCGACAGCCAAACAAAAGTTGTAAATAGATACTTAGAGACAACCCAAAGCCACCCACCAAATATGATTACTCAAGGAGAAATCCAAACCCAGCCAAGTGCCATTATTGATCAACGGATTGTGACTCGACGACGGTGACCCACTATTGAAGTGCTAATATAGTGGGTGAACCTACTGACAGAAGATGCCACTTAGGAGAACTATGACGACTTGAAGATTAAATTCCCAAAAATTCATGAATCGTCAGCCTCAAGGACAAGGCTGATTTGAAGAGGGCGGGTCTGTTAGGACTATAGCTAGGAGAGTCCTAATTGAGAGGGACATTCATGTAAAACCTACCTAAGCCGAACCCTATTAAAAATGTAAAGAGGCCAGCTAGGGTTAGGAAGTTGTTTCTTATAGAAGAATTAGGAGTTGAAAAGGAATAAGAGTCTTGAGTAGGAGTCCTATTAGGAGTTGGTTAGAAGTAGAAGTCTTGAGTAGGGGTCCTATTAGGAGTTAGGGTTTAGAAGCCCTATAAATAGTCATGTATCCCTCCTTTTTTTATAAGCAATAGATGAATCTTTTCTACAGCCTTTGAGCAGCAACTTAGAGAAAGGAACCCCTATAGAGTTCCAAGGAGGCCGATCCCCTAAAGAGATCAACCCGAAGCTTAGAATCTGCAAGGGTTTTATTAGCTGCCTCATGTAGAAAAGAGTGAGGTATTTATAAGCCCCAATGGCTTCAAAATTGGAGCCAAAAAGTGTCTCATCCCGGGTTTCCGATGTACTGGCGGTACTATCACCTGACATTCTTGTTGGGAAATCTTAGGGGCGACATCGCATGCGCAACGAAAAAATAAGAAAACAAAATCCCCTATTCCCAAAGAGATGTTCGTCGTCGTGCAAAGATTGGTGCGCAAAAAATCTGCGAAACAAACTACATATAAAATAGATTGTGTTACGGAGATCGTATATCCCTATTTCTTTACAAATCTCTAAGAGAGGGTGAAGGAGGTCAAGCGTCCTCCTCTCTAGTGGTGATCCATACAGTAGGGCTGTGATGACGCTCCTTAAAACTCCAGGCCTGCTCTGAGGTGGAGAGGGGGGAGAATAGGAGAGGCAAGTAAAGGCTCTAGACTATGAGGCTTTGAATCCCTCATATTTATAGAGGCCCCCTGTCAAACACTAATGGATCCTCCCCTAGTGGGTATTGGATCTGCATCCAATTACCCAAGCCTTTTAGATTAGTGCATCTCTATCCAATAATCTCTCATAGGCTCTTATTGGATCTCGTCCATGGGATCCAATAATTCAGGGGCTTATTGAATATCCAATAAGATAGGAGCTCCGGCGGATATCTCATATCCGAACCTCTACTCATCGCAATACCTACCATATGTGTGTGACCCTCTAGGCCCAATATCGAGCTGGCCGTAAGTCATAGATGTTAGAACTCCTTCTGGCTTAGTGAATTATTATCTCTGTAATAATTCACTCAACTCATCGACTACGGACATATTAGGCCACTACGCCGTAGTCCCTAGACGATACAGGGGAATCCAATCTATTGGACCTGTCTGTCCTCAGTTACCGTGTACTTATAATCTCTCATCCATCTAATATCCCAGAGATCGTATATCGGGCATGGTGCTGTCAGACCCATACGATTTCTACTCGAGTCTCGCTCTAATTGAATTCTCTCAGAGAACTCTTTCTCTCTCAACCCAAATGACCCTGGCCAGGGATTTGTCTGAGCAAGAACACATGGGATATTCCTCTCATGACGCCGAGAGTGGATGATTCTCTATCGACACTCAATAGCCCTCGTAAGGTCGACTGTCACTCCCAATGACCAGCTATATTAGATTTGGGACATCCAAAACTATAAGTCCGGTATCAAAGAGTAGAGCACTCATACAGGACATCCTTAGTATCTCAAGTCTAAGGACCAAATACACCACTAGGACTACGGAATCATTGTTTGACAATAAGGCATCATCAACCATCCAGTATTCCGTAAGCGGATCAATCAGTGAACTCATTCTCCAATGAGCACCTGTACTGTATCCCTAGTGTCCCCACACGAGCAACTATGAGACCAACTGCATCCATTATATGGACGGGTATATAACACAACAGTTTGTCCGGTTATCACGATGTCCCTCTCGGGTAACCTATGACCGAGATTATTTAGGATCTGTGTTTAAAGATGAATCAGTCTCATTATCGTGATCTCATCATGATCCAATTCCCATTGCACAGATCCAAGGACATCACAATATATATAAATATATATATACATATATGCAATAGACAATGTAAAGTGATAAAAGCCAAAATATAATAAGCAAAAAGATTTGATGTCAAGTCACACATGTCATTACTCACGTGATTGGCTTACTGGGCACCTATGACTAGCAATCTCCCACTTGCCTTAAAGCTAATCACCTATATGTCTGATCCCCATCAAACCCCTGTGATGCTTAAAGATAATATGAGACAACGACTTTATTAGTGGATCTACAATGTTATCTTCGGATGGAACTCTTTCCACTACTACATCTCCTCGGGTCATTATCTCTCTAATAAGTTGGAACCTCCTCAGAACACTTCTGATGAGACTCGGGTTCCCTTATTTGAGTAATCGCCCTGTTTTTGTCGCAATATAAGAAATCATCTTCTCGCTACTTAGCCCGACTTCTAGATTTGTGATGAACTTCTTCATCCAGACTCCCTCCTTTGCTTCATCTGCTGTAGCAATGTACTCTGCCTCTGTGGTCGAGTCAACAGTAGTATCTTGCTTGAAACTCTTCCAGCACATTGCTCCTCATTCAAGGCGTACACATACCCCGAATTTGACTTGCTATCATCGACATCAGACTGAAAACTTGAGTCTGTGTAGCCTTCAACCTTGAGGCTACTACCTCCATATACTAGTAAAAGATCCTTAGTCCTTCTCAAGTACTTAAGGATATACTTTACTGCTTTCCAGTGCTCCAAGCCTAGATCCGCCTGATACTTGCTTGTGACACTTAGAGCATGCGCTATATCAGCCTAGTACATAGCATGGCATACATGATAGACCCTATTGCCGAGGCATAAGGTATCATATCTATGTTTGCCCTTTCTTCTGGAGTCTTTGGAGACATACTCCTAGAAAGCGATATCCCATATCTCATTGGTATGAGACCTCTCTTAGAATTTTCCATGCCAAACCTTTTGACAATAGTTTCTATGTACCTAGATTGGGACAAGCTAAACATCTTCTTGGATCTATCTCTATAGATCCGAATCCCCAAGATATATGATGCTTCTCCTAAGTCCTTCATGGAGAAGTATCTAAATCACTAAGTCTTTATTGTGGATAGCATTCCTACATCATTCCCAATGATCAAGATGTCATCCACATATAACATCAAAAAGGTGATAGCGCTCCCACTTACCTTCCCATACACACAAGGCTCATCTTCATTCTTAACGAAGTCATAAGATCTGATTGCCTCATCAAATCTTATGTTCTAACTTCGAGAAGTTTGCTTTAGTCCATAAATGGATCTAAGTAACTTGCACACCTTATCTGGGCAGTCCTTGGACACGAATCTCTCAGGTTGTATCATATACACCTCCTCATTGAGGTTCCTATTGAGAAATGCAGTTTTCACATCCATCTACCAGATCTCATAATCATAGTGTGCTGCAATAACTAATAGAATTCAGATGGATTTTAGCATTGCTACAGGTAAGAAGGTTTCGTCATAGTCAACACCTTGCTTTTGATGATACCTCTTAGACACTAGCCTTGCTTTATAGGTCTCTACCTTTCCATCTACTCCGATCTTTTTCTTAAAGATCCACTTGCAACCGATGGATACAATACCTTCGGGCACATTAACTAGGTACCAAACATTGTTGGAGTACATAGAATCCATCTCAAAATTCATAGCTTCTTGCCACTTCCCGCAGTTATACTCATAATAGTCTCCTTGTAGGTTTGAGGATCAATATCCTCAACATCCTCTCCTCTAATATGTCCCACGTATCTCTTAGGAGGATGGGATACTCTGCTAGACCTACATAAAGTTGAAACTTGTGTATTAGGTACCTGAACAGACTCGGGCTGTAGAGTGGTGCTTGAGCTTGGTTCTCCAACCTCGCTCAACTCTATCATGCTCCCACTATCTCTACCAAGAATGTGTTCCTTCTTAAGGAATACTGCTTTTTCGGCTACAAAGACCTTTTGGTCCTCGAGATAATAGAAATAATACCCACAAGTTTCCTTAGGGTATCCCACAAATTTGCATCGCTCTATCCTCTATTCTAACTTATCGGGGTTATGTCTTTTAATGTGGGCAGGGCAGCCCCAAATCTTAATAACTTTAAGATCAGGCTTCTTCCCTTTCCATATCTCATATGGTGTAGACACTATCGACTTAGTTGGAACTTTATTCAGAAGGTAAGTTGCGGTCTCTATGGCATATCCCCAGAATGAGATGGGAAGGTCAGCAAAACTCATCATGGACCGTACCATGTCTAACAACGTTTGATTTCTCCTTTCAGACACACCATTGAGCTGAGGTGTATAAGGAGGTATCCATTGGGATAATATCTCATGGTCCTTGAGGAACTGAGTAAACTCTGTACTTAAGTACTCACCTCATCGATTTGATTAAAGAGTTTTGATACTCTTTCCAGTCTGGTTCTCCACCTCATTATTATACTCTTTGAATTTCTCAAAGGCCTCAGATTTGTATTTCATTAAGTACACATATCCATACCTTGAGAAATCATCAGTAAAGGTAATGAAGTAGGAGTAACCACCAATGACATGAGTTGACATGGGTCCATATACATCACTATGTATGAGTTCCAACAGTTCAGTGGCTCTCTCTCTAGTTCCACTAAATGGAGAGTTTGTCAATTTTCCACGAAGGGAAGGCTCGCAAGTTGCATATGATCTCATCATCTAATAATATCGAACAACCATTGTTCTAAAAAACTAATTTATATCCACTAACTATCAGACATAAAATACAGATAATATTTTTTGATAAAAGAAGGAACAAAATAACATGCATCTAATGCAATAAAAGCTCCACCAGGCAGATGTAAGGCGACCTTGCCAAAGGCTACTACAGCAACTTTTGCTCCATTGCCCATCTTGAGGTCCATCTCGCCTTTCTCTAGTCTCCTTGGCCTTGCCAGAACCTGCAACGAATTGCATATATGATAAGCACTACCGGTATCCAATACCCATGTGTTATCATAAGAGTCTGACAAATGGAGACTGATCATAAATGTATCTGAAGCTTCACCAAGCTTCTATTTTGTCTTTTTTGCAAGGTACTCTTTGCAGTTCCTCTTCCAGTGCCCATCTTTGCCACAATGGAAGCACTATCCTTTGTCCTTTGATGGGTCTTTCTTAGCAACCTTTGCTTTTCCTGGTCTGCCCTTGCCCTTTCCCTTCTTAAAGGACTTTTCTACTTTCCTTTTCTTTCTAGTCTCATCAGTGTAAAGAACTGGCTTCTCTTTCCTAATAGTACTCTCTACTTTCCTCAACATATTGAGGAGCTTTGGGAGAGTCACCTCAAGCTTTTTCATATTAAAATTCATTATGAACTGTGAAAAGGAATCTGGTAGGAACTGAAGCACAATGTCCACACACAAGTTATCCTCTAGGACCATTCCTAGACCTGCGAGTTTCTCCATCCACTCAATCATCTTTAGGACATCGTTCTGAACCGGTGTCCCCTCAATCATCATAGTGCAGAAGAGGCTCTTGGATATCTCATATCGTTGAGTCCTTCCTTGTTCCTCAAACAATTTACGGACATATAGGAGAATGGATCTAGCATCCATCTTTTTATGTTGTTTCTGTAACTCGGGAGTCATAAAGCCCAACATATAGCACTGAGCAAGAGTGGAGTCATTAATGTACTTCACGTAGCAAGCGATCTCATCCTCGCTTGCCCCTTCCTCAAGCGTAGGCATTACTGTATCAAGGATGTATGCGATTTTCTCCGCCGTGAGAAAAATTCGTAAGTTGTAGAGCCAATCCGTATAATTTGGACTAGTGAGGCGGTTAATATTAAGTATGCCACATAAGGGATTTGAAAGCGACATTTTCTGAAAATAAAGATGCAGTAGGAATGAATAACATACAGATTTTGCAAGAAATAAACAATTAAGATATGGACTTCTATCTTAATATGCTCCCACTATTTTACTAGCGAGTTACACGACACCCTCAACACGTGAAATGGAAGTCTCCGACAGACTTCTAGTGGGAATTTTCTGAATTCTGAGAGGCATTTTCGTAATTTGGTCAAAGGATAGAAACTAAAATTTCTCAAATTCTTAAGGGTAAAATTGTCTTTTGCCCAGAAAACCCTAATGCCCTTCTCCCTCTCCCCTACTTTTGCCACCGCCGCCACCCTACCGGTGGCGGCCTTTGCGGCGGGGTGTGGGGGCGCTGCCCCTGCTTATGGGCGGCGCCTCCCTTGTGGTTGGGAGCCGCCACGGGCAGTTCTGCCTGCAAGGCTGCACCGACAATCGTCGCCCCTTCTGGCCGCTTACCCACGGGCGAGCGCCGCTGCTGGCGCTGTGTGCGCAGGTAGCACCCGCGGATGTCATCGCTTGCGCACCGCAAGCAGCTCTTCCTACGGGCGTCGATCGCCTGCAGCTACGACTGCGCGCAGCAACAGTTGCCGCACACAAGCAGCATACTTGTCGGTGCCCTTGTGGGCGCTATGGCCACAAGCAACGCCCGAGGGCTGCCAGCCCCGTCGGCCGCAAGCCTGCTACATGCAGGCCACTGGCCGACTATTGTAGGCACAGCGCTTACGTATGCGCCGGTGTTGTGCTACCTGCGGTTGCACGCACGTAGATCGAGGGCAATAATAGTTGCTGCCCTTTCTCACTTTTGCGTCAATGATTTTGACGTCAAAAGTTTTTCCAAAACACAACACACACAATTCAAAACCAATCTATCGCACGAACAACCTGGCTTTGATACCACTGTTGGAAAATCTTAGGGGTGACATCACATGCGTAACGGAAGAACAAGAAAACAAAATCTCATATTCCCAAAGAGATGTTCGTCGTCGTGCGAAGATTGGTGCACAAAAAATCCGTGAAACAAACTGCATATAGAATAGATTGTGTTACCTAGGGAGATCGTATATCCATGTTTCCTTGCAAATCTCTAGGAGAGAGTGAAGGAGGTCAAGCGTCCTCCTCTCTAGTGGTGATCCACACAGCAGGGCTGTGACGACGCTCCTCAAAACTCTAGGCCTGCTCTAAGGTGGAGAGGGGGTGGGGGGAGAATAGGAGAGGTAAGCAAAGGCTCTAGCCTATGAGGCTCTGAATCCCTCCTATTTATAGAGGCCCCCTATCAAACCCTAACGGATCCTCCCCTAGTGGGTATTGGATCTGCATCCAATTACCCAAGCCTTTTAGATTAGTGGATCTCTATCCAATAATCTCTCATGGGCTCTTATTAGATCTCATCCATGGGATCCAATAATTCAGGGGCTTATTGAATATCCAATTGTTAGGATCAAGAGCACTAAGAGGGGGGGGGTGAATTAGTGCAGCGGATTAAAACGTCAGTTTTGATAAATCTTTCGTACGGTAAAAATTGAACTTGAAAGCGTATTCGTATAGTAGAGCAGCTAAGGTAATGAGTAAATAAAGCAAGTAAGAAAGTTTGCAGTAATGTGAATAGCAACAATGAAATGCAAACCAGAGATTACGCCGTTTTTAAAGTGGTTCGGTCAAATAACCTACATCCACTTGCGAGGCCCCTCTTCGACGAGGCTCCCACCTTCCACTAGCAAATCTTTTGAAATGGAAGGGTAAATACCCCTCTTACAACTCTTTACAAGCAGTTCACACTCTTACAGATTTTCAAGAAAGAAGGAGGTGAACACTAGCAAATTGAAAACCAAGGATTGCTAAGACTTTTCTAAGACCTTTCTCTCAATCACTTGCTGCTCAAAAAGTTGTTCTCTCTGCTGAGAATTGAGGGGTATTTATAGGCCTCAAGAGGATTCAAATTTGGGCTCCAAAAATTTGAATTCTCTTATGTTCCCGATGCTGGCGGTGCCACCGCCCAGCCAGGCGGTGCCACCGCCCAGCTCTCGGGTGCTGGGCGGTGCAACCGCCCAACCCAGGTGGTGCCACCGCCCAGCTCTCGGCCTCTGGGCGGTGCCACCGCCTAGTCTAGGCGGTGCCACCGCCTACACTATTTCAGCTCACTGGTTGGGCTCCAAAATTGGCCCAAACCAGTCCGAACTTGGGCCGAATTGACCCCTACTTGGGTCATAGGATTAACACCTAATCCTAGCCCTAATTAACGTGCTAACTATAAATTTAAAGACATTTTCTAAGCTATTACAAAGTCCATAAGTCAAGACTTCTTCCGGCGAGCTTTCGGTGAACTTCCGGCGGTCTTCCGATAAACTCTCGGAAACCATTCTGCGGACTCCCGGCAAGCTCCTAGACTTCACGATTTGATCTTGGCGAGTTCCGACGAGCTTCTTTGGCAAGCTCCGATCTTTCTCGGTGAGCTCCATGAACTTTCGACGAACCTTTTGGCGAGCTTCCGAAAAACCCTTCAGCAAGCTCTCTACTCATTCTCGGCTAGTTCCGACAGCATTCCCGACGAACCTTCAGACTTCCGTCGAACTCTCGAACTCCCAACGAATCCTTCGCGCTTGACTCCGGCACTTTGTTTCGCTTTATGTCTTCATCGTTATCGTAGTTAATCCTGCACACACAAGCCAAAACTCTACTCCGATCTAGACAATTATTACAATGCGAATTGACATTCTGTTGCCCGACACGTCATTGGTTGGCGCTTCGTCCGATTCTTCAGCACATCGTTCTCTCTTGCGGCTTATTGCCCAATCGGCGGTTGACCTCCGCAACCCCGATATCCTTGGTGCAATTCTGCTCTCCTTGGCCCGATGCCCAACGTCCGAAGCATTCTGCCATCCAATATCCTGACGTGATCTCCTCCGGCGCAACGTCAATTTCTCCTGCGTCAACTGTCTAATCCTGATCGAGTAGACCTGCATCACTCAAAATGCAGTTAAACATCTAAACACAATCAATTAGTTTCATCATCAAAATTCGAGATTCAACAATCTCCCCCTTTTTGATGATGACAACTAATTGATGACTACCGGAGTTAACTTTAACTCCCCGGAGTTTAACCAAACTCCCCCTATCAATATGCCATTGATAGAACACTTGGATTATCCCAAATCCAAGCAACATTCATCACATGTTATGAAAAACATTTTAACCATCATGCAAATATATAAAATATTCAATTCAATGCATGAAGTCATCAATATACTTCTCCCCCTATGTCATCAACAAAAAGGAGAAGTAGCTCTAGCTATTTTAAAAGATATTCAAGTTTTTGTAACGTGAAGCTAGATTTTCATCACAACATATAAGTACAAAAGCATAGTAAGATTCTTAAGTTCAATCATGGTAATTCAATACTTGCTTCTTGTGCAAGATTGCACTTTGCTTTTCTTTGCATGTTCTAACTAGCAAAAGCTTTCTCTCCTTTGTTTTTGTCGAAAAGTAGGGAAGAGTACAAGCTTGCCAGCATTTGCCTTGAGCTAGCAATCTTTCTCCCCCTATGTTATTGCCGAAAAGAAGGAGAGGAACCAATGATTTAGACTTTTACATAAATTATGAATTTGCATCAATCAATATTTCAATCATCACATGATACATACAAGACAAAAATGCAAAGAAATCATGTCATGAAAGACATCAATTGTTAAACATGATATGATAATAGTCTCATAAATTTCAATTTGCAATACATGTGATACATTGCGATACTAAAAAATTTAATGCGATGCTTTTAAGGATATCAACCTATTTTTGATACAAAGCATGGCAAGAGCAATTATATTGCAAGTTATCTAAGTTTTGCAATTTTTGCTTCTTTCGAGATAGCAATTCTTTGCTTCTCTTTATATTGCAATATTTGCAATTCATTGGTAGCGTTCATGATAGCAAGTTCTTTCAATGAAATGATCGAGCTAGCAAATTTTCCTTCCTTTGAAATATGTAGGCTAATAAACTAACTCCCCCTTTATCATTATCGAAAAGAAGGGAGAAATCAATGGCTAAAAAATTTAATCATTATACAAGCCATATTACAAAATCATGTTATGATATCAAGAAAATTCAAGAAGGACATGATTCATTCGACAAATCTTTTTAATAGAGCAAAAGAATTATACAACCAAGGATCATGATTAAAATATATCAATATCATAGATCAAGTCATGATTCGTGATTCATCATAAAGCAAATTAATTTTCAATTGTCACATAAGGCATTTAAAGAATTTTGAAACATAGGAGAATGATTAATTTAAGCATGCAATGTTTCAATCAAATTCAAGTCATGAATACCAATACTTTCATATTGTGAGTATCAATTCATGAATACCAAAAGATATTATTTGTGATTCCAATTTTTCAAGATCAAGATGATGATTTAGATAAAACTTATTTAAATCAAATCGTTAACTTGAAACTCATGATCAAGTCATCAAAATCAATTTCGAGATTCACAAAATATCATGAAATCATTAATCTCAATCAGATGGGAAAAGTATTTTTTTTTTTTAAGTGATTCTTTTTCATCTAAGCATGCCTTAGACTTTATATGTCAAATCAACATTTCTTGGGTATGCATGATATCAAAACATGGTTTCAAATTTTCAACATATAACATGTATAAATTTAAAAATCGAAGGGAGGAGGAAAGGAATTCAAAGGTACAAAGATTTTAACAATCTCATAAACAAATGAAGGATTAATTCATGAATCCAAAATTCTATGAATTATTTCGACAAATCTCCTTTTAAATAATCAAAATGATCGTCAAAGGAAATCTCATGTTATTCCAAGAAATCAAGATCATGATTTTGATAAAACTCATTTCAAATTTAAATCATCAAAATCATTTTTAAGGTTCACAAAATTCATAACATAAATAGATTCATGATTTCATTGATAATATATTTTTCCCTTTTTTAAGTGTTTCATTTTAAGTGATTGATTTCATGTTAGCATGCATTCACCTTTAATAAAACAAGTGTCAACATTTAAGACGGAAAGGTAATTTCGTAAAACAAATCATTAAGCATGATTCCATGATAACATCCTTTTAAAAACTTGATATTCATCATCAAGTATGATTTCAAAAAGTATGTTCGAGAGAAATCATTAAGACCAAATGTATGATACACTCATTTATTTTCAAAATATTCATCATGTTTATTTTTATGAGATTCACAAGATTGGTAAAATAAATTTATTAATCTCAATAGGATAGAAAATTCATTTCCATTTCATACAATTGATTTCATGTGAGGGTATTCAAGTCTTTTGTGAAAACATGTATCATCATTTAAAATTGAAACATAAGTTTCGTCATGAAGCCGTCAAGACCAAACACATCATAATATCACATCTATCATCAAAAGACTATCAAGAAATTCATAGATGTACATGCACTATGTCATCTTAATATGTCATGAGAATGTCATCTTAATTCATCATAAAAACGATTAGACCAAAAACATGTTAATCTAAAATGAGAGTTTCAAATTAACATTTACTTCAAAATCTCATGCATGACATAAAATCATCAAGATACACATGCATGGATTAATCCTAAGCATTATCACATATCATATAATTATCATCCCTATTGTTGCATACATCATTCAACATTTCAAAACATAACATGCATGAAACCTTAGCAATATACTTTTCATGATCAAAATTTTTAATTTTTCAAAGATGCTAAAAAGAAAAACATGATATAATTTTTTAAAAATAATTTTTTATTTCCTATTCCTACTATCTAAATTAAGCACTAATGAAAAACTTCAAGTAATTTCAAAATAATTCAAGAGAGTTGAGTTACTTACC
Organism: Musa balbisiana; assembly: GCA_004837865.1. Lineage (NCBI taxonomy): Eukaryota > Viridiplantae > Streptophyta > Magnoliopsida > Zingiberales > Musaceae > Musa > Musa balbisiana. Next base: position 23,363,527 of record CM017193.1, on the reverse strand, counting down.
TTGTAGTCGAAGCCCATCAAACCCCAATTCGCCATTTCACCTTTGAAAGTTCTTGATTCATCCTTGGTTGCCTTCCTCTTCTTTGGCCTCTTCCTCCGTTCAAGTTCATTGTTTATTTTAGATTTTTGTTTAATGAACTTATTAAGATTTAGTGTTCGAAGTTCAAGTTCATCATTGTCCTCATCACTTGAGTCATCGCTCAAGTGGTATTCATTTGTCCGGAGTTCCAAATCCTTCCTATTCTTTGGAAGGTGGTTCAAGTGCTCATTGGGTTCAAAATGTTCCAAAAGTGTCATTTCATAGGTCATTAATGACCCGATTAATTCTTCTAATGGAAAATCATTTAAATTTTTTGTCTCTTGTATTGCGGTTATTTTAGGATCCCACCTTTTTGGAAGGGATCTTAAGATCTTACTTACGAGATCAAAATTCGAAAAAGATTTACCAAGAACTCTTAGATTATTGACGACATCCGTGAAACGGGTGTACATGTCGCCTATAGTCTCGCTTGGTTGCATTCGAAAAAGCTCAAAATCATGCAATAAAATATTAACTTTCGAGTCTTTGACTCTACTAGTTCCCTCGTGTGTGATTTCAAGTGTTCGCCAAATATCAAAAGCCGTTTCACACATAGAAATCCGATTGAACTCATTTTTGTCCAAAGCACAAAATAAGGCATTCATAGCCTTTGCGTTTAAAGAAAAATGCTTCTTCTCCAAATCCGACCATTCGTTCATCGGTTTAGAGGGAAGTTGAAAACCGTTTTCAACAATATTCCATAAATCCAAATTTATAGAAATCAAGAAAACTCTCATTCGAGTTTTCCAATAAGTGTAGTCCAATCCGTTAAACAACGGTGGACGAAAAACCGAAAAGCCCTCTTGAAAGCTATGAAGAGCCATTTCTCTTGGGTGTAAATCCGAAATGAGAAATACCGGGCTCTGATACCAATTGTTAGGATCAAGAGCACTAAGAGGGGGTGAATTAGTGCAGCGGATTAAAACGTCGGTTTTGATAAATCTTTCGTACGGTAAAAATTGAACTTGAAAGCGTATTCGTATAGTAGAGCAGCTAAGGTAATGAGTAAATAAAGCAAGTAAGAAAGTTTGCAGTAATGTGAATAGCAACAATGAAATGCAAACCAGAGATTACGCCGTTTTTAAAGTGGTTCGGTCAAATAACCTACATCCACTTGCGAGGCCCCTCTTCGACGAGGCTCCCACCTTCCACTAGCAAATCTCTTGAAATGGAAGGATAAATACCCCTCTTACAACTCTTTACAAGCAGTTCACACTCTTACAGATTTTCAAGAAAGAAGGAGGTGAAGACTAGCAAATTGAAAACCAAGGATTGCTAAGACTTTTCTAAGACCTTTCTCTCAATCACTTGCTGCTCAAAAAGTTGTTCTCTCTGCTGAGAATTGAGGGGTATTTATAGGCCTCAAGAGGATTCAAATTTGAGCTCTAAAAATTTGAATTCTCTTATGTTCCCGATGCTGGCGGTGCCACCGCCCAGCTCTCGGGTGCTGGGCGGTGCAACCGCCCAGCCCAGGTGGTGCCACCGCCCAGCTCTCGGCCTCTGGGCGGTGCCACCGCCTAGTCTAGGCGGTGCCACCGCCTACACTATTTCAGCTCACTGGTTGGGCTCCAAAATTGGCCCAAACCAGTCCAAACTTGGGCCGAATTGGCCCCTACTTGGGTCATAGGATTAACACCTAATCCTAGCCCTAATTAATGTGCTAACTACAAATTTAAAGACATTTTCTAAGCTATTACAAAGTCCATAAGTCAAGACTTCTTCCGGCGAGCTTTCGGCGAACTTCCGGCGGTCTTCCGATAAACTCTCGGAAACCATTCTGCGGACTCCCGGCAAGCTCCTAGACTTCACGATTTGATCTTGGCGAGTTCCGACGAGCTTCTTTGGCAAGCTCCGATCTTTCTCGGTGAGCTCCGTGAACTTCCGACGAACCTTTTGGCGAGCTTCCGAAAAACCCTTCAGCAAGCTCTCTACTCACTCATTCTCGGCTAGTTCCGACAGCATTCCCGACGAACCTTCAGACTTCCGTCGAACTCTCGAACTCCCAACGAATCCTTCGCGCTTGACTCCGGCACTTTGTTTCGCTTTATGTCTTCATCGTTATCGTAGTTAATCCTGCACACACAAGCCACTCTACTCCGATCTAGACAATTATTACAATGCGAATTGACATTCTGTTGCCCGGCACGTCATTGGTTGGCGCTTCGTCCGATTCTTCAGCGCATCGTTCTCTCTTGCGGCTTATTGCCCAATCGGCGGTTGACCTCCGCAACCCCGATATCCTTGGTGCAATTCTACTCTCCTTGGCCCGATGCCCAACGTCCGAAGCATTCTGCCATCCAATATCCTGACGTGATCTCCTCCGGCGCAACGTCAATTCCTCCTGCGTCAACTGTCTAATCCTGATCGAGTAGACCTGCATCACTCAAAATGCAGTTAAACATCTAAACACAATCAATTAGTTTCATCATCAAAATTCGAGATTCAACACCAATAAGATAGGAGCTCCGACGGATATCTCATATCCGAACCTCTACTCATCGCAATGTCTACCATATGTGTGTGACCCTCTAGGCCCAATATTGAGCTGGCCATGATTCATAGCTATCAGAACTTCTTCTAGCTCAGTGAATTATTATCTCTGTAATAATTCACTCGACTCATCGACTACGGACGTACTAGGCAACTACATCGTAGTCCCCAAACGATACAGGGGAATCCAATCTATTGGACCTGTCTGTCCTCAGTTACTATGTACATATAGTTTATTATCTATCTAATATCCCAGAGATCGTATATCGGGCATGGTGCTGTCAGACCTATACGGTTTCTACTCGAGTCTCGCTCTAATCGGATTCTCCTAAAGAATTCTTTCTCTCTCAACCCGAATAACCCTTGCCAGGGATTTGTCTGACCAAGAACACATGGGATATTCCTCTCATGACGCCGAGAGTGGATAATCCTCTATTGACACTCAATAGCTCTCGTAAGGTCGACTGCCACTCCCAATGACCAGCTGTACTAGATCTGGGACATCCAAACCTATAAGTCTGGTATCAAAGAGTGGAGCACTCATACAGGACATCCTTGGTGTCTCAAGTCTAAGGACCAGATACACCACTAGGACTACGAAATCGCTGTTTGACAATAAGGCATCATCAACCATCCAATATTCCATAAGCGGATCAATCAGTGAACTCATTCTCCAATGAGCACCTGTACTGTATCCCTAGTGTCTCCACACGAGCAGCTATGAGACCAGCTGCATCCATCATATGGACGGGTATACAGCACGCCAATCTGTCTGGTTATCATGATGTCCCTCTCGAGTAACCTATGACTAGGATTATTTAGGATCTGTGTTTAAAGGTGAATCGGTCTCATTATCGTGATCTTATCACGATCCGATTCCCATTGCACAGATCTAAGGACATCACAATGTATACATGCATATATGCAATAGACAATATAAAGTGATAAAAGCCAAAATATAATAAGCAAAAAAATTCGGTGTCAAGTCACACATGTCATCACTCACGTGATTGGCTTGTTGGGCACCTATGACTAGCAATTCTAACACTGAGAGGTACCACCACCTAGTCTGGCAGTACTACCACTTGATAGAGCCTCGGAGACTAGGCTCTGACAGTACCATTGCCTGGCAACATTATGAGCCTCAAGCGGTTCCATCGCCTAGCCACCGCTTGGCATGCTCCAAGTAGTTGAGTGGGCCATCCATCTAACCCAACTCAACCTTGTTTTAGGTCCAGTAGGCTCCTAACTGAGTGAGATTATTTCCTAATCTTAACTCAATCTAAGTTCTAACTATGATAATTAAAGCATTAACTAAGCAATCTTTGTTTGGTATGTCAATTGTTCTTCCGATGAAGTCACGATGAACTTCTAGTGAACTCTTGGCAAGCGGTGATAGCTACATAAACCATATTTGATATTATTATTTGTTATACAAATAAAGTTCTATTTATATCTTTTTGCAATCGAGTGATAGCTACAATTTAGAGATGATGCACCAAATCTAAGGCAAATTGTCGTTCGTATACTTTCACAAATGATGACATCTGGTAGTTATGGTGTGCTAAGTTGGACAGAGAGCTAGAGGAAACAGAAATTCATCCCATCGACCTCCAATTCTATAACACAGATTCAAAGCCGATAATAGAGTGGGTCAAATCAGTAGAGAACCAAGAGGATCCTCTACTTGATTAGATGGAAGATCTTCAATATTCTTTGTGTTTTATCATTGAGACAATAGAAGAAGAGGAAGTATATCCCCAATAGGAGAAAGATCCCCCTCAATCAAAATGTGGTAGGAGCTGAATAATATCGAGTTAGACTGCTCGAGGAACTAGAGATACCCAACCGTTACAATCGTCTGCCTAACGTGCAAAGGCAAAGACAAAGGCAAAGAGAAAGGCAATAGAATTAGTCACACCATTAGAAAGAATCAAGTTAAGTGACGAAGCACCTTCTCAATCACATTCAACAACCAACTCAGTCTAAAGACAGCATCGATTTGGATAATAGCACCTTAACCAATGATGATGGTGATGTTGAGGAGTTGATAATCCCATCCATGCAATTTGAGAGTGGTGCATGGACTGAGTAGTATTTTACATATGCCACTCAAGATTCTGATCATGAAGCTCAATGATATACTAATCAAGTTTATATACGAAAGGAAAAAGGAAAGGTAGTGGATGATTTTGAGCAAATATGATAGAGCCTATAGGATACAAATACATGGTGAATGTCATCGTATTCACAATAGTCATATTATAGAGAATTTTACGACCAATAGTAGTATGATAATAGTTACTCATACTTCTCCAAGCAGTAATATAGTGATTGATCTTATAATATAAAGCAGCAAATCAGCGACAAAAGTAGAAGTTCTAACATTATTCTCCATGCTCCACACCAATACATGCCACAAACCAACTTACCTTAGGAGCCATCTTAGACTTATATGATTCATGATAATCAAACTACAAACTACAACCATCACCTTATTGATACACCAATGATATATGGTATATCAGTATATTATATCATGAGATCAATTTTAGGATTAGGTCCGATAAACATATCAACTTGATATACAAATATATTAGATAAGGGATCTTGATCCACCACCTAAGGAGTCCCATCATTTCTTTTGGTGATAGAACTAGGTATATCCATCGATTGATTGTTTGATTCATTTGAATCTTAAAATTAAAGTTGTTTAAAAAATATAATAATTCAAATAATTTTTTTATAGATAATTTATAATTAATAGAAAGATGGTCCGAAACATATCATAAAGTACTCAAAATTTAAAAAAGATATGTGCCACTATTCTTTCATAATTTAGATTATTTTTACTAAAATTATACTAAATATATATTTATTTTTAACTTAAAATCTTAATCTAATTTTTTTTTATTTTTAGATATTTTAAGAGTTATTTTTGATAATTTTGAATGTACCATCGATACACCTTGATACATACTGATATATAATATGTTGTACCAATATATGGTACGTCGATATACCTTGATACATACTATACGAATAGTTGGTCAGTACATCGATATGGATTAGTAAAATGAATTTTAGTGATAACCATCTCAAAAGATCTTGAAATAATTGAACTTTGAACAAATAAAAATATCATATCCTCGAAAGACTAAGCAAAAACATATTTTATAATGTATCTTTCTGGAGTCATATTGGTAAGAATAAATCCAAGTATATATTTATTGGTTACAATCAATTACTATTTATCAGTCCAAGAACAATCACCCCTATTTTGAACAATTCGATCCCTTTAATCGTTCAAGGGAGGTGTTAGTTTTTCTCTTTTAAAAGGACTAAGCCAATCTTTCGATTACCCTCCTCCTTGTCATTTCTTCATTCTTTTTTGTTCTTTTTCTCTCTTCCTTTCATGAACAAAACGTCCAAAAACACAATGAATACTAAGAATAAAAGAGAGTAAGGACCTCCAAATCAATAAAAAAATCTCGCAACATCCAGTAATGAAAACAATAAATAGATAAATTATAAGAATCCAACTGACAAGAAGGAAGGGCTGAAGATAAGAGTGATTCAAGTAATCAGTTCTAAAATATGAACCTGACAACCGCCTCGTATTGATTCCATAACCAGATATTTCAGCTGCTCCCTAGTGATGGTGACATCCCTCAAAATATACTCTTGCCAAAATGATCTGCGTTAGCAAAGATTTTCATGTTTAGATCTCAAATAATGAACAGAACAATGTAAATTAGATTTGAGATACAATATGTCATATTTTATCTTAATAAATAATACAAAAGTTATTGCATTTCACACCAACAAAGCATATAACATTTGGTCGACGAGACATGCTAATCATAGAGTGATGATTACCTCACAAGCTAAATTTCTAAGTAGGGATTGATGGGGATATAATGCGGAATAACCTTTATATATGAACAAGTACTAGAAGACCATAATACGCAGCGGAATTAAATGGAAGCACAATCAAATGAAACAACAAGATATACGTGAAAAACCCCTCCAATGTGAAAGGTAAAAATCACGGGGCAAACTAGAGATAATCCACTATGAGAATAATGAATATACAAATCTCAATCTCTTGCCCTAAACCCTAGCAACAATCACAAGAGAATAACTGGGATATAAGGATCACGTCATTGCCCACAATATCTAAAACCTCCCCAAGTAATCACAGCAAGAGTCTACTGTAGATTTGATCTAACCTGAGATGAGAACACTGCTAGATGATTGAGAACAATCTCTCTGCGTTGTCCTTGTCTTCTTCCCTTTCTTTCTCTTTGCTTTTCTGCCCTTTTCTTCTCCTCTTTGGTGCTGCAAAGATTATTGCTTGCTGCCCTTTTATAGCCTCTTTTCTACTCCTAAAACGCAGCCACCACACCCCCCTAATATTAATTAGGGTTAGGTTAAGAGGGGGTGTGGGCTGAATTTGGGCTGTCAGCCCAACAACCTCCCCCTTCAGCCCATGAGGGAGGCTATCTCATGACTCCTCAATGTGAAGCCATGCCGACCAGCTGTCGACATATCTCCTGTCTTTCTTTTGGTAAAGTCTTTGTCAACATGTCTTCTCTGTTGTCATCTGTGTGAATTTTTTGAAGTTGTAACTGCTTCTCTTCAAATACATTTCGAATCCAGTGGTATCTGACATCTATATGCTTTGACTTGAAATGAAACATTGGGTTCTTACATAAATGGATGACACTCTGGCTGTCACAATGCACCACATAATTTTCCTGTTTCAGCCCCAATTCTTGTAAAAATTCTTTCATCCATAACATTTCTTTGCATACCTCTGTAACAGCAATATATTCTGCTTCTGTGGTGGAGAGAGCAATACACCTTTGCAACCTGGATTGCCATGACACAACTCCCCCTGCAAAAGTAAGTATATAACCTGAAGTAGACTTCCTCGTATCTATATCTCTTGCCAAAATGATCTGCGTTAGCAAAGATTTTCATGTTTAGATCTCAAATAATGAACAGAACAATGTAAATTAGATTTGAGATACAATATGTCATATTTTATCTTAATAAATAATACAAAAGTTATTGCATTTCACACCAACAAAGCATATAACATTTGGTCGACGAGACATGCTAATCATAGAGTGATGATTACCTCACAAGCTAAATTTCTAAGTAGGGATTGATGGGGATATAATGCGGAATAACCTTTATATATGAACAAGTACTAGAAGACCATAATACGCAGCGGAATTAAATGGAAGCACAATCAAATGAAACAACAAGATATACGTGAAAAACCCCTCCAATGTGAAAGGTAAAAATCACGGGGCAAACTAGAGATAATCCACTATGAGAATAATGAATATACAAATCTCAATCTCTTGCCCTAAACCCTAGCAACAATCACAAGAGAATAACTGGGATATAAGGATCACGTCATTGCCCACAATATCTAAAACCTCCCCAAGTAATCACAGCAAGAGTCTACTGTAGATTTGATCTAACCTGAGATGAGAACACTGCTAGATGATTGAGAACAATCTCTCTGCGTTGTCCTTGTCTTCTTCCCTTTCTTTCTCTTTGCTTTTCTGCCCTTTTCTTCTCCTCTTTGGTGCTGCAAAGATTATTGCTTGCTGCCCTTTTATAGCCTCTTTTCTACTCCTAAAACGCAGCCACCACACCCCCCTAATATTAATTAGGGTTAGGTTAAGAGGGGGTGTGGGCTGAATTTGGGCTGTCAGCCCAACAACCTCCCCCTTCAGCCCATGAGGGAGGCTATCTCATGACTCCTCAATGTGAAGCCATGCCGACCAGCTGTCGACATATCTCCTGTCTTTCTTTTGGTAAAGTCTTTGTCAACATGTCTTCTCTGTTGTCATCTGTGTGAATTTTTTGAAGTTGTAACTGCTTCTCTTCAAATACATTTCGAATCCAGTGGTATCTGACATCTATATGCTTTGACTTGAAATGAAACATTGGGTTCTTACATAAATGGATGACACTCTGGCTGTCACAATGCACCACATAATTTTCCTGTTTCAGCCCCAATTCTTGTAAAAATTCTTTCATCCATAACATTTCTTTGCATACCTCTGTAACAGCAATATATTCTGCTTCTGTGGTGGAGAGAGCAATACACCTTTGCAACCTGGATTGCCATGACACAACTCCCCCTGCAAAAGTAAGTATATAACCTGAAGTAGACTTCCTCGTATCTATATCTCTTGCCATATCTGCATCTGTGTAACCTGTCAACACAGGTGGTCCACCTCCAAAGCTTAAACAAACCTTAGAGCTCCCTCTAAGATATCTAAAAATTCACTTCACTGCTGCCCAGTGCTCTTTACCTGGATTTGTAAGAAATCTGCTAGTAACACCAACTGCATATGCGATGTCCGACCTCGTACATACCATTGCATACATTAAACTTCCAACTGCTGAAGAATAAGGAACCTTTTGCATTTTCTCCTTCTCCTCATCACTTGACGGACTCAGTTCTGAGCACAACTTGAAGTGACCTGCAAGAGGAGAACCAACTGGTTTTGCATTGCTCATACTGAATCTTTCTAATACCTTCTCGATGTATTTCTCCTGTGACAACCAAATCTTCTTATTTTTCCTGTCACGAAAAATCTGCATACCCAGTATTTGCTTTGCTGGCACCATGTCTTTCATTGCAAAAGACTCACTCAGTTCCTTCTTCAACCTGTCAATGTTAGACATATCTTTCCCAAGAATAAGCATGTCATCAACATAAAGTAAGAGAATAATAAAATCATCACCAAACCATTTGATGTACACACAATGATCTGAAGCTGTTCTTTTGTATCCATTTTCTATCATAAATGAATCAAACTTTCTGTACCACTGCCTTGGAGCTTGCTTCAGCCCATACAAGCTCTTCTTCAACTTGCAGACAAAGTTCTCTTTACCTTTGACTTTGAAGCCTTCTGGTTGCTCCATATAAATTTTCTCCTCCAAATCCCCATGAAGGAAAGCTGTCTTCACATCTAACTGCTCAACCTCCAAGTCTTGGCTAGCAGCAATACCAAGAGCAACACGAATAGAAGACATTTTAACAACAGGAGAAAATATCTCTTCAAAGTCAATACCTTTCTTTTGACCAAAGCCTTTTCACAACCAATCTAGCTTTGTACTTTGGTTGAGAACAATATTCTTGAGTCTTCAACCTGAAAACGCACTTGTTCTTTAAGGCCTTCATTCTATTTGATAGCAGTACCAAATCATAAGTGTGGTTCTTCTGAAGTGCATCCATCTCTTCCTGCATAGCAACTAACCACTTCTCTTTCTGCTCACTTTCAACTGCTTCCTGGTAACACTCTGGTTCACCTGCATCAGTAAGCATCACATACTCATCTATAGAGTATCTTCTGGAAGGTTGACGTTGTCTAGAAGATCTTCTCAACCGAGGTTCTGTTGGAACTTGCTATCTAATTTCTTCTTGCTCAACATGTCCTGCAGGTAGATCAACATTAGGCTCTACACTATCTTCCTGCACATCTCCCCCATCACCCTGATATACTGGAGGAATAACTGGGTCACAATCTGCTAATTCTTCTGCAGAAGTCTTGGCCAGTGTCTTCTTCTTCAAATCTTCAAAGGTTTGATCCTCAAAGAAAACTATATCTCTGCTTCTGAACACCTTTTGCTTTTCTGGATCCCAAAGCCTGTAACCAAACTGATTATGTGAGTAACAAAAAAAAATACATTCTTTAGACTTACCATCCAGCTTGGACCTCTCATTGTTTGGAACATGTGCAAATGCACGACAACCAAACACTCTCAAATGCCTGTAGGAAACATCTTTTCCTGACCATACATGCTTTGCAACATCACCATCTAGGGCTGTACATGGTGATAAGTTGATCACATCAACTGTAGTCCTCAAAGCATCATCCCAAAACCTTTTGGTTAGCTTGGCCTATGAAAGCATACATCTGATCTTTTCCATGATGGTGCAGTTCATCCTCTCTGCAATAGCATTATGCTGAGGTGTACCAAGAACTGTCATCTGGATCCCATGTGACCTGCAATAATCATTAAATAATCCTATATACTCACCACCATTATCTGACCTTATGCATTTCAATTTCCTTTTTGTCTCCCTTTCAACCCTAGCATGAAACTCTTTGAAGAAATTAATCACCTGATCTTTGGTCTTCAAAACATAGGCCCAAACTTTTCTGGAAAAATCATCTATAAAAGTGACAAAATAAAGTACACCACTTATACCAATAACATCAACAGATCCACCAGGAGTTTTTGTCCTCAAAGGACCACATACATTTGTATAAACACGGTCTAAGGCATGCATTTTTCTAGACAAAGCAGGACTAGCAAATGAAACTCTATGTTGTTTACCAGCCAAACAATCAATACAAGGGTTTAGATGTATACCTCTGAGATCTGGTAATACCTCTCTCTTGGAAAAAGCTTGCAGCCCCTTCTCGCTCATGTGTCCCAATCGCCTATGCCACAACTCCATGCTGAAGTCTTTCTCTGTAGCATTTAACTGCTCGCCATAAGCTTTAGCCTACAACCTGTACAAAGTATGACATTTCTTTCCACTAGCTATAACAAGAGAACCCTTATTGAGCTTCCATTGCCCACTATGAAATCTGCTATCATAGTCTTCATCATCTAGTCTTCCAACTGAAATTAAATTCAGTCTCAAGTCAACCACATGCCTCACATCCTTAAGGACCAACTTGCAGCCACGGTTGGTCTTTAAATGGATATCACCCATGCCAATGATGTCTACTGTGCCATAGTTACCCATCTTCACAACACCAAAATTTCCAGATCTATATGTAGAAAAAAACTCCCTCCGTGGTGTAGCATGATAAGAAGCACCTGTGTCAATCACCCACTCAAGATCCTGACACACACAAGAAAAAATATCATCAGAAGGAGACAAAATCAAATAATCACCACCCTGCACTGTAGCTGTAGTATTATCTTTTGACTCTGTAGACTCCACTTCTTTTCCCTTTTTCTTGCTCTTCTTAGGTTGCTTACATTGGTTCTTGTAATGTCCTTTCTCACCACAGTTATAGCAAACAATATCTTTTCTTGATCTTGACTTGCTCCTACCCATGCGTGAACTGCTTCTAAACTTTGACCTTCCTCTGTTCTCTGAGATAAGTGCCTGTGAATCATTTTGAGATGTTACTGAACTCTTTCTTCTCAACTCCTCATTCAATAAACTGCTTGTTACTTGATTCATAGTGACAACACCATCTGGCGCAGAATTACTAAGGGAAACCACTAATGTCTCCCAACTTTTTGGTAATGAACTGAGAAGTAACAATGCCTGCAACTCATCATCAAGAGACATTTTCATAGAAGATAACTGGTTAATAATACTCTGCATTTCATTCAAATGCTCAGCAATAGAAGCACCCTCTCTATATTTTAGGTTCACAAGTTTTCTGATCAAAAAAGCTTTGTTGCCAACTGTTTTTCTTTCATAGAGACTTTCCAACTTTTTCCAAAGAGAATATGCAGAAATTTCAGTAGAAACATGGTAAAAGACACCATCTTCAAGCCACTATCGAATAAACCCAACTGTTTTTCGATCTAACCTCTTCCACTCATCATCTGTCATAGTTGTGGGTTTTGCACTATCCCCCTGCAAAGGTCCATACAAATCTTTGCAATACAAGAGATCTTCCATTCTTGGTTTCCATATCATCCAATTATTTCCATTTAAACTAATAATGCGAGAAACATTACTGGCCTCCATGTTCAAATACAAAATTAAATCACTACAACCCTGCTCTGATACAAGTTGATGGGGATATAATGCGGAATAACCTTTATATATGAACAAGTACTAGAAGACCATAATACGTAGCGGAATTAAATAGAAGCACAATCAAATGAAACACCAAGATATACGTGGAAAACCCCTCCAATGTGAAGGGTAAAAATCACGGGACAAACTAGAGATAATCCACTATGAGAATAATGAATATACAAATCTCAATCTCTTGCCCTAAACCCTAGCAACAATCACAAGAGAATAACTGAGATACAAGGATCACGTCATTGCCCACAATATCTAAAACCTCCCCAAGTAATCACAGCAAGAGTCTACTGTAGATTTGATCTAACCTGAGATGAAAACACTGCTAGATGATTGAGAACAGTCTCTCTGCGTTGTCCTTGTCTTCTTCCCTTTCTTTCTCTTTGCTTTTCTGCCCTTTTCTTCTCCTCTTTGGTGCTGCAAAGATTATTGTTTGCTGCCCTCGTTGCTGCCCTTTTATAACCTCTTTTCTACTCTTAAAACGCAGCCACCATATCCCCCTAATGTTAATTAGGGTTAGGTTAAGAGGGGGTGTGGGCTGTGGGCTGATTCAGCCCACATTGGACTGAATTTGGGCTGTCAGCCCAACAGGGATCTTGGGAGACCCCGATAAATATCAAACTTCGAAGAGCGAAAGTCTAAATTGAGGAGGTTCCGCAGCAAATGGAGAACTTTTTTCTGTCTATAATTCAGTTTTTATCTGTTTAAAGCTATTGGTATCAAAATTATACAAATGCAACTTAGAAGGTATGCCTTACATAAAAGCTAACACAAGGGAAGTAGGTAAGGAATTGATCAGTATGTTTAAAATCATGCAACGAAGGAAGCAACAATGCACAATTCCGGATTTCCCACATTTAGGAAGTCTGGCATAGTAAACTTTTCAATATAAAGAACACCACTGTTTCTTTTGTCATAGTAGTAAGTATTAGAGAGAATGAAAAGGTTCCTTGATGGAATAGAGCTAACATCAAGATTAAAAGAGAGCATAACTTTTCTTGATGAGTTCTATTTAGATTTAAACAACTAATCTTCCTTTTATATATATATATATATATATATATATATATATTATATATATATATATATATTGTCAAACCTTGTTGGTTACTGTAACCAAATTATTTTCAGATTTTGTGTCAAAGAAGTGTAGAATATTCCTATAGCAATGAAAGAAGCATACAACACAAGGAGTGTCACGAAATAGCCTTTTCAAGAAAGAAGCATACAACACAAGGAAGGCATTTGAGAATTGCTTTCAGGACAATAAAAGCTCTCACTTTTCTGGTGGAGATATAGAGTTAAGAAGCACTTTGCAAAGTAGTATAAAACTTTGCGTAGTAGACATTAGTACTGCAAAAGGCTTAAAACAAGCACAACACCATGGTAATGTTTGTCAACTTTGGATTATCAATTTCCTTCATTCAGCTATTTAAACAAGAATTTTTTATTTCTTGACCATGTCAGGAACAACCTTTTACTGCTGCTGGCTTCCACAAATTGTGCTCTTACAACAATTGATGCCAGAAAGTGGCATGTCAGCTTGGTTTATAAAGCATCCTAAACATGTTATTGGTTGCTTTTTAGTCATCACTATCACCAACCAGAAATACTAATTTAATTTCGATAGAAAACCAAATCCAATATGTGGATAACAAGCATAAATTTTAACTCTTGCCATTGGTCTAGCACAAGTCAGGAAACTAGTTTCTGTGATTGGCATACAATCAATGTCACAATGCCCATTCAGAAGTCTAGGCTTCTGCTAGAACATTACACTCATACCTAAGGTCTTATCCAATGGCACATCTTATGCCTTGACTTCTGAACAGTGCAATAAACTTTTATCTCCTGCCTATTGAACCTTTAGTGAATCGACGGCCCAAAAATCACTATTTAGGTAAGAAAATAGACCTTAAATCTCTAGGGGTGAAAAAAAAATATATTATCTATCAAGAGGCATTCTGCTAAAATTTTTGAAACTAATAATGCTTTGCGAGAAATTTTCTAAGGTCCGAGCTTCTTTTTTTTTTATATTTACCAAATATAACTATGACAAGATTAGAAAGTATAACACAATCGGATAGCTTCATTAGAAAAATGAGACATTTGAATTTGTGGACAAGGATCAAATATTTATGAAACCGATTGACAGCAAGGTCCCTACTGATCCTTTTGCCAAAAAAAAATTACATCATTTTAAATCTATCACAATCCATTTACCTGAGATCTGAGCGAAAAAATCAACAAAAACTTTTGATGGCAGAAAATATCTGACAGTATCCATTCTTTGGATGTTGCTAATTTCCATAACATTGCCAGCCATTATTTGAGATGAAAAGTAGGCCCATTCTCGTCGGGTCACTTCCAGAATTTATCCAGGAGAACATGGCATGAGCACATGACAGCTTGCAGAACTCCAGTCTAGTCAATTTGAAATAGAAGGAAAATTATTTTTGATGTTTATGCAATCAGATAATTCTTGAAGCTAGTCTTATTTCTATGGTAAGTAGGAAGTACTACACTTGGAGTAAATAAAATTACACAGAACAAATACAACATCTCGTGTTGAACCGAGAAACAATCACTTCTTATTTCAAAGAGAAATGTGAAACTCTTTGGCAATTGCAATGGCCAACCCGGATATATTGACAATATGAAAGGCATGGAACAAAATCTGGCCTCCAATGCAATTATTAAACCATAAGAGCAGCAGATTATTCGTCTCTCTCAACAGATTCCATTTATCTTAGCATATAATTGTAGTCCAGAAAAAATAAGCAACAGATGCAAGCCAATCCAGCTCAACTAACTTGAGACTCGAGCGGTCTCCTTCAATGGGAAAAGCTTCTCTAGCACTGCATTTGAAAGAATCCTATTAGCATCCAATTCCCTGCGTACTTTGTTATAGGTGTCAACAGGAAAACGCTTCCTTAATCTTTCTTGGAGTGCAGCAAGCTCTTCCTTGTCCTTTGGAACCTGCGGAGAGACACCACAAGTTCTGAAATTAATGAAACTTTGAGTAATTGACATAATTCAAAGATTGCACCAAGAAACACTTATTTGCATTTTTAAGTCCTGTACCTTCAAAATGTATAGTATATATCTAAAGAAATATAAATTTCAACATGAAAGTGAAACATCCATCTTTTATATGCTCCTCTGCAAGTATTATATTAAGCATCCTTACTATACACAAAGACATCCAATTATCACATCAACAACAAAAATTACTGAATTTAAACGGTTCACTTGATATTATCTCTCTCTCTCTCTCTCTCTCTCTCTCTCTCTCTCTCTCTCTCTCTCTTGAAATGACTCCATTTTTGGAGGGGAAGAAAAAGGTGGTCAGGAAAGAAGTTGGTCCCATCACTTCTCCCTCATGGTATGTGACCAATGAAAGAAAATTACCTTCCATCTGCTTCTCTCATCTGTTGAAACAAAAGAAGATAAATTAACTTTCTCCTGATTTCTATTCTCTCCTCCCCACTACCCTCCATCTAAACATGCCGTTGAAGAAACGCATAAGATAAACCATCAATTCTACAACTATAAAATTATTCCTTGATAAATAAATGATGACAATTTCTTTTCTTCTCAAAAATGATCACAATCTATTGGCAATATAAAACAAAAATTAACTTTAGCATGTGAAGCACAAAAAGAAAACCCTAGAAGGCTTGTTTCCTAAATAAAGTCATCCAGTTTTTAAAAGACTAATTTGCACACCCGAATTGTACTTCACGCATGCATATAGCTAATACAAGAAGTTACATTACAAAGACCTACAAAAGCACTAAATACGACATGGTCCAACCCAACCTGGACATGCCAAGACCTCTACAAAGGGCTAGCTTGACTGCTGATCAGAGATAATTGGAAAAAACACCTGGACTGGGTACAAACTACAAGGCTTATTACTCGTTGAGGAACTTAGTCAAGGGCATTCATCACTTGGCCTCTCTCCAACTCGCCCCAACCAATGATTTAAAAAGTGCTAGGCACCATGGTCCTAAAACGCTCGAGGCACTAGGCGCTCACTCAAGCAAAGCGAAACGCTTTGAAATTTTAAAATATAAAAAATATATAATACAATTGGTAAATAGAAATTAATAGTGCTAAAATCTAAATAGGGACTATTATATGATAACAGTAGTTAACAATATACTGTTAACAGTATTTAATCTACTATTAATAGTAATTAGAGGGAAGAAAAAGGTGGTCAGGAAAGAAGTTGGTCCCATCACTTCTCCCTCATGGTATGTGACCAATGAAAGAAAATTACCTTCCATCTGCTTCTCTCATCTGTTGAAACAAAAGAAGATAAATTAACTTTCTCCTGATTTCTATTCTCTCCTCCCCACTACCCTCCATCTAAACATGCCGTTGAAGAAACGCATAAGATAAACCATCAATTCTACAACTATAAAATTATTCCTTGATAAATAAATGATGACAATTTTCTTTTCTTCTCAAAAATGATCACAATCTATTGGCAATATAAAACAAAAATTAACTTTAGCATGTGAAGCACAAAAAGAAAACCCTAGAAGGCTTGTTTCCTAAATAAAGTCATCCAGTTTTTAAAAGACTAATTTGCACACCCGAATTGTACTTCACGCATGCATATAGCTAATACAAGAAGTTACATTACAAAGACCTACAAAAGCACTAAATACGACATGGTCCAACCCAACCTGGACATGCCAAGACCTCTACAAAGGGCTAGCTTGACTGCTGATCAGAGATAATTGGAAAAAACACCTGGACTGGGTACAAACTACAAGGCTTATTACTCGTTGAGGAACTTAGTCAAGGGCATTCATCACTTGGCCTCTCTCCAACTCGCCCCAACCAATGATTTAAAAAGTGCTAGGCACCATGGTCCTAAAACGCTCGAGGCACTAGGCGCTCACTCAAGCAAAGCGAAACGCTTTGAAATTTTAAAATATAAAAAATATATAATACAATTGGTAAATAGAAATTAATAGTGCTAAAATCTAAATAGGGACTATTATATGATAACAGTAGTTAACAATATACTGTTAACAGTATTTAATCTACTATTAATAGTAATTAGAGGGAAGAAAAGAGTCACCAACGATAGAAAGTGGGGAAGGAGAGGGCGGCGATAACGGAGGAACTTTTGGACAATGGTGGCGACAGCGAAGGAAGCTACGAACGATAGTAGCAACAAGGGAGGAAGCTTCGAAGGACAACAGTGACGAAGGAATCTACAGACGACTACAGTAACGACAGAGAAAGCTTCGAACGGCTATGGTAGTGGTGACGACAGAAGCTGCAGACAACAACATCGTGGGCAGGGGAAGCTTTAGATGTGTCCATCAATGGAGGAGGAAGCTACAATCTTCTCCCTCAACGGTGGAAGGAGCTACATACGGAAGCAACAACGACGGGAGAGAAACTATGCATGAAAGCTACACCTTCAGACTCTTCCATCAACGACAGAGGAAGCGTCAGTCTTATGTGTCGACGATAGAGGCAGTGGCAAAGGAAGCATTGGTCCTATGCATCAGCGACGGAGGTAGAGGCTACGCTAGAGTTGCTCAGGGTCGCGCGAAGGGGTGGGGGAGGGGGGGAGGTGACGTGTAGGGGGTGGGTTTTGCAAATAAAGTAACTTTGTGTAGCTTAGTTGGTTCGATCGAACCAACTAGCTACTGTTTAATCGAACTGTAGGTGCTAGGGTTGCATAGTTTCAACTGGGCGCTTGCCGAAGGCACTCAACACTTAGGTTCAAGTGAGTGCCCAAGCGATGCTTCACTGAAGCACATCGCCTGGCGAATCTATGAGGCGCTCGAGCGTCGCCTCGCCTCACCCGAGCGCCTAGGTGAGCACTTGAGGACCTATTTAAACCATTAGCCCCAACCTATCTTATCAAGAGTAGAAGTTTCCATGGGCCAACGAGCACATCTCGTTTAGCGCACATAACCTACTTTCACTAATGGAAGGTTAGCTCTCCACTAAATTATCTGCTCAAACAACATGCCAACACCACCTACATGCCCCCATAGCCCCTGTATGACAAGTGATGGTCGTCCACAAGACAGGACCTCAGGCTAAATATAAGTATGGATTCAACTACCTACCTAGGTACACAACTGATTGCACCCAAAATCTTCCCAACATTCCAAAGATATAATCCTATCATATTTATAAATGGGAAAATTAAGTACTAGAACAAAACAATAATGAGACATTCTATCACTTTTTAATACCTCAATCTTAGCCCAATGTTCATAAGCAGAATATTCATCCCTCATTCTAGTTTATTTCAAATGTATTTGTAGTTGAACAAAAGAGTAAGACGATATACTACAACTGATTGATACCTCAATCTTTGCCCAGTGTTCATAAGCAGAATATTCATCCCACAGTCTAGTTTGTGTCAAATATCTGTAATGGAAAAACTCCTCTGTTATTTCCTTCCTCTGGCGAGCATCTGTTGTCGGCAGGTACATGATGATGCCAACCTAAGAAATCAAAGGACAAGGACACAATAAGTGAGTACAGGAGACTTTTTTCCAATTACAAAAAAAAAAACTATTTCTAGTGCTTTATTGTGTCACATATAACTACCGTATAGTAAGCTTATGTTGTAAGAAAACTTTCAACGAAGATTTGCAATTGGCAGAAGGAAAATATAATAAAGCAAACACCAATATTTGAGAACTAAAATGTAAGAGGTTTGATGTTCATTAGAGGAACTGCAGATTAAAAATTCTCTAAATATGTAGCCAAAAATTGACTACACATAAATTGTGCTCTTATTGAAGAATTGAAAATGGCAAATTTTGTCTTACCCATGAAAATATATCATCTTCTTCTGAGCTTGAGGCTGGGCTCATGAGGCTCTTGCTGCAAGCAGTCCAACGCTGCTCAATTGGAGCAGGTGCTGGTATATCCTCCTGCTCTATGAGCTGCTTCAATTCTTCTATGTAGTCCAAATCCTTCATGTTAGGCATTTTAAGGGTCCCTGCTGGGAAACAGGTTTCAGACACCCATTGCTGCCCACCACAATCAAAACCCAGTATTTCATCACTCCATCCTACACGATATCCTTCAGACTTCTTCCAGTACTCAGCTTCTGCTTGGTTGACTTTCATGACATGATCTTTATTAAGAGGATCAAGGGCAAGAAGTTTATCTCTCAATTCTGTGAAAGATAGTTGATTTATATCTTGTTCATCATTACCAACATCAGTTCTGCAACCATTTACAACTTGAAATCAATGTCTTTGCAGATACAACCAGCACAAAAGACTCAGAAAACTACAGGCAATGTAATCAAGAAAGCCTGTGTAATTGTTGCAAAAAGGCTTGAGTCCTC
Organism: Musa balbisiana; assembly: GCA_004837865.1. Taxonomy (NCBI): domain Eukaryota; kingdom Viridiplantae; phylum Streptophyta; class Magnoliopsida; order Zingiberales; family Musaceae; genus Musa; species Musa balbisiana. The sequence continues at coordinate 23,343,788 of CM017193.1, read as the reverse complement.
CAAGGATCACTTGTTTACAAGCTTAAGTGATGAGATCAAAGTAATTATCACGATAGAGTAAGCTGCCTGGGCAATATGTTCACCTGTACTTCCTGAGTGAATCACGGTAGAGATCACGGATGTGTTTCAATGCTTCATCCTTCCCATATTTTGGTTTAAACTTTGGATTTTTCCAGTTAGACAGAGGATTGCACCGCACCACTACAACCGCATCTGTATACGGAATCCATAAATATTTTATATGCTTGTTCTCACCTAGCCACTTCCTGAATAATAACATATAAAATAGATAAACAAGAAGGACCAAAACAATAACTAGGATAATATTACTTGCGAAAAGTTAAACAGCCACTTAGTGATGATATTACTTGTGATTTTTCCTGATCTCACTGGCATTAGAAACAAATGTGTGTTCTACAAGCTCGTGTCTATCTACACATTGAATGGTGACTTCTGCAACCACTCCAAGGCCGCCTAGACCACAGCGAGCTAGAAAGAACAGTTCAGGATTTTTCTCTTTTGAGACCTCAATTGTTCCCTTCATGGGGGTCACCAGCTTCATGCTGATAACCTGCTCATCAATGGGCGGCAACCGTGCGCCAGTACCATGAGCTCCAACCTGGAGATAAGACAACTCCAGTCTAAGAGACCTTATGATGACTCAAGCAGATCAGATAGAAGATTGATTTGATATCAATCCAACATGAAGAAGTAAATGCAGCACAAAGCTCTCAGGCTGACAGATGTATTGCAAATAAAGCAAACTCAAGAATATGATAATCCAGAAAGCAATAAACACCCAAGAAAAGGTAAAAAAAGAAGAGAGAAGAGGCTGAAAAGATCTAAGTAGAAAATGTTTAACAACCATTCTGGTCAGATAATTTGATATTTGATGAGTTATTATCTAAGCTTGTGATGGCTTCAATTAATTTGTAGACCAACCTATTCTATTGTTGCTTAAAAACTGATAGTGAAACCATAAATGTGTGTTCATTGACAGAGTCCACCATCCATTATTTTACCTAAATTTTCATGATGTACTATGAACTTTTCATGATCAGGTCTCTTGTGGTTATAATATATTCAAAACATATTCCAATAAGATTCTGCCAATTATAATTCAGTACAAAATTTACTAGGAACCTAACACTGCTGTTGAGTGTATTAGTTTTAATCAAACTCCACTGAGCAGAAAACAGTCAATATGGACCCCACTGGCTAATGGACCTGTCATAAGTGAAGTTGATAAAGACTGGCTGGTTAAAGATGTGACTGATCAGGTGTTCAATTAAAGGTGATAAGGATCTAGATTGTGATGGCTACACCTCCAAGCTTCTCCAATTAGCCTGAAGCATGCTTGGTAGCAATGTTTTTGGACATTATGTGCAGCCTACTATATACTAATGGTGAAGAGGATCATAACATAGGCACCAAGCATCACTTGTTTCATCTACAATTATCATTGAATGTATGTGTTATGCAAAAGTTCACATAGAGCAAACTTCTGCAACCCATGTCACTCAATTGACCATCACTTCATCTCTAAAAAATCCATCTAGCCAAGAAAGATCAGATGGCAAAACCACACAGAAGCACATTCTATCCTCCAAATTTTGGAATAAATAACAGATATCATTGTCATCTTGGAGTCCTTGCACTAATCCTGCACCACAATAGTATAGAAAAGAGGCCATCAGTGGATGACATGTATCACATGATATGCACTGCAAAGGAGAAGATATGTTAAATGCTTGACAGGGTTTTCTTGTTTGCTTTGTCTCTTTTAGTGTATGAATGGGCTACAAACTATCCACATCTAATCTACTTGTATTTATAGCCCTTGGTACTATCCTTTCATTACCGCTACTGTCCCAGTAGTGGTACGCGTCAGCTGCATATTATAAATTATCTTTCTTTAAATATATACTCCTCTCACCCTTTTGCAAAAGAAAAAGGATACATTAAATACAAATTGAGGCAATATAAATCTGAGTCATATATCAACTCAAAAGACATCTATTTCAAGAGGCTTTTGGCACATTTAGCAAGAAAATTGTCCAATTTATTACTAAAATTACTAAAAGTTGGCTCTTCATATCAATCAAATAAGTTCATATTAATGTGATTGTTCAAGTACCCTTTGTCATCGTGTGTTGACCACAATTTTGGAGAATCCATATTGAACTTAAAGGAAAGTAACACCGAAGGTCAACCATTTTATCTAGCGATCACAAGTGTGACTGGTTGACATTTGCCTTGATACACATAAAAGTCCACAAGTAACTTTCTTATAGACAATTGGAGAAAATTGTTTATCTTCATCATAGCATGTCTGTCAAGCTATGTAGCAGAAACCTGGTAAGGAACAAAGGAGCCCAAGACAAATCCATCTATTCTGGAGTTTTATAAGGATGACTCAAACTCAATGACAGGTTGGAATGTGCAACAGAAAGCTTAGGTGATCCACTTTTGGATACAAGAGGAGATCCATCATATGCTAAACATTTTATTTTAGAGGTAATCGAGGAGGATTGACTGGGTCCCAGGAGGCTTAATATGAGGAAGAGCGGCATCTGATATCAGTATATGGTTGGACTATAAGCAGTCAATCCTCCATAGACCATGGTAGAGCACGTTAGAGTCGATTGTCCAGCTTTCATGGCAAGGAAAAAGATTGCTCATCACAATAGGTTGACCTTTGGATGCAATAGATGAGCAACAAGTACAATTAAATGAGGAGATGCCTTTTCCCTCAAATTCCGAACTTCATGAGATTCACGAAGATGTCAAGATATCATGTGTTGGTATGCCCCGATGTTGAGATCATACCAGGTCAAGACCATGCCAGTTCGCCCAGGAACAGATACAGATCTCAAACCAAGATTTTGAGCCTTGGTCTATTGAAACTAAGAGGAATCAAATCTGGCTTTAACTTGTTGCTCTTCTACTGTTATGTTCTATGCTCTTAGTTGCTATAAAGTTTTAGCCAGAAAGTGGCAAACTTCCATTACAATTTTATGTGCTTTTTCAATTAAATAACATCTTATTTTTGCTCAGGGATTAAATTAACTTTTTAGTGATAGCTTATAATTCCAAGCCTCATTGCTGTGAGATAATGCAAATATACAAAAAAAATAAATAACAAGGACAACCATAAAGAAAACCACTTATGAAAGGGCTTGTTTAGATTGTTAAGAATTCAATAAACATGATGTGTGCATAAGAATATAAATGTTAAATTCAACAACTAGTATTACTAGAAAAAGGAAAACAACTACTAGAACATATGATTTATCATGTGTATACAGAGAAAGGTCATTGAAAGATATATTAGTAAATGACCTAGCAATTGCTATATCCATAGTAGAAGTAATTGGTTGCTAATCTCTAATAAGGAGACTCAAGAATGAACCAATAAGATATTGGATATAATAGGGTATTATGAAGTTGTGAAGAGGATAATATTATATACATAGCATTGTCACCTAGCATCATCGAAATAGCACACAAGTCAGTAATCCAGGAAGCATGTTTTAACTGCAATAAAAAGAACATAAGTAAAGAAAAATAAAAAAAGAACCAAAATATGACAGATAAGCCTGGGACATCTCAATTTGACAATAGAACATTCATTTAGATAGTTGGTGGGTTCATTCCTTTGTTATACATAAAGTCCTATGTAAAAAAAGAGTTAAATGGTACTAAATAAAGCATAGTTATGAGACACGAACCAAAATAAAGAATAAGAACAATAAATAATCAAATTAGGCAGCACTGAGTACAACAACAGCCAGTAATGAAGAGGCTAGAATTTACATCTAAGAAGATTTGATGTATGAAGATATGCAAACTGACATCAAAAATAGACTAGCCATTAAAAGTTACCAGGAAATTATAGGCAAGCCCATAGTTACTTCTCTTTCTTCTCTACTTCTCTTCTTTTTGTTTCTCTTCTTCTTGTTGTTTATTTGTTATTTTATACTCTCCTCCTGTCCTCATGTTCTCTATTCCTTTTCACTTCTCTTCTCTTCTAATTTGTCTTCTCCTCTTCTTTTATTCTTTTTTTTTTTACCAGTATAATTGGAGAGGGTAGTGGAATCCAAATCATTCTCCCTCCCTCCACGTCTCTTCCCCAATAGATGTGGCATTCAAGAAATTCTTACCTTTCTCTTCAATTGTCATTGTCCAGAATGACCCTCAAATGATGGGTCTCGTATACATTCAATAAAAAGTCACTTTCTTGCAAGATGTGCAAACTTATATAACCAAGTAAGATTGAAACATGAAATATAGACTATCAACCAGCTTGTTTTGACACTCAAAAAGAGTCGCGAACAATCCCTTCGAGAAATAACCTCACTCCATATGCATGAATCTCCTAAAGTGATCATCAAAAAAGACAATGTAGGATAAACCTAAACAACTATATTAGATTGTTTGAATAAGTAACTATTTCACCTGACCTTGAAACAAATTAATCCTAGTAGCAGTCTAATTCTTTTTCTATCTTCAAGTGGAATATATGCAGCTTAAAGTGAAGGAACAATATCTATGCAGACGGACCTGTAAGATTCCTCCGATCTGCTGCTCCCTGATGGACGCGAAGTTCTGGAGGGTAAGGCCATGCTCCTTGAGTGCATCCACGAGTTGCGATACCCTAATCCCAGCCTGAACCGTCACCCGCTTAGCCTCGCGGTCCACCTCGAGCACCTTGTCCATGAGGGCCAGGTTCACCATGCCGGACTTGGCGAGGCCAAGCCCATTGGGAGAGAGCCCGGAGCCGACGGGACGGATCCGGCGGCGGTTCTGTTGGGCGTCTCGAACAGCGGCCTCAAGATCCGCGAGGGTCTCCGGCTGGAGGAAGACGCGGGTGTGTACCTCGTGGGTGCCGCTCCAGTTGGAAACCGTGTGGAGGTCGTCGGAAAGAGGGGCGTAGCGGAAGATCTGGGCCTTCTTGTGCTTGGCATCCGCCGAGAAGGGAAAGGAGTAGTAGGTGGCAGCGCCGCACCCGACGAGGAGGACAAAGTAGCCGGCATACTTTCGGAGTTCGGCGTCGGAGTCGGCGGAGGAGGAGAGGGGGCGGAGGAGGCGAGGAGTAGGGCTAGGGATGGGGTTTAGGGTTGTCGGGGGATAGCGGGGAAGGAAAGGAGAAAAGCGGAGCGCCACGCGGGCGGTGCGCCGAAACATCCCCGCGCCTGCAGCAGTGCAGTGAGATCCAAACGAAACTTCTTCCGAAACTTTTTGGAGCCGTTTACAGTTTTGGGTGGAATATAATGGAATGTCGTCTCTCCCGACGCTTCGACGAAGGATAGACGAAAACCTTTTCAAGATTTATTCGATATGGATTCGAGCGAAGTGTCATTGGCGTTAGTAGGCACACGTTCAACTGTTTCATGTCTTATAAATTACAAAAAAAAAAATTTCAAGATTTTTATTATAATTATTTAAATTTTAATATAATTTTTTATTATAATTTTTATTATATTATAAAATCTAATTTAACTATTTCAAGCTATGCATGATAAACTACAGAAATTCTTCAAAAGTTTTTAGTATAATAAACTAAATTTTAATATAAAAATTTATTATAATTTTGATTATATTATAATAATCCAAATTAACTGTTTTAAGCGATGTCTTGTAAATGACAAGATTTCTTCAAGGGTTTTTATTATAATGATCTAAGTTTTAACATAAAATTTTATTATAATTTTGATTATATTAAAATGATCCAAGTTCAACTATTTCAAGTCATACATGATAAATTACAGGATTTTTTTGAAAGTTTTTATTATAATAATTCAAGTTTTGATATAAAAATTTATCATCACTTTAATTATATTATAATGATCCAAGTTTAACTTTTCAAGTTAGGCCTTACAAATTACGAATGTATTTACTATAATGAGCAAAGTTTTAAAATAAAATTTTATTATACTTTTGATTACATTATAATGAGCCAAGTTCAATTGTTTCAAGCCATGTCTTACGAATTACGGGATTTCTTCGAAATATTTTATTATAATAATCCAACTTTTAATATAAATTTTTTATTATAATTTAATTATATTATAATGATCGAATTTTAACTGTTTCAAGACATGCTCGACAAATTACGTGATTTCTTTGAAGGATTTATTAAAATCATCAAATTCAATTGTTTCAAGCCATGTCTTACGAATTACGGGATTTCTTCGAAATATTTTATTATAATAATCCAACTTTTAATATAAATTTTTTATTATAATTTTAATTATATTATAATGATCGAATTTTAACTGTTCAAGACATGCTCGCACAAATTACGTGATTTCTTTGAAGGATTTTATTAAAATCATCAAATTTTTAATATAAAATTTTATTATAATTTTGATTATATTATAGTGATCCAAGTTCAACTATTTCAAGCCATTCCTTACACATTACAAGATTTTTTCAAAGGTTTTTATTATAATAACCTAAGTTTCTACATAAAAGTTTAATATAATTTTAATTATATTATAATAATCCAAGTTCAACCGTTTCAAGTCATGCCTTACAAAGTATGGAATTTGTTTGAAGGTTTTTATTATATTGATCTTGTTGAATCTCAATTTTTGATGATAAAATTAATTAATAAAGTTATGCATTTGAGTGACGTAGGACTAACTTCGATCATGAAAAGACAATTCGATTAAAGTAAGAAGAATCATATGTTAGACCGGAGTGAAATACGTTAGAAGATTAGACGTCAAGCCGAAGGACTAGTCGACATGCCGAAAGAATTTCATGTCATAAGTTCAGGCATCGGGTTGAAAGATCGGATATTCCACCATGGAGATCAGATGTTACAAAAGGTCAACATGTCGATTGGATAAAATGCCGAAGGAGAGGACGATACGTCGAAAGATCGGACGAAATGCCGAATGAACCAATGACATGCCAGACGATTGAATCTCGAATTTTGATGATGAAATCAATTGATTAATTATTTGATCTAATCTATATATTAAGAAAAGTGTGCAGGATTAACTACGATAGCAGGAAGATATAAAACAAATGTTGTGCTAGAGTTAAGATCGAGATTTAATTAGGAGTTCGAGAGTTCATCGGAAGTCTGGACGTTCGTTGGAAGTTCTACCGGAACCAACCGAGAAGTCCAGGAGCTTACCAAAGAAGCTCATCAGAACTCGCTAAGAAGATCATCGTGAAGTCCAGGAGCTTGCCAGAAGTCCGTCGGAACATTACCGAGAGATCATTGGAAGTTTGCCGAAAGATCGCCGGAAGAACAATTGATGTATCGGAACTAGAATGCTTTGTTATATGTCTTAATTATTATAGTTAAATCGTAGATTGAGTTAGGATTGGGAGGTGATCCATCTAACTCAGTTAGGGGCCAACTGGGCCCTTAATAGGGCTGAATTGGGTCAGATTGAATAACACATTCAGCACCTGAAATCACGGTCGGCGGTGGCACCGCTTGGTGACCCAGTCTCCCAAGTGGTCTGGGAAATGGTATCACCCAGATTGGGTAATGGTACCGTCGGTAATTAATGCTGCCAGCGGTGGTACCACCAGAGCTCGGTCTCCGAGCTCTATCAAGCGGTAGTACTGCCTAGACTGGGCAGTGGTACCACGCAATGTCATGTGTCAGACAGTGGTACCACATAGTAATGGCGGTAGTATCTCCAGTACCCCGAAATCCAGGGATGTGACACTTTTTGACTCTAATTCTGATGCCATTAGGGTCTATAAATACCCCACCATTTTCTGCATGAAAGAGAACGAAAGTATTGGCATAATCTTGAATCTTTGAAGTGTTAAAGTATTGTAAAAGTAATAGAGTCCTCCTCCTCCCTTTCTAAGTGTTGAGATCATTCAAGAGAGGTGTGAGACTTGTAAGGATTATCTCCTAAACCCAGTAAAAGGAGAAAGAGCTGTAAAAGGTGGTTGGTTTTCACCTATTGAAGGAATGCCATTAATGGACGCCGATGACCTTGACGGAGGAGGAATTCGAAGTAGATGTAGGTCTCAACGACCGAACTACTCTAAATTCTGGTTTGCATTTTGTCTTGAGCAATTTACCTTTACTGCAAACTACTTTACCTTCTTATTGTTTTTTCTACACTCCCAAACGCTTTCAAGTTAATATCTTTAAGAAACGGTTTTTGTCGGAATTGGGTTTAATCGAAACAAAGACTTTTGAAACCGATAATTTTTCTGCTGCACTAATTCACCCCCTCTTAGTGCTGCTTTTGATCCTAACAATTGGTATCAGAGTGAGGTCACTCTTATTTGGTTTGAAACCCAAGAGAAATGACATTTGCTGACAACCAAGAGGGTCATTCAATTACACGTTCGCGCATATTTAATGGGATAGATTACACATATTAGAACACTAGAATGAGAATCTTTCTAATTTCAATAGATTTTGAGTTATGGAATCTTGTAGAAAATGGCTTTGAAAAGTCTTCTCTTCCAATAAGCGATTGGAATGAGTTGAAGAAGAAGACTTTTGCTTTAAATACTAAGGCTATAAATACCTTGTTTTGTTCTTTAGATAAAAATGAGTTCAATCGAGTGTCTATTTGTGAAACTTTTGATATTTGGCACATACTCGAAGTTACTCATGAAGGCACTAGTCGAGTAAAGGAGTCGAAAATTAATCTTTTAGTCCATACTTATGAATTGTTTCGGATGAAACCGAGTGAAAACATTGGAGACATATACACCAGATTTACGGATGTCGTCACTGGTCTAAAAGGACTTGGTAAAAGTTTCTCAGATTTTGAACTTGTTAATAAAATCTTAAGATCCCTTCCAAAGAGTTGGGACCCTAAAGTAACGGCTATTTAAAAGGCCAAAGATTTAAATAACTTTTCTCTCGAAGAACTAATCGGGTCACTAATGACCTATGAGATGACTTGTAATGCTCATGAAGAGTTTAAGAATAACCTTTCAAAGAACAAGAAAGATATGACACTAAGAACTCAACAAGACCACTTGAAATAAAATTCAAGTGATGAGGACTATAATGATGATTTAGTATTATGCCCCCTGAATTTAATCCTCATTCAAGAAGTGTGAATCTAACTCAAAACTGATAATATTATAATTTAACAAATAATCTAGGATCCAAACATACATTTGAGGTTACTATGAAAACTCTCAAGTCAAAATTCACCTCTATAATCCGCAATTTATGAAACCTATGCAGTTTATAATCATATCATCATATCACGTACTGATTTACAAAATCCAAATCCAACTCAACTAAACTAGAACCACATCATAAATCCATAAGCATGGAAATCTATACAATCATAAACCCAACATGTACCATATATGTTTATATCATTATACAATTTAAACTTAATATTCTAAAAATCTCGATATAAGAGGTACTTTTCAAATATTTATAAGATGCATCAATATATAGTTGTTATTGATATTGTATTACACACAAAAGAAACTTATACAACATCAACCTATCAAATATAAAAGATTTATCCCAAAATCTTCTAGCTTTCTACTACCTCAGCCCAATTTAAACATTTTAGTGAGCAACAAGCTATTCTGAAAAATTATATAGCAACAAAGTGAGCATATAAAGCTCAGCAAGTAACTAATATATCTGTGGTAAAGAGGATAGTTTCGAACAAATAAGATTTTAAAATACAAGATAGAGATACAAGAGTTCAAAGATAGCTACTCGACGAATGTAGAGTTACAATGTCATTTCATTCGAAGCATGTTTTGTTCATAATAATGGAGTAAGGGCTAACTAGAGCATATCATTGACATAAGAAGCATATCCATGACATATGAAATATTTCAAAGCATATCAAAGATGTAAGGAGTATTTCAGATATTAAGGGCATATGAAACATTTCGGAGCATATCAATAACAAATGAAATATTTCGGAACATATCAAAGAACAAATATGAAATAGAAGCTCAACGTTGCATTTGACATTGCATACTTTTCATTCTTATCTAAAGTACACATAGAAGAATATAACCAAAGTTTTGGATATTATATCAAACAAATATAAAGTAAAGTGGGATCCCAAACATAAACTCCCATGTCTGTGAGCGTCATCCATTCACATCTGGATGAAGCCAAAGGGGCCTGACAGAATCCCTTTATCATTTATGGCAAAAGTTCAAATAATCCCTTTATCATTTCTGGCAAAGGTTCAAATAATTCCATAAACACCAGAGTACAAAAGGGGCACTGTAAACAATAAAGTTGGCATATATCGGAAAGACATGTGGAATAACGGAATGCATGTGCCTATATGAAACATTATGATATAAGCATAAAGTTTACATAATAGATTCAGGTATACAAATACTTATAGGAAAAGAGTATATAGAAATTTGAAGCAATAGTCTAAAGCTAAACTGAAGTAAAGATTTTAGCTGAAATCAATTTCCAAAGAGACAAAACAAGAATAGGCAAAATTGATCAAAGCTCGATTCTGACAGAATTTGAGAGGCACATTGTATAAATTATTTGGATAACCAATTATACTCCAATTTATAAAAATGGATATTATTCGAAATATGTATCAATCTAGTTTTATATAAATCAAGTTTTGTCTGAATGGGGGATTCCAATAGAGAGTTATAAATAATTTTGTAACGAAAGATTTGAAAACATCAACTCTATTTTACTGAATCCACAAGGTCGATGAAAATAGATGTTTCAGTTTGTAGTTGTATTCTAAAAATTTCAAATTAGGTAATCATAGAAAGAATTTTGAGTTTAGTTTCTAATAAATTATACTTTGCATGAATCTGACTTCTTAGTAGAAAGTTATAAGCAGTTTAGCAACAAAAGGACAGAAACTATAGTCCCTATTTTATAGAATCTTTAAGGTTAATTAAAACAAAAGTTTGAGTAGGCATTTAAACTCCAAATTAGTCAATCTAGGTATCAAAATAGAGGTATTTGAGTTTACTTTCAAATGAATTAGGCTTTGCTAAAATCAAAGTTTAGTACTAAAAGTTAGGTCCGAAACAATACAAAGAGGTTAGATTACCAAAAAATTACAGATTCATGGCTTTGTATCAAAATGAAAGAAATGTCTGGTTTTCAATTAAAATATTTCAAATTTTATAGAATTAAAATGAAAAAAAAGATTAGGATTTCTGTAGGATGGGGTTAGAACACTTGCCTTAAATAAATTTGAATCCCAAAGGTGTGGAATTGATGCAAAACCTCAAGCTAAAGCAAAGTTTTTTTTCTTCCTCTTCTACTTCAATTCCTCTTCCCTTCTCTTTTCAAACCAACATTGGCTGTAGCTCTTAAGTTTTCTTCCTTTAGTTAAACTTTCCTTTAGTTTCTTCTCTAATTGCATTAGGTTTAGCTAATATAAGGCTTGCAAGGTGGCAAGCATGCATGAAATAAACCTAGGTGTCATCCTTAGAGCAAACATAGGTGGCATCAACCTTAGGCTAGCTAGTGACACATGTCCATCATTTTTTTCTTTAACTTAAATCTAAATCTTTCATAAATCATACCAAATTTCTAATATTTACTCTTAGGTCCCTAACCATAAAATTTTTATATAATATCATTTAATATAAAAAATTATTAAATAATCCTCATATTTGCAAATAAGAATTTACTAATTTTTTATAAAAGGGAGATGTTACATTTGGCACTCTTGATAAGAAAGTTTAAAAAATTTATTAAAAAAAATAAATTTAGAAATGACACTAAAAATAAATTTGAATCCAAGAAAGAACAAGTCATATGCTATGAATGCAAGAAGCCGGGACATTTCAAAAATGAATGTCCCCAAGAAAAGAAGAAACAACCAAAGAAGAATGCTCTTAAAGCAACGTGGGACAACTCAAGTGCATCCGAAGAAGAGGAGCAAACCAACACTGAATAAATTGCTCAATATGTGCTAATGGCTATTGGAGATGAAGTAAGCAGTTCGTTAGTTGCAAATTTATCTTTTGATGAATTACTAAGTGCTTTTCATGATTTATTCGATGAATGTAAATTAGTAAGTAAAAAATATAAATTGTTAAAAAAGGAGTATGCTTATCTTATTAGTGATTTTGATAGACTAAAAATTGAGTTTGATGATAGTTTAGCTCCTTACACAAAATGCGATGAATTAGAAACACTTAAAAAGGAAAACTTGCTACTCAAAGAAACCTTAGAAAAGTTTGAGATTGGTAGCAAGTCCTTAAACAAGATCCTTGCCAATAAGGATTACATTCATAGAAAAGACGGAATTAGATTTGTGAGTAACTCTCACCATAATCCAACCATCTTTGTTAAAGGTCCTACCTTATATGTTTCACTCCAAAACAAATGCAACTTTTATTACAAATTTGGACATGTAGCGTACAAATATCTATTTAAGAGATATAGTCCACATAAATTGATTTGAGTTCCTAAATAAACCTCAAATGACCCAATGTAACATGATAAGTTTGATAGATCGATTTTTGAGGCACCCAAGGTTAAATGGGTACCAAAAAATCATCTTTTTTTGTAGAAATGTTTATCATTACAAGTAAGAGGCAAGAAATGATACCTTGATAGTGAATACTCAAGGTATATGACCGGAGATCCATCTCAATTCTCTAAGCTCATTAGCCTAGACGAAGGATATATCACATTCAGAGAAAACAAGGGTAAAATTATTGGCAAAGTAACCATAGGTAACAAATCCAACTTCTTTATTGAAGATGTGTTGTTGGTTGATGGCTTAAAGCATAACCTTTTGAGCATTAGTCAATTGTGTGATAAAGGATACATCATTAGATTTGAATCCAATGCTTGCATTATTGAAAAATCACACAAAAACACATCTATGATTGTCCTAAAACAAAATAATATATACATTATCAACATTGATGATCTTTGTAATGAAATGTGTTTTTCGGTTTTGAATGACAATGCTTGACTTTGGCATAGGAGATTAGGTCATGCTAGCATGAAATTAATCTCTTAAATCTCATCCAAAGAACTTGTAAGAGGAATTCCTCACATTAAGTTCGTTAAAGATAATATACGTGATGCATGTCAACTAGGAAAACAAATAAAATGTAGTTTCAAACCAAAGAACTAAATAAGCACATCTAGACCATTGCAATTGATCCATATGGACTTATTTGGACCAATTGCTACATTAAGCCTAGGAGGTAGCAAATATGCCTTTGTCATCGTGAATTATTATAGTATATACACTTGGTGGTTCACGAAAGTGATTGCTTTAGGTATTTTTCTAAGTTTTGTAAACTTATTCAAAATAAAAAAGGTTTTATGATTTCATCAATTCGAAGTGATCACGGTGGTGAATTTCAAATCCGTGATTTCCAAGATTTTTATGAATATAATGGAGACAACCACAATTTCTCTACTCCAAGAAATCCTCAACAAAATGAAGCAGTAGAAAGAAAAAATAGAAACTTACAAGAAATGACAAGAACTATGTTAAAACGAATATAGCCTACCCAAATATTTTTGAGCCGAAGCCATAAATATGACATGCTATGTCATGAATAGGGTTTTAGTTAGACCATTACTTTCCAAAACTCCTTATAAGTTGTGGATAACAAAAAACCTAATATTTCATATTTTAAAGTTTTCGGGTGTAAATGTTTTATCTTGAATAAAAAAGATGCCTTAGGAAAATTTAATGTAAATCCGATGAAGGAATTTTTCTTGGCTATTTCTTCTATTTCTAAGGGTCTTCATTTTTTAACAAAAGAACTTTGATTCATAGAGAGTCTATTCATGTTGTTTTTAATGAAGTTTTCGAAGTTAAGAAAAATGATTTTGATGATGATCTTATTTTTTATGCTTTGAATTTAAATGAATAATGTTTATTGAGTCCATGTAGCTCAGTTATTTAATGAGTTTGTTTAGTACAATTAGAATCGGGTAGAGGTTTTATTTCATATTTTAAAGTTTTCGGGTGTAAATGTTTTATCTTGAATAAAAAAGATGCCTTAGGAAAATTTAATGTAAAATCCGATGAAGGAATTTTTCTTGGCTATTCTTCTATTTCTAAGGTCTTTCATATTTTTAACAAAAGAACTTTGATTATAGAAGAGTCTATTCATGTTGTTTTTAATGAAGTTTTCGAAGTTAAGAAAAATGATTTTGATGATGATCTTATTTTTTATGCTTTGAATTTAAATGAAATCCTTTCTCCATCTAGTAACTTAGATACTGTTAGGACCTTTTTTATGAGCTTTTGAATAATGTTTATTGAGTCCATGTAGCTCAGTTATTTAATGAGTTTGTTTAGTACAATTAGAATCGGGTAGAGGTTTATTTAATATTTATTTATTATTAAAGTCCAAGTCCTGGTGGACTTTGGGTGGAACTCTATAAATAATGATGTAATCATTTCTTTTAAAGGAATGAATCAATAAATGAATCAATGAAATATTATTCTAGTCCGTGAATAAACCCTAGGAGGTCGATCCCCTCGAAGTGATCTCCCTGGTGGACTTTGGGTGGAACTCTATAAATAATGATGTAATCATTTCTTTTAAAGGAATGAATCAATAAATGAATCCAATGAAATATTATTCTAGTCCGTGAATAAACCTAGGAGGTCGATCCCTCCGAAGTGATCAAGGAGGGCCGATCCCCTCAAGCAATCATTCCCCTTTTCTCCTCTTTCTTCAATGCTATAAACCTTAGTGTCTTATCAATTGGTATCAGAGTAGTGATCCTTGGTGTTCTCGCTACAGTGTTTGCCGTAGTTATCAAAAAAAAAAAAAAAAAAGTGTGAGGAAGGGTGAAGCCGACGAACGTCGATCCTTCTCACCGAGAAGGAACCTCTACATCTCGGCCAGCGACCATTGCTGCCCCTTCTCCACCGCCACCACTTCTGCCTAGCCACCAAGTAGTTATCGTCATCACAAAAAAAAAAAAAAGAGAGAGAGAAGCTGCTCTCTGGCCAACAACCACCATCGCCCGCTTCCTCGCTAGAGGCCACCGCTACCCGCCTCCCCTTGGGTCACAGCCACAACCGCTCGACCTCCCCTCCTTGGTGATCATTGGTGACGTTGCTCCCAGCCGCGCCACCACCACTACCTCCTTCTCCACCATTGCCCACCTCCCCTAGGTCGCAGCTGCAGCCGCCGATTGCGTCCCTCCTCCTGGTGATCAAAATAGGGCAACTCACCAATTACCCTTATTTCCAACTGCATCACCACCATTGTCCATCACTTTTCCCAACCGCCTCGTCGTCGCTCGATCACCATTGCCCGCTCCCTAGTTGTTAGGATCGAGAGTCAAAGGTTGGCACTAAGAGGGGAGGGGGGGGGGTGAATTAGTGCAGCGGTAAAATTACATTGTTTTCAGAAAAACCTTCGTAAGTTGAAAATCAATTCTAGAAATATACTTAAATTGAAAGCGTATGGAAAAGTATTGAAAGCAGTAAGCTATTGAAGAGGTTTGCAGTAAGGTAATAGCAATAAGTAAATGCAAACCAGAGTTTTAGAGTGGTTCGGTCAAACGTGACCTACATCCACTTTCGACTTCCTCCTCCGACGAGGTCACCGACGTCCACTAGAGGCCTTCCTTCAATAGGCGAAGGCCAACCACCCTTTTACAGTTTCACTCCTTTTGACGGGCTTAGGAGACAACCCTTACAGATTTTTCACTCCTCTCTTGAATGATCAAAACTTGGAAGAAAAGAGGGAGAAGAACTTTTGACCTTTACAATACTTTTGAGCTCTAAAAATCACAGAGTAAGATCAAGATTTCGGTGCCCTTTCATGCATGAAAGGGTGGGGTTTATATAGGCCCCAAGGGGATTCAAATTTGGGCTCCAAATTTGAATTCTTTTGAGTTTTCCGATGCTGGCGGTGCCACCGCCTGTCAATGTCATACTGACAGTGTACTGGCGGTACCACTGCCGGAACTCTTGGGTTTTGGGCGGTGCCACCGCCTAGACTATTTCAGCTCATTGGTTGGGCTCCAAATTTGGCCCAAACCAGTCCGAACTCGGGCCCAATTGGACCCTAATCGGGTTATAGGATTAACCCTTAATCTTAACCCTAATTACTTGCAAACTATGAAATTAAGACATAGTCCTAAGTAGGTTTTTAACTGGCAACGTCGAGTTCCCTTCCTGCGAGCTTTCGGCGAACGTCTGACGAACCCTCGGTGATGCTCCGGCGGACTTCCAGCAAACTCCTGGACTTGCAACGATCCACTTGGCGAGTTCCGACGAGCTTCTTTGGCAAGCTCCTGGACTTCTCGGATTTGTTCTCGTAGAACCTCCGACGACCGTCCGGACTTCCGTCGAACTCTCGAACCCCCAACGTGATCATAGTCTTGACTCCGGCGCAACTCCTGCTGCATGTCTTACTTTCATCGTAATTAATCCTGCACACTTATCTCAACATATAGATTAGATAACAAATGACAATTGACTTCATCATCAAAATCCGAGATTCAACACCAATTGTAACCCTAGCTACTGCCCCTTCGATCGTGGCCGTAGACGCCGATTCCCCTCCTACACCAGCATCAACAATAGAGTATCCTCTGTTGTCGTAGTTGTGACCCTCGGCCTCCTTCTCCTTCTCCACCATCGCCGTTGCTTCTCGGCCACTCGACCACCACCGCCGCTGCTCCTTGGCCACGAACCTTCCCCTCTCTAGCACCGCCGCCCCTGTTTCAGCCCGCCGCACTACTGTTTCCCTTCTTCCCCACCGTTGCTGCAAGGCAACTCCACCACCATCGCTGCTTCCGGCCACTCGACCACCGCTACTGCTGCTCCCCGGCCAGCGACCTTCGCCTCCTCGCTACCCCATCTCACTCGAGCGAGAAGCGCCATAGCCACTGCTTTACAGCTAGTGGACCACCCCCTCATCGCTTCTACCGTCAGCGACGCTGCCCTAACCACACCACCATCACTGCCCCCACTTGGGTCACAGCCACAGTCGCTCGACCATCCCTTCTCGCGGTGATCAAAACAAGGCAACCACGACCGTCATAGCCATCGCCATTTCCTAAACTGCACATGATCCCTCGGCGTCACTAGTGCCTCCTTCCGCAGTGCGAAAGAGACAGAGCAACGCTGCCTTCCATCCGTGTCGTCGCAACCACCATAGCGGCACTGCCCCCAGCCACACCACCATCACTGCCTCCTAGCCCCTAGCAGCAGTGATCCCTCCATGCAGTGACTACAACAAGCATCGTTGCCTCCTATCTGCAATTGTCGCAGCCGCAGCCGCTCGACCTCCCCTCTTCGCGGCGACCACAATAGAGCAACTTTGCATTTTTTGCCGCAACCACAGCTTGCCTTCACTACAGGTTGCCATCACTGCAGCCTCAACCCGATTGCTCAACAATCGTCCCCTTGGATCGTAGTAGCTATAGCCACATCGACGTAGTCGCCTTCCAACCCTTGGTGCTCTCACCCCACACAGTGACATAAACAGGGCAGCAACTCTTCCTCCAACACAACGATCGCAGCACTGCCCTTGGCATCCATTTCCTCGGCAGTTTTGTAGCCATAGTGCAGATGCCCTTGACCAGACATCAGAAATAAGAACTAGGGATTACTGATTTGTAATCGTATGTAATGGCTGCTGATAACTCAGTGAAAGTACAAATGGAAGCATTGGGAACCAGAATTAAGAATCGGCTAATGGAAGCATTGGAAACTAAAATTGAGAATCATCTACAAGAAACCCTTCATGATTTCAAGAAGAGACTATTAGAGAGTTTCAGCAAATTTCAACAAAATAGGGCCTTAAGTTCTACGTTGCACAGATTTGAAAATATAGGAAAAGGGCCCTAAGATTGTGACACAAATTACTTACATATGAAGGTGGAATTTCTAAGATGGGAAGATGGAGATCCGACCAGTTGGATCTCTAGGGCAGAAAAATATTTCCATTTTCACATAACCCCAGATGAATCCAAGGTAGAAGTGGCCTCAATCTAGCTCGATGCAGATGCAATCCAATAGTACGATTGGTATGAAACTTGCCACGGAGTTCCTTCATGAGAGCAGTTCAAAAGAGGGCTTCTTGTTCGCTTTGGCTCATCCGAATATAAGAATGTTGATGGCCAACACTCCAAAATTCGTCAGACTTCTACAGTATTGGAATATCAGAGTAGGTTTAAAAGATTATCAAATCAAACTAGAGATTGGTCAGAATGATAACTTCTGGGTACATTTATTGAAGGGCTTATTCCAGAGATCCGATGTAAAGTTAAGGCTCGTCAACCCCGCACTATGATAGCTACGATTTCATTCGCATATCTACATGAGAAAAAAATTAGCAAGGGGTTTATACTATGATAAAAAGTGGAGTATGTAGCATTGATGTAAATAAGGGCAACTTCTGATGATTGAACCAATTGGAGAGGAACCAAAAGCTGAGAATGTGGACTCCGATCATGAAGGTATAAATTCTAATGAATATGTTAGACCTACCATACATACAATGCATGCATTAACTAGCTACTCCAACCCGCAAACTATGGAAGTTGGCGGAACTCTGGAACATCAGCTTATTATAGTTTTGATTGATACTAGTAGCACTAACAATTTTATGGACAGTGAGACTGTTGACCAATTGGCCCACCACATTGAAGGCTATGACAATTTGAAGTAAAGATCACTGATGGATGTATTTTAACTTATGATAGCAAATGTTTAAAGATAAAATTGATTATATAGGGCCAGGAGTTTCTTGCAATGATTATTACACTGAAATATTGACCTATTGCTTACATTATCAAAAAGTAGAGACTATACTTACTTGATCAATGGGCTATGATGCGTTGCAGATAGTCTATGACTGAAGTGCTGAAAGAGAACCTCCCCAAGATTGATGCTACTTAGCCTTGAGGACAAGGTTGATTTGAAGAGGGAGGAACTGTTAGGACCCTTTTTTTGAGCTTTTGAATAATGTATATTGAGTCCATTTAGTTCAGTTGTTTATTTATTCTATTTAGTTCAGTTAGAATCAGGTATGTTAGGATCAAGAGGGGGGGGGGGGGGGGGGTGAATTAGTGCAGCGAAAAACTTTTACGATTTCAAAAACCTTGTTTCGATTAAAGCTTATTCAATAAGAATGGTTTCAACTCAATCCCTTTTCAGAAGAACTTTAAACTTGAAACCTTTTGTGAAAGACCAAGAAAATACTAAGGGGATTTGCAGCAAAGTAAAGTGCACAACTGAAAAATGTCGGTTTTGTAAAGTTTTCATACAAGTAAAGCTGATATTGGAAGATGTTTACGTTAAAGCATAAGTAGACGTAGTTAAGCACAGTAAAGAGGAGAGGCAATTTGCTATAAAGGAAAGATGCTCAAAGTAAATGCAAACAAAGATTTTAGAGTGGTTCGGTCAATGTGACCTACATCCACTATCGGCTTTCTCCTCCGACGAGGTCACCGACGTCCACTAGAGGTCTTCCTTCAATAGGCGAAAGCCAACCACCCTTTTACAGCTTTTCTCCTTTTACTGGGCTTAGGAGACAACCCTTACAAGTTTCACTCCTCTCTTGAATAATCTTAACACTTAGAAGAAAGGAGGAGAACTCTAGCTTTTACAATACTTTTAAGGTCTCAAAGACTCAAGATAATGTCAAGTTTTTTGTATCCTTTCTTGCAGAAAAGGGTAGGGTTTTTATAGGCCCCAATGAGTTTGAAACTAGAGCCTAAAAGTGTCCATTCTCAGATTTCCGAGGTCCTAGCGGTACCACCGCATTACTGGGTCGTACTACCGCTTGACAGCGCTCGAAGACCGAGCTCAAGAGGTACCACCGCTGGCAGTAATAACTACTGGCGGTACTATCGCCTGACAGGGGTGGTACCATCACCCAGAATTCCTGGGAGACCGAGTCTCCTGGGCGGTGCCACCGCCGGCCAGGAATTCTGGGTCTAAATGGGCTATTCCATTTGGCCCAATTTGGGTCTGTTAAGGGCCCAATTGGCCCCTAATTAAGTTAGTGGGATTACCTCTCAATCCTAATTTAATCTACACTTTAACCATGATAATTAAGACATGATTACTACAATTCGTGTTCCGGTGCGTCAATCGCTCTTTCAACAAGCTTCCGGCGAACATCTGACGAACCCTCGGCGATACTCCAACGGACTCCTGGCAAGCTCCTGGACTTCGCGATGATCTTCTTGGTGAGTTCCAATGAGCTTCTTTGGCAAGCTCTTGGACTTCTCGAATGGTTCCCGCAGAACTTCCGACGAACTCTCGAACTCCCAACGTGATCTCGATCTTGAGTCCTGCACAACACCTGCTGTATGTCTTACTGCCATCGTAGTTAATCCTGCATACTTTTCTCGACATATAGATTAGATCAACAAATGACAATTGACTTCATCATCAAAATCCAAGATTCAACAAGGCAGAGGTTTATTTAATATTTATTTATTATTAGAGTCCAAGTTCTAGTGGATTTTGGGTGAAATTTTATAAATAGTGATGTAATTGTTTCTTTTAAAGGAATGAAAGAATCAATCAAATGTTATTCTAGTTTGTGGACAAACCCTAGGAGGCTGACCCCCTTGAAGTGATTAAGGAGGTCGATCCCCTCGAAGTGATCAAGGAGACTGATCCCCCTCAAAGTGGATCATTCCCTTTTCTCTTTTTCTCCCATTTTTTTCTTTTTTTTCAATGATAAAACCTTAGCGTATTATCAGATGCATCTTCTTCCGAAAAGATGTTCAGAAAAATATGTATAGTACTAGTAGAATTGATTTACATATGGATTTACCGAGGTCTGGGTATTGGCATCAAGAGAAGGTTGATTATAGTCCAAGAAACAATCGGTCAAAGAGCTCTACCAGCTCCAGTGCTTATGCCGTTGAAAAACCCAGCAGGTACTGCTTTTTATTGTTTTTATCTCATCCTTTCAGCTGGTACTATTCTTGGTAAAAGAATATTGTAGTTCATATTTGTAGCCTTTGGTCTGTCTTGTTATCTAACAATAAGTAAGTCATGTCAGTATATGGAGTCACCAACTTATTAAGCTGACCATGAATCTCTGTAGTGATGGTAGGTGTCTGTATATATGTCGCATTCCATGATTTTAGTAGAAACATGCATACCTAAACATGTATTCCATGATGTTTTATTAGGAACTTGGTATGCTTTATCAAGCTTCTGAAGGTCCAAATAAGGTGTTTATAATCTGCTTTGATCTGGATTGCTGCTGTTAGCAGTGAGGATACTGTTGCATTTTTTATTTGATTGCTTTGTTGAGTTATCTAGCAACAGAATTGTTAGTAACATCCCAAAAAATGCAAAATTTATGTAGATAGTTGATTGCTTTTCTATTATGATTTCCAACTTGTGCTATCAAAGTTACTGGATTGAGGAGTTGAGTCCAAAGTTTATGTTCTTTAACAATGGTTGATGTACGTTTTGTTATTAGTAAACCATTTCTCATATATACAACTGGACATGCCTCACATAATATATTTCTCATGATGCTTGATGATTTGTTAATTTCTACTTTATTTTCTGTTTTGTTGTTGCTTTAATTACACTTCCATGAACACGTCACGTCAGGTCTTCTTTGATAATGATCTCTTTTTTTATACTTGAGGAGTAGTTTAAAGCAAGAAGAATCTGCACGTAAAGATTCGCCCTCTGAAGAGAGAATTCACAGTAGTGCAGCTTCGGCCAGACCCTCATTGAGTTCAGGAGATCATGACAGAGCTTCTTCTGAAATTTGCTCTGAGAAGATTAAGCCAAAGGTTGACACCCAGTCGCGTGATAGGACTCCAAGATCAAAAGCCAATGCTCCAGCAAATCAAGTGAAGGCAAGTTCTCCATCTACTAATGGTCAACAATTTTTAGATGTAAGTGGGTGTAGATGCAGACAATCTGGGTGTGGGATTAGACGTTAAAGTTCTCAAGTTTGTCTAATCAATGACGATGTTACAGTTTTGTCAAAATTTGGTTGGGGAAGTTCTTCAAAATTTTGGATTAAACAAGTTCTTCTAATCAAGTTTTTCAAAATTTGGATTAAACAAGTTCTCAAGTTCATCTAATTTTGACCTTGCTTCTTTAATGTATAGGGTTGTTGTTCTCTCCGTTCTTGATGCATATTTCCTTGTTACATTTTATTTTTGGCTAAGCCATTTTGAATTTGATAGACTAGGAGTTTATTGTGGAGCCTTTTTCAGGACTTGAGGGAATGCTGGTTTAAAATTGATGCATACTTATGTGATTGATGTCTGGGGTCTTATTTTGAAAAGTTGTGCCAGATGATCAACTTATGTTGCTCATTTTATGCAGAGAGCCATGTCCCTGTATAAGCAGCAAATTGAAAGGTCAAGAGTGAAGATCCATGTGTCACCACCAGTCTGTTCGGACAAAATGAAAGGGTCTCCTGAAGCTTCCGACAATGAGAAAGTACCACCGCTTCATGCGAAACTACAAGTCGGTGAGATGCCTGCCTTCCAGAAAACCTATCTGCTAGATCCTAAATGTGATTGCAACACAGAAGATGGAAGCAAACAAAACTGCAGACTCGGGTACTGGTTGCCCTGGGGAAACCAAGGATCAACAATTTGATCTAAAATCCGATGATGATAATCATGCCATTGGTTCTGAGGCTTGTGATGCTTCAATGAACTAACTGTAGGATAACTTAAACTTGGAGACGTAATTATCTTGAAAGTACACATTGAATATTTAATTTATGATCTTGGTTTTTTTTTTTTTTCCCCTCGTATATTGCCAGCTTCTTTTATTTTTCACGAGTCAGCCATGCTCTTTTGGTTGGACGTACCATGACAAGGCTGCTAATCTATCAAGCAAGTGATGGGTTTTATTTATTGTCCTACTTGTTGTCACGACCTTAGCTGGAATTGCCTAAGGCGTGAGGCACCTTTGCGGCCAAGACGCGAACTTAGCTTACGTTGCCTAAGTCGCGCTTCGCCCTTGCGATATTGCTTCGCAAAGATCAGCCCACTTGCAACCTCTTGCAGGTCCCGAAGGACCTGTAAAAGAGAAAGTTGATTAGTTCGAAAGAACGAGCGACGGACAAGTCCCGACGTCTCGCGAAAAGGGGAAGCTTTACAAGCAATTCAGCGAGCACCTTGCGTGCACAAGAGAAAAGAGGGAGAGGGGGAAAACAAGGGCTTTAGAATGTTGAACGAACAGCTGCAAGCCCACAAACAACTGCTCATCGGGTGCCGGGCGTGACAACAAGTTCCCGTCAAGGTAACGTGCGAACTTGCGAAAGGTTGTTCAACGCCCGACATATATCCGAAGCCCCATCCAGCCCTGTGCCACCCGGGGGTATCCTAGGGGCTGAGATGGCTGACATTTTGGTGAGCGGAGGCAGATTCCAGAAATCAGCCCGCGGCACACGAAAACAGAGCTGTTTTGGGGCTGTTTTGCTCGGTTCGGTGAGCGGTCGCTTTGTAACGCTGCAGCGTGTTCGAACTTACATTTTTACAAGCAAAATGACTTAAAACCAAGGCAAAACATGCTGCCAAACATTTGTACATGTGTGTGAGAGCGACTAACGGATCGTTAAACGGAGTTGTTGCGAGTGCGCGACGATCGTTCGTGACATTCTCCCCCACTTAAACTGTCGACGCCCTCATCGATGCTTGCTAGTAGTTATTGATGATTGCTTCTTCATGTCGAAGGGCATCTTCGGGCTCCCAACTGGCTTCGGTTCGGGGAAGCTTTCGCTACTTCACCAAGTACTCTATCTGCTCAACTCCATTGGGTAGCTTTACTTTGCGGTCCGCCAGAATGGTTTCAACTCGCTTCTTGTAGGAGGCTGTGATGGGAGGTAGTCGAGTTGGAACACTTCGGGAAGCATTTTGCGGATCCGAGTGGTAGGCTTTTAAGTTGCTGGCGTGAAGGACATTGTGAATTTTGAACCACGCCGGTAGCTGCAACTTGTAGGAGACGTTGCCTACCCTGCTGATAATTGGGAAGGGCCCTTCATATTTGCGCACCAATCCTTTGTGGACTTTGTTCCTAAAGAATTGGAGTGATGCTGGTTGGAGCTTTACCAACACCAAATCACCAACCTTGAACTCCTGTGGTCGCCTTCCCAAGTCTGCCCACTTCTTCATCCTTTTTGCCGCCTTCTCCAAGTAAGCCCGTGCAATGTCTGCATTTCGGTGCCACTCCTTTGCGAAGTGGTAGGCTGACGGACTACTCCCAGTATACCCAATTACCATGGTGTGAGGAGTTGACGGTTGTTGTCCTGTAATGATCTCAAAGGGGCTCTTGTTGGATGCAGAGCTCCGCTGCAAGTTGTAAGAGAATTGAGCAATGTCCAACAGCTTCACCCAATCTCGTTGATTGGCACTCACGTAGTGTCGAAGATATTGCTCCAGGAGCGAGTTTATCCTTTCAGTCTGGCCATCCGTCTAGGGGTGGAGGCTTGTGGAGAAGTATAACTTTGACCCCAATAATTTGAATAGCTCAGTCCAAAATCGTCCCAGGAACCAAGCGTCTCGATCACTAATGATATTATGCGGGACTCCCCAATACTTCACCACATCCTTCATCATCAGCTTGGCCGCCTCTTCCGCTGAACAGTGTAGGGGAGTAGCAATGAAAGTTACATACTTTGAAAACCGATCGACCACCACGAGTATCGATCCGAGTCTCCCTACAAGTGGCAAGCTTGATATGAAGTCCAAGGAAATGCTCTCCCACGATCTTTCTGGTACAGGTAACGGCTCCAAAAGTCCCACCGGCTTCCGCTGCTCTACCTTGTCTTGTTGGCAAGTGAGACATGTTCGAACATATTCCTCAACATCAGTCCCCATCTTCAACCAGTAGAAGGCCCTCTCCACGAGAGCCAACGTTCTGTGAATGCCTAGGTGTCCAGCCCAAAGGGAATCATGACACTCTCTTAAGAGTTCACGCCTCAAATTGTCCACTCGAGGAACATAAACCCTATTCCCTTTTGTGTAAACGAGTCCCTCCTGGACCCAAAATCGTCGTGCCTTACCTTCTTTGATGAGCTGCATCAGGATGACTGCTTGAGGGTCACTATACAGTCCATCCCTGATCCTGAAAAGGAAGTTGGAGTGCAACTGACTTGCTTGGCCTCCGCCCTCCAATTGTACGGCATTCATGCGCTCCACCTTCCGACTCAATGCATCAGCCACGACATTTGCCTTTCTAGGCTTATACTCCATTGCCATATCAAATTCAGCCAAAATGTCCTGCCAGCGTGATTACTTTGGGGAGAGTTTCTTTTTTGTTTGGAAATAGCTCAGGGCGATGTTGTCCGTACTTAGCACAAATCGCGATCCGAGGAGGTAGTGTCGCCAAACTCGTAGACAGTGGATCACCGCTGTCATCTCCTTCTCGTGCACTGGATACCGCCGCTCGGTCTTGTTGAGCTTGCGGCTCTCGTAGGCCACCGGATGACCCTCTTACATGAGTACTCCCCCAATAGCGAAGTCCGAAGCATCTGTATGGACTTCAAAAGGCTCCCCATAGTCTAGCAATTTGAGTACTGGTTCTTCCATAACGGTAGCCTTCAGATCTTGGAATGCTATTTCACATTTGTCAGACCACTTCCAAGGCTGCTCCTTCTTTAGCAACTCTGTCAGTGGAGTTGCACGCTTCGAGTATCCCGCTATGAAGCGTCGATAGTAGTTGACGAAACCAAGGAATGATCTCAACTTTTGCACCTTCTTTGGAGTCTGCCATTCCGCAACCGCTTGCACTTTTGATTTATCCATGCGAATGGAGCCATCATCGATTTGATGCTCCAAGAATAAGATCTCTGTTTGGGCAAAGTAACATTTCTCCCTTTTCACGAACAAAGTGTTCTCCCTGAGAACCTTGAAGATTGTTCGTAGGTGCTGGACATGCTCCTCGAGCGTTTGACTGTAGACGACGATATCGTCTAAGTAGACAACCACGAACTTATCCAAGTACTCTTTGAATAGTTGGTTCATAAGAGTGCAAAACGTGGCCGGAGCGTTGGTTAAGCCAAAAGGCATCACCAAGAACTCAAACGCTCCATACCTAGTCACACAGGTAGTCTTCGCATCGTCGCCTTCAGCAATGCGCACCTACCAATACCCCGACCGAAGGTCGAGTTTTGAGAAATACTTAGCTTTGTCCAACTGGTCGAATAAGTCCGCGATGAGCGGGATGGGATACTTGTTCTTCACTGTCACTTTGTTGAGTGCTCGGTAATCAACGCATAGTCGAAGGCTCCCATCTTGTTTCTTCTGGAAGAGGACTGGAGCTCCGAATGGTGCTTTAGAGCTGCGGATGAGACCACCACTTAGCAGTTCGCCTAACTGCTTTCTGAGTTCAGCTAACTCTGGTGGGGGCATTCGATAGGGTGGTCTCGCTGGAGGCTTCACTCCTGGCTCCAGCTCGATGCTATGATCTACGCCTCTACGTGGTGGAAGAGTCTTCGGCAACTCGGGTGGCATAACATCCTTAAACTCCTTCAGGACGTTCGCCACCATAGCAGGTTCTTGAATGGCCTTTTCGTCGAGTGGCTCTAGCTTCATAGCAACCACGAATGTTAGTTCACCTTTTCGCACCCCTTTCTTCAGTTGCAAAGCCGATATGTGTTGGGGTTCCTTGGTTCCTCTCCGAGAGATGGGAACCACGCAGGGATCGTCACCCCCCATCATACACAAGGAGTTTAGGAATGACATTAGCACCAACTTCGCTGCGTGCATGAACTCCATTCCAAGAATCACTTGGAAGTCGTCCAGTGGCACCGCCATCATGTTGGTGTTCCCGTTCCATGTTCCGATCTTGATGGGAACTCCCTTCGCTAACCCGGAGATTCGCTTGGCCTCCGAGTTCACCGCCTTCATTCGACTTGGGCTCTTCTCCAAGATCAACCCAAGTCGCTTTGCTTCTGAATCGGCAATGAAGTTGTGGGTGGCACCCGTGTCCACCATAGCACGGGTCGCTTGGCCATTTAACTTGATGTCTACGTACATCAGTTCACCAATTCCTGCTTTTTGTAGCTTCGTCTTCGTGTTCTCCCCCACTTGACCCTGCATGGCGTTTAACAAACGCATCGCCCCCATCCGGGGTCCTTGCGACTCCTCATTGTCACTACTGGATTCAGAACTACTCGAACTAAGAGCGACAGCTTTGCCCTTTTCCGATCGGGGGGGTGGATGGAAGCTGTTAAAGCATTGAGTGCCTATTTTTGTAGGCACTCCCTCACCATGTGCGGCCCTCTGCACAAGAAGCATCCTCTAGGTTTTGAGGCCTTGCCTTTTGGGTTTGGCCCTTTGTGGGAACTCCTCTTCTTTTGTTCGCCCCCGAGCTCCTTCCCTCGAGAATGTTTTGGAGGGTGATTGCCTGAAGATTGTTTCCTTCTTCCCAGTTCTTCGGAGGAAACAAAGTCAGTGAGCCTTTCTGCAGCAGCAATTGCCCCGACTACATCGGTGACATTCCTTCGATTAAGTTCTTGTTGAGCCCACGGCTTCAGACCATCGAGGAAGCTGAACAGTTTGTCTTTCTCGGACATGTCTTGTATGTCCAGCATGAGTGTAGAAAATTGTTTGACATAGTCTCGGATAGAAGTACTCTGGCGGAGTTGTCTCAACTTCCTCCTTGCGATGAACTCTGTGTTCTCCGGTAGGAACTGAGTTCTCAACTCCCGCTTCAAGTCCTCCCATGTGTCAACTCAACACCGACCTTGTTGGATCTCCTCCCAACGGGTTCGCCACCAAAGTTTCGCATCTCCGTTCAGATACATTGTTGCTATAGAAACTTTGGTGTCTTCAGAATCGAGCCTCGTAGCTCGAATGTATTATTCCATGTCGAATAGAAAATTCTCGAGCTCTTTGGCATCTCTGGCCCCTCCATAACCATGAGGCTCGGGTGCTCTCAAATTTTGTGGTGGTGCAACGCGGGTGTTACTTCCTCCCGCATTTAGTGCTCTAGTGAGCATAGCCACCCTTGAAGTGAGTTCCGCCACCACTTCCTGCAAGTGTTGCATGGAGTCTTTGGTGTCATCCGACAGTCGGTCGACTAGGGCCTCGACCTTATCGATCCTGGACTCCACTTCCTCTTGCGAGCTCTCTACTCCGACAAGCCTTTGTTGGCTGTGGTAGAGTTCCTCCACGCTCGCTTCAAGAACATCCAGGTGGGTTTCCGCCATTGTGAGTCTCTCCTTGTGACTCTTTTTCCCAGTTAGCGCTCCAGATTACGCTTCCTCCGCTCGCGAAGAGTAGCCAACTTCTCGCTCATCACGTTCGCTGCCGCGCTCCTCTTTAGCGGCTCCAACAGCATGAGAGCGAGTGTGCACATGCAGCCCACCTGCGGCTGCTTGGGGCAAGGGTCCGGCTTGCCCCATCTTGCTTGATTCGCCACGATGCTTTGCCATGGCGAAGTTGCGAAATTCCTTCGCTGCTCGCTCGAAGTGCTTGCCCGCTCTGATATCACAATGTCACGACCTTAGCTGGAATTGCCTAAGGCGTGAGGCACCCTTGCGGCCAAGACGCGAACTTAGCTTGCGTTGCCTAAGTCACACTTCGCCCTTGCGATATTGCTCCGCAAAGATCAGCCCACTTGCAACCTCTTGCAGGTCTCGAAGGACCTGTAAAAGAGAAAGTTGATTAGTTCGAAAGAACGAGCGACGGACAAGTCCCGACATCTCGCGAAAAAGGGAAGCTTTACAAGCAATTCAGCGAGCACTTTGCGTGTACAAGAGAAAAGAGGGAGAGGGGGAAAACAAAGGCTTTAGAAGGTTGAACGAACAGCTGCAAGCCCACAAACAACTGCTCACCGGGTGCCGGGTGCGACAACAAGTTCCCTTCAAGGTAACATGCGAACTTGCGAAAGGTTGTTCAACGCCCGACATATATCCGAAGCCCCATCCAGCCCTGTGCCACCCGGGGGGTTCCTAAGGGCTGAGATGGCTGACGTTTTGGTGAGCGGAGGTAGATTCCAGAAATCAACCCGCGGCACACGAAAACGGAGTTGTTTTGGGCTGTTTTGCTCGGTTCGGTGAGCGTGTTCGAACTTACATTTTTACAAGCAAAATGACTCAAAACTAAGGTAAAACATGTTGTCAAATATTTATACATGTGTGTGAGAGCGACGAACAGATCGTTAAACGGAGTTATTGCGGGTGCACGACGATCGCTCGTGACATTATTGTTTGGACACTCTGCTCTGTGTCGTGGTAGTTCAACAATGAGAGTGTTACGTCCACTAGTCCGAGAACAAGAAACTGCATGACTGCTTTTGTTGTGGATTTGTGGGGTTGGAAACACCATGCAGAAGTACGTGATGAGTATTACAGTGCCAGTAGTAGTCAAAACGCAGCACATGTCAGCTGCATTCTTCTTCTGAGGTGTCAACTAATTGATTATTCGACTATATTGATAATTTATATAAGATCTTGGACTCTAATTTGATTGGTAAAGACTGACAACGATAACTTATTGTTATTTTTCACAAGAAATTTTTATCCCAGTATATATATGTATATGTATATATATATATGTATATGTATGTATATGTCTATGTATATATATGTATATGTATATATGTATATATGTATATATATATATGTATATGTATATATATATATATGTATATGTATATATATATATGTATATGTATATATATGTATATGTATATATATATGTATATGTATATATATGTATATGTATATATATATATGTATATGTATATATATATATATATGTATATGTATATATATATATATATATGTATATGTATATATATGTATATGTATATATATATATATGTATATGTATATATATGTATATGTATATATATATGTATATGTATATATATGTATATGTATATATATATGTATATGTATATATATGTATATGTATATATATGTATATGTATATATATATATATATATATATGTATATGTATATATATATATGTATATGTATATATATATATGTATATGTATATATATATGTATATGTATATATATGTATATGTATATATATATATATGTATATGTATATATATGTATATGTATATATATGTATATGTATATATATATATGTATATGTATATATATGTATATGTATATATATATATATATGTATATGTATATATATGTATATGTATATATATATGTATATGTATATATATGTATATGTATATATATATGTATATGTATATATATATGTATATGTATATATATGTATATGTATATATATGTATATGTATATATATGTATATGTATATATATATGTATATGTATATATATATATATATGTATATGTATATATATGTATATGTATATATATGTATATGTATATATATGTATATGTATATATATATATATATATATGTATATGTATATATATGTATATGTATATATATGTATATGTATATATATGTATATGTATATATATGTATATGTATATATATGTATATGTATATATATGTATATGTATATATATGTATATGTATATATATGTATATGTATATATATATATATATATATATGTATATGTATATATATGTATATGTATATATATATATATATATATATGTATATGTATATATGGCTACAGTTGTCAACTACATCTAACGATAGAAAAAATTGATTGCCATATGACTATAGTTTGAGAAATCAAGATGACACTAAAAAAGTTTGGATATCAACATGAAATTGAATTCATGATTCAAATAACCATTTGTACGATCTAACTTTTTTATGAGTACATATTTATAATACGACTGGTAGTGGAATAACTAATTGGGATCTGATAAGTGTTTAACAATGAACTTTTAGGAAATTATATGATTTAATTCTTTCTTTCTCCTCCACTATGTCCTTTAAGTTTTTATTTTTATTTTTATTAGTCCTTTTTTTTTTTTTTTGTCATTGTCTTCTCTACTTGTGTTTTTTTTTTCCTGGTTCTGACGGAAACTTAATAACTACGCCATCACTCATTTGTTCCTGATGACGTGTGAACTGCTTCAAGTCTCGGCATTCGGCACGATCCAACTCGCGACAGCGGAGTTGTCGCCCATCAACAGGCACGGCCCCCGCTCTTGGCCCTTTATGTGACCTTGTCGGTCCCAAAGTCGTGCCGAGAGTCGAATAAGGTAGAAGAGCTTAACCAAGTCTACCCACTCGCCTTTGAAAGACAGGAAAATAAATGCATCGCGAACTCGAGTCTCCCAACGCTAACTCTCACGATGGATCGCCCGACCCACCCCAATCTCCCAGGATCGGAACAAGGGGGAGGAGGAGGAGGGGATGACGAAGAAGCAGTGGAGCTTGTCCTCTTCCACGCCAACGAATGCTACGTCTACTTGGTAACCCCGCAGTCCCTTAGATTCCTTCATTCTCGATTGCATCTTGTCTCCAGATCCAATTCTCACCCATTGTGTTCCTTGTGCTCTTCGATCCCGTGGGGCTTTCTGCACAGATACCGCCCAGGAAGAGCGCAGCATCTTACAGGTTTGCCCTCAGATTCCCGTTCCATTATTCGTACACAGATTAATGAGATTTTATCCACGATAGGGGTTATCGCGCTAATTTTGGTGCAGAATTCTTAGAATTAACTGCACCTTTTGCTTTCCTATATCTATTGGGATTTATATTGTAAAAGTTGGATGGTCGATTTGGCTGATTTCGAGATTAATACGAGGAAGGGAATCCCTTCATGCGCACTGGCAAGACGTTTGCTAGTTTGTTGGTTTATTTTCGTGCCTTTTTCTTTTCCAAACTCAGAATTTTTTTTTATGCTGTTGTGATCGACTGGTTATTGCTAAGTCTAGAGAGTATTAATGTGTATGGGATTGGAAATATGGAGAAGTAGATCTTCTCTGACTTGCTTGGACTATTCTTTTCTGATTAATTTGGAATTCTGATCCTTAACGCTTAAGCTTGCTGATTTGCTGTCTGCTAAGATGTGAGTCATGTGGTGGTTCATCTCTTTTGAATTCATTTTTTGCTTGGCCTTCCTGAGTGCAATGTACCACATATCTCTGCATACTGCCGTGTCATGAATGTCTAAAATCTGGCTTTTACATAAGGATTGGACGCTTACAAGGACTGAAACTGAAACTATTCAACTTCTTTGTGTCAATAGCGACTGTTGTTGTCTTTGCCTCATGAAATTTATTTTCTTTTATTTTATCTTTTAGCTGGTGGCTAGGATTTTGTTTCATTGATTCTGTTACCATTTATTCATGGATGTTTAATTGTTTGTCGGTCAACTTGTTCAGTCTTTTCTTACACCTACCCAAAATGTTCTAAATTTCCTGTGCAATCTTTTCTGCAATCTGATCCATGTGCTCACATTTTTGTCAGTGACATACATTCACTTCTAAGTAGCAAATGCTAAAGCACACTGTATTTTACAAGTAACTTTGTCGATTGTCAGGGCCGATGAGTGGAATGTCAACAAATGGGCATGGGAGGGGGTATTAAAGGTTGTTAGCAAGGGAAAGGAATGCATTATCAGATTGGAGGATAAAACATCAGGTGTTGCCATCTTTCTTATTAGAACAGGAGATTAAGGAACCTTGTCATATATTCTTTCATCACGTGAATCATTTGCCCAGGGGAATTATATGCTAGAGCATTCTTGAGAGAGGGAGAACCACATCCGGTGGAACCTGTTATTGACAGCAGCAGGTCTGTTTCCTTCTTTCAGTTTTTTCTATAAATTCTATAATCAATTTTAATTGCATCAATTTAGATTTTGAATTAGAGAAGCTGTCTCTGCAACAGTTCATGTCTAAAGGTGCAACACAATTACAACATACTTTTTAGTTTTTACATACTGAATCTCTATCCCTATTACGTTGTGTGTAGTCCTCATCTCATTCAGCCCCTTGATCATCATTTCTCTTTTCTCCAGGTATTTTGTGCTTCGAGTTGAAGAAAATATAGGCAAGTTCCTTACACTTCTTTTGAATTGTGTGATGCAAATTTTAGTAAAGCCTTTGTAAGCTTAGGCATTGATTGATATTCCAAGTGCATTCCAAGCAACCCCTGTTATTTTCTCTAAAATTGTTTCCTTTTTCTACTTCAGCAATCAAATTTGCTGTATGCCCATTAGCACGAACGGATTGGTATCTCAAGTGTCAAAACATATGATAGTTCTTACTCGATTATTCTTTAATCATGTTATTAAGTAGATCTTAAATCTACTTACAAAATTTTATATTCAAACAGGTTATTCCCCAATGATATATTGACACGAGACTTGTAAGAGTCTGGAGATAGGCGAAAAAGTGATATGGAAAGTCATACTGGTGACATTGTAGATTTTATTTATAATATCAAGTTTTTTTTGTCTAAATTCCAAATGAGGTAATTTTGGAAAATGAAGTCTGTCTTTAATTTTAGTGACAAAATGATGACAAACACTTTATGGCTTATGCCATACATTTATGCACAAGAAGAATTAGTGAGAGCTTGAACAAGAAAGAATTTGAATCAGTAGGTCTGTCAGAAGTGAGCTTGTTAAGAGATTTGAAGGAACCATAAAACAGGACTTGGAAATTTTGGGCATATAGAGATTTAGAATGTTTCATAAGAATATGCAGCCAAGATTTTGTAACATGTTGAAATAAATGAATAAGGCTTTGATAGTGTAACTTCCAAGAGTATAGCCATTAGGGAACTGTGTCAAAACCTATTTTTAGAGTTTGAATAAGGTTTACATATTAACAAGCTCTACATTTCCACACGTTGGCAGTAGTGCTCTTAATGAGATGCTAGTAGATATTCAATTTTTTCTTATAAGTCCAGTATAAAACTGTGTCGATAAATTTAGAAAGATTTGTGGTAGATGGTATATTGTGTTTGTTTTAGCTTTCAATCATGCTAGCAGCACGTTGAAGGCTTGTAACTCATTTTTTTATACTATCGAAAGGTTGTTGATATATGCAATGGTTTTGGTTTTCATTATTTAAGTTCACATTTGTTACTGAACTGGTACATCAGAGGTTTTCTGTTGTAAGATGCAATGTAATGTTGGATGTTGAAATGTCTAAAAACTGCAGGTGGTCGGAAACGACATGCTTTTATTGGTATAGGATTTAGGGAAAGGACAGAAGCATATGATTTTCAAGCTGCTCTGCATGACCACATGAAGTATCCTTCTTTTATGCAGATAATGTCTTGTTAATTAACATCATAAACTTTTTGGTTTGTGTGGTATTTGCAAATTAGTTTCAGGTCTGGTGTGTAAGGTGGATCTTGAATTTGTATGTTTAAGTTTGCTCCTTTACTTTATTTAAGATATCTAGACAAGAAGAAAGTTGCTGAAGAGATGGAACAACATTATCAGACAACATCAACAGTTGATTATAGTCTAAAGGAAGGGGAAACTCTGGTACTTCAGTTGAAAAATGTAAGTTTATCTTTCTCTCCTCTCTCTCTCTCCCTTTCTTGGCATACATACATGCATACATGATTGCATGCATGCTTGCATGCATGTTCTGCTGTTATATCACTTTTGTTTAGGACAAGCACATCATTCGATGATCATCTTTTAGTTTGTTTCAAGTGAAGGCAAAACTATTCTGTTACTTCTTGCAAGACATATGTTTAACCTCAATTTATTCTCATGCCATTTGTCTTTGGAGATAATACAATATGAGGATATACCATTATGAACAAAAGGAACTGTAAATCAAGATATATATCTGATAGATATGCACTAATGAACCGACACGAGGACTTAATGAGTGTCATTTTAGTGAAGGCCTTCACATATTGAAGGACGGTGCAAAGGCCCCTGTCTCTTAACCAGGATGGTAGAAATCCAGTTGTGGTTCAACATATCAAGGTCTGTTTCTTCTTAATGGCACTTTGTGCGACTGTTGCTGGCCCATTCTGCACTTCTCCCGTTGTGGAGCCAGGATGTGCCTAGGAGGTTAGTGCAAAAAAATGATTTAGAATAACTTATTTACGGACTGGATCTTATAGCAGATACAGATGTAGCAAGTTAACACAATAACCAATACTTATTGTAGCCTATATAATTTCCATGTCTTCAGGGTTATCTATATTCCATTTAGAACATGTATATACATACCACCATCTTTATCATCATTTCTGATATCCTTTTTCTTTGTTCATTTAAAGCAGGGATATTCATCTGACCATACAACCATCGTATCTTGTGCTCATTAAATAAACCCTTCTGGAAAAAAAAGAACGTCTGAAAATGTAAACCTACTGGTATACATATTTTGGATTACTTCAAGTCTATGGATGTTCACAAGGTGACGAAAGGATCATGGAGTGATGAGAAGTAAAAAAGTATTGTCAAACAAGACAAAAAGATAAAAAAGTATCAGTTATTATTATTATTATTATTATTTTTGAAAACAAACTATTTCATTGAACTAGAAGAATTAGCAAGCGGATTGGCAACCAAGGTCGTCCAAAGTACAAAAAGAGGGGAATCCAGATGTTCTACCGAAAAGAGCAAACTGGTGAGTCTTGCTGTTGAGGTTTCTTGGAATGAAATTAACAGTAAAAGAGTTAAAAGTGGTCAAAAGTTGCTTGATGTCAGCAATGAGAGCTTAGAGGTGCCATGGAGTTTGATGAACTCCATTGATGTAGTGGATGACCGCTTGTGCATCATATTGGAGGCGGATGGAATTCCAGCCAAAGGCCACAGCATGCTTAAGGCCCTCTAGGATGGCCCATGCCTCCGCATTGGCTGAGTTGTGCACCCAGCAAGATTGGCAGCCAACCACCAGAGTAGTAGAGGAAGGCGACTTGAGAATATACCCTATACTTGCAAGGTGATGGGGGGAAATGAAAGAGTTGTCACACTGCAAGGTACATTAAAAAAACTCCTCTGTAGGAGGAGGTTGAGGAAATATACTCCCGGTCCCCTCAGGACAAGGATATGGATCATAAGTTTCATTCACAAGGGTCAGGGCCCTGATTACTAAGGTATTGGGGTTAGCATGGTGGTTGCCAAATCAGACATCATTTCTATTGAGCCAAAGGGTCTAGAAGGAGTAAGAAATAAGGTTGAGGATCCATCTAGCAACAGGTTTCTCATGTCCTTTGCCTTCCTGGAGCCAAGAGCCAGTTGACGAAGAATCAAAATGTTTAAAGTGTGGTTGTATTCTGTTCTGAAGTAGATTCCAAAAGGTGATAGAAGTACTACATTCAAGAAAGATATGAGCTGCAGTATCCTTGTAAGTGGTTTCACATATGACAGTCATCTACTTGGTGATGGAGAAGGTGAGCAAACAAGTCCGAGGTTGGCAAATGATTCCAACAAAGTTTCCAAATAAAAAGTTTGACCTTTGGGGAAATAGAAAGGCTCCAAATTACCTTCCAGCCATGCTATCCTGTATTGTTAGAGTCAGCTTTAATAAACTGATAGGCATCGCTTGTAGAAAGAGAGCCCAACAGATTGGGCTGTCATATCCAATAGTCATCACAGGGGAGCCTAGAAATAAAAATCCTCAGAATCCGATCAGCTGAAGAGGAGTGGAAAAGAAGCTGGAGCTTAGGCAGATTCCAGTAGTTAGAGTCCAAAACTGAAGTTGTTATTTGTCCCCATTCTTGATACTCAATGCCATTTGATAGACATAATTGCTTGTTGTCTATTGATGGCTCTTTCCTTTTTTTCATTTTCTTTTGACTATTAGGGGGGTTAGCATTTGATCCTTGTAGACTTATTTTTAGTAAGGACAACATTTTTTATAATCAAAACTGTTGTAATATTTGAGTTAACTTCAGTGAGGTTACCATACTTGCCTGTGACTTGTCACAGAAAGCTAAGTTCCTCTTCTGAAGGCGATGTAGATCTATATAATGAATGTGTTTTCACTTCAATCTGTCAAAAGCCGCACTGCTTTTTACTCATATGGCTGAAACTTTCCTTTGATGTATTGCACTTTCCTTGGGTTCATCTTGCATTTTTACTTAACCTTTCAACCAAGCAGTTATTTCATTGCTTAAAATCTTCTGCAAAGTTTATCAAACCATACTTGCAACAAATTTGCAAAAAGAAAGGTTTATCACACACATGCTAAACAACTAAAGGTAAGACTAAGATTCCAACTTCGTCCGTTTACATGATAAGATTTATTTGATTTACAATAGTTCATAAGCATGTTCTCACTTGCAATAAGCACCATATTATTTTCTTAACAGTGCATGATCCAGGCACCTGATATGAGTTAAACATGTCTTCATCAAAACCTTTCCAAGTGAAGCAGGGAGTCTTTCTTGATAGATTGGTTGTCTTTGTTTACGTTTTCTCATGATTGCTTGTAGTGTGATGTGGTTATTCTTAGCTAACTTATCTTTGAAACTTTCTTGGATATGCTTCCACCATAAATTCACATGATCACATCTTGGTTGCTGACCTGGTGAAACTGATTGTGAAATTGTACACCTGTGGCAGAAAGGAGGTCAAAAGGTAAAGTCTGCATGTTTGGAGCAGAGCCTGAACAATCTTTCGTTGGATGGTACGACAAAAACCAAAGAAGGTTCTATTTGCCTGAAACCACCTCCTCCTCCACCTGCACCCCTTTCACCAGTAAAACCTGCTGAAAGATCATCCTTTACTTCAGAGCCATCTACCACGGAAGACACAGAGTCGCATTCCAAGGTTGAACTATCACCCAAAGAAACATCCAAGAACATAGAAAGCAGTGCACAAAATGTCATAGATGATGACTTTGGTGATTTTCAGGCAGCCGGCTGATTTTTGTAATCTGCACGTATCTTCTGCACTTGGCTCTTGTCGTGTTGATGTATCGATACTTTTGTGATCGGTTGGTGTACCAAGACTTGGTGTAATTAGGATGGTTGGGTACCGTGAGATATATAACATTTGCTTTCTTTCAAATGATAATGAGCAATTGTACTCAAATATCAAAGTTAAACCCTTGCATGCTTTTGTGCAATCATATCGGTTACTTCTCCTTCTAACTTTTTTATGATGCATTCATTCATTCATGTTGGACTTTGTTTGCTCCATTTTACACTTCATTTGAACACACTATCCTCACAACGTTTGCAAGAGTCCTGATAGATATCACATTATGAGAAAGATATGCTTCATTTGAGAGTGCCATCTGCTGGCCGTTTTGCGAATCATTTTTCAAAATACTTGGGAGACATGTTGTCACAAGGTAACCATGTCAATTACGTGTTAATCAGTGGCATCTTTAACATCTAATGTCACACGATAACAACAGAATGACATGAACAAGAAGATGCATGCCATAAACATAATTCGAGAAACTTCCAAATAAGTGTATTCACCCATTCGAATTTTAATCACATATAAATCTTTTCAATTATTAAGTCTATTCACATATTTTTTTTTTCCATTAACATGAATTAAAAAACTCAGGTTAAGCATGCCAAACCATAATTAACAGCAGCAATATGAGCTGAAAAGATATTTAAATACCTACAGTATTTCTAATATTTTTTATATTATGATAATTTTAAAAGTCATTGATACTCTTTATATTTCTAATTAACAGTCAGTAGTGATAGGGACATTAAATACAATAAAACATATATATATATATATATATATATATATATATATATATATATATATATTAGTTTTTAGATTTTTGTGAGGATATATGTATATAGAAAAACAACTTAAATTTGGAGGGATGAATATGGAAATTACTTATTTCCGAGGAAGATATAGGCAATTTTCTTTTATATAAGCAAAAATTGACTCGAGATTCTCGGAGAAGACACCTGTCGCGCCCTCACTGTCACGTGGGGTGACCTCACCTGTAGCGTGATCGACCTGCCTGTTCCCATTCGATCACAGCAACTGCATCTTATATATTAGTAATTGTCGGATGGGATTTACCCAATCGCTGTTTGCTGTTTATTTATAAACATCAGATCACATAAAGCTTCTCAAATATCTGCACGGGAGACAACAGAAAGCTTCTTTCGCACTATTTCCTCGTTGGCTTCTCATCTCTCTCTCTCTTAATCCAATACCTCATCTCATGGCGGCGACCGCCGTGGCGACGATTTCCTTGGCTCCCTCGTCCACCCCTCCCGCCTCTCGCGCCAAAATCCAGAAACCAGCGCCCGGAACCCTGGTCCTCGGATCCTCCGCCGCCTCGCTGTCGTCGTCCTCCATATCGCTGCGGCACGTCGTGCCGGCCGGACGGGGTGGCGGCCGCGGCGCCGCCTTCGGTGCTCGGATGGTGTCTGTGCCCTCTGTCGAGAAGCCCCCGCCGTCACTTGACTTCGAGACGTCGGTTTTCAAGAAGGAGAAGATTACCCTTGCCGGCCACGATGAGGTTCTTTTACCCTTCGCCACCATTTGCTTCCATCATTCTAGGGTTTTGGTGATTCTTATGGTTTCTTGTTTTGGTATCAGTACATTGTTAAAGGTGGAAGGGATTTGTTCTACTTGTTGCCGTACGCATTCAAGGGCATCAAACAGATTGGGGTGATCGGATGGGGATCTCAGGTGAAATGAAAGAAATCGTTTCTTTATTTCGAGTTCTTCGTTCTCGTTGTTTCTTTAATTTTGTAAATGCAACAAATTCTTTTCTTGCAAAAAATTATCCTCCTAAATTGGTGTAAAAATCTTTTTCGAGTAATTCTTTAGTGTTATATGAATTTGTGACTATGAATAAATGGTGATGGAAGAACCACTTGTGACAGATTCAGTGGATAGCTGCATGGGATTCGTTGCAATAATATCTGCAGAACAGACTTTCTGATTATGTTATACTATGTATTACAAATAACCAAGAAAATTTACAGAAACTAGATAATGTTAGTTTTAACTAATATATGCACGTAGATAACTCCATAGTTTTCTTTTTCTTTTTTTTATGGAAGAGGTTGACCATCTTAAATATTTATGTTTTATTATATTGTTAAAAGGATTATGGTAATATTGTCATTGGTGAATTTAGCAGTAAGATAAGATTATTTCACTTTTTGTATTCACCATTAATAAATTACAGTGTTTTTTTTTTATAATCTAGTGGTTGGCTGTTGGTTTAGTCTGTTGTTTACAGAGATGACTCAAACCTGTTTCAGTTTTTCTTGTATCTCACTGCACATTCTCATTCAATTTCTCTTTTAATTAGGTTTAGATACTGGCTCCCATCCTTACCATCTTTTACAATAGCTCAATATTTAACTTTCTTGTTTATCAGTCTTCTTTGTTTACCTAATGCCAAAATTTCTGTTGCTCTACAGGGCCCTGCACAAGCACAGAATTTGAGGGATTCACTTGTGGTGGCAAAGTCCGACATTGTGGTCAAGGTGACTGTACTTTTGTGTTTTATGTGTTTCTGATTTATCACAGATTCAGAAATGACAAACTTGTTCATTATGTGAAATTTAACTAATTTGTGATTCAAAGTTCCTTCAGAAGACTCGCTTACTCACATTGGAATGCTCTCAGTATGGGTTAGCTGGCAGAGCCAGATGAAGTACCAAATTGTTAATTAACTAACTATCTCTTGTTGCATTTGGTGACCAAATTGAAAATGAGATTCCCAGTAGTTTCCGTATATTTCTACTAAGAGTTGTATCATGCATGTTTTAATGCTTTACTTTCTGAAGTTATCATCTGCAGATTGGTCTGAGGAAAGGTTCTCGTTCTTTTGATGAAGCACGTGCAGCTGGATTCACCGAAGAAAATGGAACTTTGGGTGATATCTGGGAGACAGTTGCAGGCAGCGATCTTCTTCTGCTGCTGATTTCTGATGCTGCACAGGTCAGCAATAATTATAACCCTTGCAGTTCAACCAATCCCCTCTTCAGTATTATATGATGTGTGTTAACTGGACACTTGTGAGCACCCCTAAGAATTGTGTCAGATGCAAGCTTGTATATCCTGATAATTACCCATGATCTAAACATGTGGTCTTTATCTTTTTTGAATGTCAAGTTGAAGAAGTTGACATCCATGGCCTTTGAGTTTCTCCATAGACCTTTTAGAAAATCACATTCTTGTAGCATATCTATATAACTATCATATTCACTATTCTTCTTCCATGGGTTCCCGTTTCTGCTTTCAGTTTTTGTCTTCTTCCATGTGTATATAACTATCATATAAACTATTCTTTTAGAAAATCACTTGCAATACATGTCCAAATTTAGTTGTTTTGTCTTTATATAGGCAGCATGATTTTATGTAGATATACTGCTCTTAGCATGGCAGTTATCATATACACTACTGATGTTAGCAAGATTTGAGTTAAAGAAGTATTAGTTATGGATGAATCTGTCAAATTTCATGTAATTATATTCATTGATTTTAGGTAACAGGATTCAATGTTTTCAAGACTCAGGGTAGAAGTCAAT
This sequence comes from Musa balbisiana, assembly GCA_004837865.1. Classification (NCBI taxonomy): domain Eukaryota; kingdom Viridiplantae; phylum Streptophyta; class Magnoliopsida; order Zingiberales; family Musaceae; genus Musa; species Musa balbisiana. Next base: position 23,302,526 of record CM017193.1, on the reverse strand, counting down.
AACAAATCTAAGTCGAACCATGTTAACTGAAACTTTTATAATTGTTCAACTTTAGCTATTTGATATGGTTGAGAGCCTTGTTTTGCTAGGATTTACTAAATGATGAATGAACAGTTTGTATCACTTAGATAGAAATCAGAGGGAACTTTTTCAGAGTTAAGGAGTCCTTGAAAAAAAAAGGCTCAAAACCATAAATGGTAAAGGTCCAAAATTTTCTCTCTTACTTAGTAGCTTTTTTTATTGATTGAAACCCAATTGATCATGGTCATTATTGTTTCAGTAATAGAATATTAATTTATTCTCTACTTAAACCAATCTTACTAATAGCTATCGTATTTCATTAATAGTTTGTTAATTTATTATTTACTTAAACCAATTGTATTAGTAGCTTATATTAATAAAAGTCTGATTAATGTTCTGAACAATTAAAAGATGACTAAATAATATTGATAATAGAATACCCTAGTCAATGTTCAAAAGCAAATTGTTTGTATATTATGGATTGAGTCTTATTTGTTACTGTTTTTTCTCCTTTTTCACAGCATACCTTGGTAGCTGAACTTTTTGATTTAATGTTTCTTCAAGATTTCATTGCAACAGTCTTTCTGGAGCATGTTCCACAGATTTTGCATTCCACTTTAGGCCTGAGACTTGTATTAACCAACAGTTCTTAAATCCTTTTTAAACATTTTTTTACATATTTTTCCATGGTGCATGAACTTCTGCAACTAGGCATATTGGTAATTTCATAACAATTCTAAAGGTAACATGAAAAATTGTTTCATTTTTTTGTTTTCAGGCTGACAATTATGAAAAAGTATTCTCTCGTATGAAACCAAACAGCATTCTGGGGCTGTCACATGGTTTCCTTCTAGGGCACTTGCAGTCCCTCGGCCTTGATTTCCCTAAGAACATCAGTGTAATTGCTGTGTGCCCCAAGGGAATGGGTCCATCAGTGAGAAGGTTATATGTTCAGGGTAAAGAGATAAATGGTGCTGGGATTAATTCTAGTTTTGCTGTACACCAGGTAATCTATAAGTCTAAAGTTGGTTTGTAAAGAGATTGTGAATTGTATCTATTATCTTTCCATGTCCACAAAAGATTGCTAGCTTAATGAGGTTTCACATACTTGTCTTCAATGTGAGCAGGATGTTGATGGCAGGGCGGTGGATGTTGCTCTTGGATGGTCAGTTGCTCTAGGATCTCCTTTTACATTTGCTACGACATTGGAGCAGGAGTATAAGAGTGATATTTTTGGAGAGCGAGGTACGCCCATTCACCTGCAAATTTGTTGCTTGTGTACGGTGCCGGACCTTATTTAGTTGTGCTATTTTTAGGTATTTTGCTTGGTGCTGTGCATGGAATGGTGGAAGCATTATTTAGAAGGTACACCGAGAATGGAATGAGTGAAGAGCTTGCTTACAAGAACACTGTTGAGTGCATCACAGGAATCATATCAAAGACCATTTCAACAAAGGTAACTTTTATCTAACATGTGATTGTATGTCATCAAGAGGGACTAATTCAAGCATGCAATGATTTCAGGGGATGCTCTCTGTATATAGTGCTTTGACTGAAGAGGGGAAGAAAGAATTCAATGCTGCATATAGTGCATCATACTATCCTTGCATGGATATATTGTATGAATGCTATGAGGACGTTGCCTGTGGAAGTGAAATCTGCAGTGTTGTATTAGCTGGACGGCGCTTCCAGGTAAGCTCTTAATTCTGATATATTATGACAGCTCTAACTGATTAAAACTTGATTGATATTGTTCTTGGTGTTTGTTCAAGTACTTGATATATTATAACAGTAGGTAGTTTGTCGAATTGATGCAAATGGGTTTTCTTTTATTACTTGTTATAGGCAATGGAGGATAAAATTTGATTATTTTGCTTGATAGGAAAAGGAAGGGCTTCCTGCTTTCCCAATGGGTAAAATCGATCAAACACTAATGTGGAAAGTTGGCGAGCGAATTCGTGCTACACGTCCTGTAGGTGATTTGGGCCCCCTACACCCCTTTACAGCTGGAGTTTATGTAGCTTTGATGATGGCTCAGGTACAAGATTGTCTTCATATTTATCTCCTACCAATCACATAACCTGAAATTTTTCTTTGGACGACATGGTTATAAAATTTTTTGTCATGACTTGTGCAGATTGAAATCTTAAGAAAGAAAGGGCATTCTTACTCTGAGATCATCAACGAGAGCGTAATCGAATCTGTGGATTCCCTGAATCCTTTCATGCATGCTCGTGGGGTGTCATTCATGGTGGACAATTGTTCCACTACTGCACGACTGGGATCGAGAAAATGGGCCCCACGTTTTGACTACATCCTCACACAGCAGGCATTTGTCTCAGTGGACAAAAACAGATCTATTGATCATGACCTCATCAGCAACTACTTGTACGATCCGGTTCATGATGCCATAGGAGTATGCGCACGGCTGAGGCCGACTGTTGATATATCAGTGCCTCCTGATGCAGATTTTGTCCGCCCAGAACTGCGACAATCGAGCAACTAGGATCCGAGGTGAGTTTCTGATGGTACTATTTTGGTATGTCTGAGGGCTATATCATAGGTTTAGCTTAGTCAAGGTGTAGTTTTGTTCAGGAGTTTATGAGATGCAGGGTCTAGTTCTCCGAACTACCCGAACTTCATGCCAGAATAAATTAGCCCTCTTTTTCAAATTCCTGTTATTTTTTTCCATGCGTTGAATGTTTTGATGGTCACTAGGACGGGTTTCGTGGTTTGGCTTCTGCGATATTCGTTGGTGTTACCGTAAAACCACATGTTCGATGATGCTCCAGTGGTCACACCCTTTTTTTACCGCTTTGTAACTCGACGAACCCCGAACGTGATACGGACTGGTGGCTGGCGAGAGACCCATGATGACGGATGCAAACGCCAAAGCTTTTCAATGCCATAGGTAAATATTATCAATATTTAAGATAAAAAAATCAATGGCCAAAAAACATGAGAAAATAATATTAATGCACCTATAATAATTAGATATCCGATTTCTCATCACCCAAACATATGCAGGGAAATAACAAGAACCTGCTTGTATAATCATTACACCACACAAATGTAGGACGTTCTCTACAATACACAAATGAAGTTAAATGTTCAAAAAATAAGCAATTTAACACAACAATAAGATACACGAAACTATCAGAGAAACCAAGGAAATGACAAAATAGTATAAAGATGGGAAAAGGATCTAAGAGGCTGCCTCTACAAGGGGAGGTGACTCGGTGACCTCTGGTGAAGCATTTGTGCTGCTCACTGGCTCCACAACTGGTGGGTTGCCATTCGATTGATCAGCTGCAGGAGGAGCTTCCAACATTAGTGGCTTATCTGTCTGAGTGTTCAGTGTGTTCTGCGATGTAGCCAAGTCGTTATGCACTGGAGTGGGTTCGGGACTCTGTGTTGCAGTGGAGGGACCCTGAGATGTGGCGGCTGAAGCAGGTGGCTTTTTGTTAATCGTGATGGGAGGAGCTGACAGAGATGCCATCCCGGGAGGAAGGATTTCTATGGGAGGCTTCTTTCCAGCTTCTGCTAGGCTTGTAAACTTTGGATCCTCAAGTGATGCCAAAAATGCTGAAGCAGCATCAGTTTTAACAGAAGGTGCGTGCTCAAGCTCCTTCTGTAGCAACTTGTTCCACGTCTGGACCAAGTTCTTCAGTGTAGGGCGACCATGGGCCTGGGAGAACAAAATTTAGGATTTAGAATCATATAGAACTGACAGTGTTATTGGAAACAAAACTAGGCAAAAGGAACATCCAAACAAATTTAAACATCAGTGGGAATTTTCTTTCACTACAGTATAGCCCTGCTTTCCTTGTTCTTGAAAGGTTACAAAAATATACATGCAACTTCAATTCAAATATTTGGATGTGTAGGGAATATCTTGGGTAGCTACCACAACAATATCTTGTGTAGGATTTCTAGATATCAGGCTGAACTAGGAACATGAAAACCATACACATGTTCTTAGGGCTCAGGTTGACATGTTGAATAACCTTGGCCAACCATACTCGGATTATTGGATTGAACCAAAAAGGCATCTTCCACTCTCTCTCTCTCTCTCTCTCTCTGTAGTATATCTCCATCACCTCTCCTGAACTCGTCGATGTCTATCACTCTTGGTGTGAAATATGATTCTCTTATGCCCCAACAATCCTAGATCAGAATCATGTTTAATTGGAACTTTTACAGACTTGATCAAGCTACTACTAACAGATTAAATATTTTGGACCACACAGTTGTAGGCTTGTTATAGCCAAGTCCAAAGTATGTTGTCCTACAGGTCCAAGTTATGACAAATGTATCAGAGCAATCTTAAGGATTATTTCTATATTAACACTATTGAATCTCGAATTTTGATGATGAAACCAATTGATAAAGTTATGATCTTATGTGTATTTTGAGTGACGCAGGACTAATTTCGATCATGTAAAGATAATTTGACTAAAGCAGGAAGAATCGAACATTAGGTCAGAGTGAACATGTCAAAAGATTAGACGTCGAGCCAGAAGATCGATCGACATGCCGGCAGAAGATCTTCGTGCCATGAGTTCGGGCATCAGGCCGAAGGATTGGACATTATGCCAAAGAGGTCGGATGTTGCGGAAGGTCAACATGCCGATTGGACAATACGCTGAAGGAGAGAACGATGTGCTGAAGGATCGAACGAAGCGCCAAATAAACCAATGACATGTCGGACAACAAAAGATCCATGCTTTGTAATAATTTGTCTAGATCGAAGTAGTTTAAAGGGCTAATTGAGTTGGTTTCGGGTGTAACCAGGCTAACTCAATTAGGGGCCAACTGGACCTGAGTTAGGGCTATTTTAGGCCAAGTGAAAGGCTCATTCAGTGACACTTAGCTAGCCCAGGCGGTGGCACCGCTTGAGGCTTGGCAATTTCGATTGTTACCGACCTGTAACAGTGTTCCAACGGTCAAATTGATCGTTGGAGCCCTTTCTCATGTGTATTAAACCCTCCTCCATAATTCACTCTATTTCATTCACTCTCATAAACTACTGCAAACTCATTTTTTCTCACATTTGCACTATCCTAAACTCTACAAAGCAACATTTGTGAATTGAATCGAGGGTAATTTGGAAAGATTAAGAGGATCCTTGATGAGGTGGGAGATCCTCAACGTCCTTCGCGTTTTATCACTATGGCAACAGAAGAAGAGGAAGCACAACCCCAGTAGGTGGAAAATTCCCCTTTATCAAACGTGATAGGAGTTAAACAACATCGAGTCAAACTGCTCAAGGAACTATAGACACCCAACGATCACAGTCATTCGCCCAATACGCAAAAGCAAAGGAGAATATAGTAGCATCAATCACATCATTGAAAAGAATCGAGTTAGGCGACGAGACACCTTCACAATTGTATTTAGCAACTCGCTTAGTCCAGAGACATGATAGCAACACGGACAGTGGTGTCTCGAAGGATGATGGAAGCAACGCCGAGCAATCATTGGTCTCATCTACACAACTTGAGAGTAGTGCATGGACCGAGGAGCAATATTTTACACATGCCACCCAAGATTCAGATCATGGAACTCGACAAGGTACTGATCAAGTTTATGTGCGGAAGGGAAAGAAAGTGGATGAATTTGAGCAGATGCGACAGAGCCTACATGATGTAGATACATAACGAAGCTCATCATATTCACAGTCGTTGTATTATGGAGAATTATATAGCCAACAACAGGACGGTGATAGTTGGTCATACTTCTCTGAGCAATAGTATGATATAGAGCAGCATATCAGTAGCGAAAGTAGAAGCTCTGACATTCACCAATACATGCCTCAAGAGCCGTCTCGAACAAATATGATTCATGATGATCAACCTACAATTATTACCACATTGATGCACCAATGATATACGGTGTATCAATACACTGTCATGAGATCAATTTCAGGATTGGGTCCAACAAACATATCATATTGATATGCAGATGTATAGGATCGAGAACCCTGATCCACCACTCGTGAAGGCTCGTCGTTCGTTTTGGTGGTAGAATAAGCAATTATGTATATCTACATATGTGATTATTTAATTCATTTGAATTTTAAAATTTATATTGTAATAAAATAATCTAACAATTCAAATGATTTTTCTTTAGATATTTCAATATTTACAGAAGGACAATCTGTAACGAACCGAAATACGAACCTTGCTCAAGGTTATTCCTCAAAGCCCGAAAAAGATATGACACTATTCTTACCTAATTTACATTGATTTTGCTAAACTTATACTATTACTATATCTATTTCTAATTAAAAAAACCCTATCCTAACTGTTTTTTTATTTTTCAGGTATTTTTGGAGGATTTTACACCTAAATTAGGCATCTCACAGCATACCAACAAAGCTCGAAACTCCAGTACGGTATAAAATTTCAACCCTTGGTTCTTGGCATATAGGTCATTAGGTTGTGTCGTGACAATGTTAGTTACAACAGCTAAATGTCAGTCACATACTCGTTCTTACATACTTGGTTCCAAAAAAAAAAACTCACTAAAGGCTATTTTCAGATATCTACCTACTTTTCATAATTAATTTGCAGCCATTTCTTTCCGTTCCAAAAAGAAAAAAGAGGTTAATGTAGGACGGCATTGCATTTTCAGGTATCTACCTAAGATCATATACCAAATAGTATCTAATATTGGGAGATGCAGCATTTTTGACATGATTGAGATTATTCCTGTAATTAAAAAGGGACATCTCACATGTCCAGTGGCTCCCTGTGATATTTGAAACGTCTTCCTAATTAATTCACAAATCTTATAAATAAACCTCTTAAAGGAATAGAAGGCCTTGTATACTTACATGAGCATGTAGTACAGCCTCTGCAAGCATCCCAGTGTCCTGCCATGCCTTCTCCATTAATGCATTATCTCCTAAAACTGCTGCAGAAAATGCTGCTTCACGCCCATGACCCACTACAATCAGATTATTTATCAAACCCTGAAAGATACAACAGAGTGTTAATCAAGTGTTTTGGAGTGCTGGATGAGAAAAAAAAAAAATCATGAATTGACTTGCATGTAAACTGGCACATGCATGTCAAATGCTTCTCCCACTAGCTTTTACTTCAATTGCTAGGTGTTCACCTTACAGTCGCAAAAATGCTAATCATATGGCCCTTTTGCACAAGTCTTTAGATTGCCAGTTGTTCACATTATATTTGCTAAATTGCTGATTCTATGGCCTGTTGCACAAGCATCATTAATAGTAACCACAAGATATTCTAACTGATCTTGTCATTTCTCAACCAAATATTTAAAAGACAAATAATAGATCCTGATTAGTTGCAGTCCACCTACATGGATCCCTTTCACACCATTAAGCTTATTTTCAGTTGTATTTCTCATCATTTTACATGATTGCAATCAATTTCTTTTTCTTCTTTGCCTTGTTAGTAGCACCTCTTGGTCTCGGTGGTTTCATCTCAATGACATTAACTCTAGGCATACGTAGTTTGCTTACTGCTGAGAGATCCGATTCATATAAAACATTTATCCTTATAATTGTCTTATAAGATCTCCTTTTAATTTAGAGAAAATACATCATGATTACTATTCTAATTAAATATGATTATACAATTTTATGTGACTGATATCAAATTTCCCTGTCTAATAATCTGCCAAGCAAAATAAAATTCAATTAAAACTTATTATCGACATATTTGGAAGGGTATTGGACGTGATTTGGTAGTTTGGAGCTAATCATACACACCAGGTTGTGCTGAAAGTTTAAGGATGCATTTAATAAAAAAATTAATAACAATTTCCTACTTCTCAAAGCGTAGTCTCCAATTAATGAATGGAAATGCACCTTTTTCACTTTGAAAGACCATGGTTCCATGCAAAAATTTCATATAACAATAATCATAACCAAGACGAACATCTTTATTTTACTTGGTTTGTTGTCATTTAGTAGTTTTCCTAAATGTTGAGAAATCAGTACAGGGATTGACTTGTCTTATACCACAGAAAGAGGGTAATACATAGAGGTTGGTAGGTTGATTCTATGAACCATATCCACTTCATATGAAGATCTATATGAGATGTTTCTAACTCTGTAATCCCCATAGAAGCTATAAACCGCACCTCCAACAGGCAGACAGATGCAAGCATTAAACATAAAACTGACTTTAAAAAATGTTATTAAATTAAAAGAAAAAACTAAGCAAGTCATTGTGACAAGTAAAAATATTTTACTTTTGGTTACATGTGATAGGCCTTAAGAAAAGTTCTAAGTCAGCAAATAATAACCTACGATAAACTTTCAATTTTCTTGTTTACTAAGTATTTCCTCAGCAAGAACCAATAAGATTGTGAGATACGCCTTCATGTTGTTATGCCTCATGAAATATGCTGTTGGCGGCAACTGTTGGACATCACAGCAGCCTCTCTCAAGTCTGTAGGTTGTCGATTGGAACCTCCACCACCACCGCCTCAGCATCTACCTCCTCCCATCATCGCCATTGCTTCCTATGGTTCATACAGTCATATCCTCAGCTTTATCCTCTTTTCCTCCTCTTCCTCCACCACTTCTCTTCTTCTCATTCTCCACCACCACCTCTCTCCTTGTTCTCTCGCTCCCCTCTTCTCTGCCTCTTTCTCTTTGGTCCATGGCATACCAGACTACATCCAGTCCAGCCAGGGACCAAATCTAGTCTTCGACTGATTACAGAAACCTTAATTAGGACCAAAGAACAAAAGTTCACTGGGACGAGTTTGTACCAGCAGAAATTTATTGGTCAGTCATGAACTAGGATGCAAACATATTGGTATTCTGTGTCAGTAAACCAATATGGACCAGAACTGTACTGGTCTGGCCATGGACGGACATTGTGTAAATTTTACTTAATCAGGAAGGAGATAAGCTAGTATAATAGGTATTAATCAAGGCATTATTAGCCTGACAATGACTCCCTATCCCTTTAAAGTGCTTGAGGTAACAACTAAGTAGGAGGCACAATAGTGCAAGACACAAGCAATATATGGTTAATTGACACAATCTTGAGAACAGGCGCACAACTAAAATAATTAAGATACTGAAGGATATGGGTTTCCGAATGATGTTCAACATCTTAAATACCATCAAATTACATCATAAATAAATTTTAAAAATTCATAAGGATCTCAATCCAAATGTATTTTACCACAAATCTGCCTGTACAATACTTGGGAAAGACCATGAGCATCTAACTTTGTGATAAAATACTAATAAGCAACAATATAATCATCACAAATTTGATTTGACCTTGAAGAAAAAGTAAGAAAGAAAACATCCACCTAAGCTAAAACTTTAGATTAGAATGCTCATCCATGAGGTATATGTTAATTAAAGTGTAATTATGCTAACCACTTAAGATATGCCTATGTTGTAGCTAAAAGAATAATACTTTTATAGCATTTGAAGTGGATAGTCTACATACTGAAAGTCTGGTTAGCTCTCCATGATTTGCAAGTCGTAGTGCCAGTCCTCTCAAAACTTGACCTTTCAAAGCACCCTTCACAGATCCAGCAGCAGCCAACCTTTTGAGAGCTTCACGAGCAATATCAGCTTGTCCTGTAGCATCTGCAGCATCAATAAGGTCCAAAAATTCCTTAGAAAATTTTGCTATACCCTGGACAGCATCCACAAGATTTTCCTGCTTAACAGCAGTTAGACTAAGAATCTCAGTGATATCTGCAGCTGTAGTTTCTTGACCAACATCCCTGCTATTACTCATCGTCAACAAGCACTGCAAGGCCCTCTTCAAGTCATTGCTCTGCATAGCCAAGTCAAACTCTAACCTGGTGTAAATTAGTGTAAATTAAGTCATATTAACTCTTAAGTTAAATCAGTATAAAATACACAATAGTAGACCAATTCATGCTCAACTACAAAACAAACAAGGAGTCAATTAATATTGCATGTTATTGATGATGATTACAAATTAACTACCCTTTTTTACAGACCTCTTGGATATTCCTGGCAAATGAAGAGCTTCAGTTGCATATCCCATCCCAAGCATGAATTGAGCCAAATCATCATGATGCTCACGACTAAGCCTAGTTGCCCTGCAGAGGTAAAGGAATACTCACAAGTCTTCTTGAGGAAATTCAATGCAAAATAAAAATGATATATTAGAATGGTAATAATACCATTTCACTGCACTAACTGCATCTCCATATGCAGCAAGACACCGGCAACGAATACCTGGATGGCTGAGAGACAAGGCATGTGCACACATATACCTGAAAACAGATGTCAAAGCAGCCATAAAAAATTATAACAAAAAACTGGATGATGTAAAATTGGTATACAAACTGTTTGCTGAAATAAATGTACAAAAGGAAGCAAACAAAAGGATCACCCCAGATATGGGAAAGGCAATTAGGTAAACAGGAGTTGAAGAAACTAAAAGAAGAAACCTAACTAATCTGAATCATTTATGCAGTGGATGATTAAGAAAATACACCATAATGTTTACCCTTCCATTATGCACATGCAATAAAATGTGAATAAGAGTAATCTTACCAAACATCTTGCGATGTGATTACTGAAAGTTCTTATATAATCGTCAGATTCTCTTTATTTGAATAAATAATACTGAATCATAATTTGAACTTACACTGCCTGTGTGAATCATAATTTGTGATGTGATTCCATATGCAGTTAATTTCTTCAAAATTGCAAAACTTTTTCAGAGGGAAATCAGATGGTAATTTAGGTTTTTTTCAGGAAAATCTTTCCAAGATGAAAAGTCATATCATGGGTTCACCACCAAATTGTAATGTATATAGGGCTAACAGTTGAGCTAAAGATGTAATTCAATGGTGAACTAATTTCTTTTATCTTAATTTCACTCTATTTTAGGGCACCTTGTGTTTTGAGTGAGATTTGTTCAGCAAATAATGATAATAAAAAGTATTACTTTAAAAGGTTTATTAGCTCTGACAATTTTGAAATATCAAGTTGACAAGGAATCCTATTAATATTTAAGCTCATTATCATTATGCTATATGTTCTATTAAGTCAGCATTGTTCAGTTTGGGATCATTAAATGCTCTAAGATACTTGTCTGACAGAAGCAGTACATTTACAACCAATTATTTGATGCACTTGAGTTTTCTTCCAGCATTTTCAGGTTTTTATGGATTGATCCTAACTTTGAAAATGTTCTATCTCTAAAGCATTTTGTGACACAATTTGGTGACAGTTACAAATGAAAAGCTTCTATTACTATTTTTTCTTCAGTAAAAATGAATATAAAAGGTAAATTATTCTCTAAATTTTGGGCGCATAGTTAAAACTTGTTTATTGAGCCTTTCACACGTTTAAAAGAAAATGAAGTAGACTGTGACAGTATGAGAGTGCAAAGGAAGCAATTGAAGGCTAAAAAAGAATTATACTTTAATAATGATCACAAGATCTAAAATATAACTTAAAATACAAGGGTGTTTAGACTTCTCGGACAGATTGTGGCATTGCTATATTTATTTCATAAAATGAGCTTTAGTATGAAAGTCATGATAAAGATGTCACGATCTGACCTGATGAGAAAAATGATTCGCCTGGACTGTGTTCCTATAAATATTTAAGACCAAGTTTGTAATAGCACACTCAACCAGTAAATATATCAGAATCTCTACCACCTTAAGATTAGACCCATCGCCAACAACTGGCCCATATTTAGGCCCTAGTAGATGGTATCTTGAGGTCCAGTTTAGTGATGGCTCTACACCTATAAATATATGAATGAATGCATGACTACTAATGGTGCTTAAAATTCATAGCATATAGAAAAACTAAATATTTCATCCGAATTATGATCCTCGTGGATGTGCAGCTGGCCAAATATTTTACAAACGGAAGTTCAATATAACAGTAAATTGTGTTCAATATTGAGCTTAAGTTATCCATGGTATTTATTATCCTGTCATACCCATATAAGAAGTTCTGTGACAGATTCCAATATGTGAACCGAAATGTGCCAACAAATTTCAGATTATAATCAACGAACTATCATTACTAGCATGATCTTACCTGTCAATAAGCCAAAGGACCCCATCTCTAACACCAACCAGAATAAGAGGCCCTATGGGACGTTTCTGTTCTGAAGGAAACCGAGTAACTGCCACAGATACACCTCCTCCAGCAACAGCAACTTCATTCACTTTTCTTTCTTCCATCTCTTTTGGCAGAACTGCATCTTCCCCATCTACTCTCGATTGCTTGGGCAATGTTATGAATGGTGGTATAGAAGGAGCATGCTGAAAGGAGGCCAAGCGAACAACCTAAAAGAGGAGAATCATTCATTTATCAGAATAAATTGGGACATGATACTTGATTGTCATCATTGCAAGTAAACAACTTGACACTTCTGCCAAACTGTGATGTTGAAGCAAAATAATAAACTAACAAGAAAAAACAAAAGTTCATCACATCAGCATGTCAAAATGGATATTTTAAATTGACTATTTCAAGTTTGAACCTTGTTTTCCAATTTGAGTTGGATGACTAACTACAATGATTCAATGTCATAGAAATGACTACGTGTTCACAAAGGATGAAGAAATTTTTGGGATCTTTGTGACTACCCATTCTTTGAAGACACAACAAAGATGAAGTAAAGAATGAACATGAAAGATAAGATTGTTACTCTGTAAGCAGCATCAAATTCTCCAAGACACAGATAAAACAAACACAATAAGAAAGAAAAGAAACATATGTCATGAATACGAGAATATATTTCGTGCCCATGTCATTCATCTTTAAAGAGATGATTTTATATATGCCGTGCAAAAAATGCAAAATTGCAAGTATAACCATCTGAAATTGCAACTGCCATGGTTGTCCTCTACATTTTATATACCCCTTCAAAGGTGGTCTTTTTCCATGTATGCCTACTTAAGTGAAATTTTGAAAGAATGTTCATCAAATTTGTGAACTTTAGATGGGTATTATGATATTTGCAAGGGCATCATGAAAGTTTGTGAACTTTTAGTGGGTAAGTGCTCTTTGCAACTGTCGAAAAGTTCCTGTGGAATCACAAGTAATCAGATGTATATGAATGACTACAAACTAAAAATGATGCATTGTATCACTGTTGGAAAAAACTTATTATATCATGTTTAAACTTTAGTTTTCAAAGACGAATTATCTAGAAACAGCAACTTGAACAATGGACCAAGGTCATCAAATAGGTGCAATGGTGCAAAGACAACATTTGGAAAGAAAGCAACAAAGATGAGGAAAGGAGGTTCCTCCGCCACCTAGCCTACAGAAAACAATGTTGTGTTCCTGTCATTTTCATTAATTTTATGACAACTGAATATGCAGTTGATGCTACAGTCATCAAGTCTTGCATATGAACCACTAGGTTGCAAGCCAACAGGTTATCACTGCCATTCCATATCTGAGCAACAAAATACATGTCTGCATATATCATGCTAAAACTTCAAGTTTCTTGGGGCCTACCAGAAATGCAATCCTTTCTTAATGTTACATATACCAACTGAAGAAGATATGAATGAGAAAAGCGCCTTCAAGCATAACTATCTATTTGTGGCACGCACCTGTACCAACCATTGTGGGTACAATATGTCCCACCAGCAGTCAGCTTTAATTGGATCAGAGACAAGGTAGAAAGGTGGGCATCATGAAACAGTTCACCAGTCACTCAGTCCAGCTTGACATACCACTTATCTCACTTTTTAATTATTTTTCCAAAGTATTGGGCAATACAGGTTGGTGAACTGTCTTGATCTCATAATAGTCCACCAGGTTATCAAAACCAGAATGGGAAGGTATATGAAACCTTGCCTCAAATATGCATTACTCAATGAGATGATTTTCGCTTTGTGGCTCTTCCGTTGCAAGTTGTTAAGCTTTTTTCATCATATTTTGGTTTTTGAAGTGATATGTGACAATAGGATTTGGTCATACCATGGCTTGGGTTGAAGATAAACTATCCCTAGTCCTCTGAGGAATGCTATAAAACAACAACAAATCGTAAAGTCTCAAATATTTGGGGTCGACTACATAAATCTTTTGCCGCCATTAAGAGATATGTATAGATATCTTCAATTAAGAGTATTTAAGTCTTTTTTGATAGTTTCCATTAAAATCTTTTTAGGTTTTCTTCTACCTCTTCCTTCCTCATATCACTAATAATAATAATTTAATCTCTTCTAACTACTAGATTTGTAGAACTTCTGAGTATATGCTCAGACCATCTAAAACGATTCTTCCTCATTTTCTTCTAATCTATACGTCTTCTGATCACATGTTCATACTATTTTAAACAATTCTGCCTCATTTTATCCTCCATCGAAATGATACTTTACGAATAAAAATATTTTTTTTATGTCCTTAACTCTATATATTCACCTCAATATTCTCATCTCAACAACACAAACTTTTTGAATATATTATTTCTTAACTATTCGACACTCAAATTCGTAAGTCTTGACGTCCCTCATCATGTTACCCATTCTATTTTTAGTCTATGAATAATATCTTCATCAATCTCTTATCTTCTTGAATAAATGATCCAAGATCCCTAAAACTATTACTTAATTAAACTTCTCATCATCCAACTTAACTATATCGTATGTCCTCCAGTTCATTCATTCCTAATGTTATTAAAATTACATCATCTTAGTCCTATTTAATCGAAAACCTTTAGTCCATGACTCAAGTTTAAAATTAATTCAATTTAGATTCTCAACAAGTAAGAGAGTAAGACAATATCATCAGCAAATAATATTAACGTACATAATGAATATTTACATGTAAATAACTAGTAAGTTTTTCATGAAAAGATACAGACTTAATATGGAACCTTGATGTAGTCGTATACTAATAGGAATCTCACCGGACAAATTATCTATAGTTCTAATACCAGTTACTACATTATTAAATATATCCTTTATTAATCACTAATCAATATGATTAGTGGATCACTTTTCTTTCCTAAAACTTACCATAATAAATCTCTAGGAATTCTATCATAGCCTTTCTCTAGATAAATAAAAACTATATTCAAATCTTTCTTTTACTCTCTATATTTTTTCAGTCATTGTCTTAGTAAATAAATAGCTTTAATCATCTAGCATAAAAACCAAAATGATTTTCAAAAATATTTGCCTTAAATCCTATCCTACTTTGGATTACTCTTTCCCAAAGTTTCATAATGTGTCTCATGATATTGTTACTAATTCTTGAGGTGACACATTCCTTAGCTATAGAACCTTTATAGTATGACCTAGTTTAAGTTACTCTTCTGGGTAGCATTAGACATCTAAGTTTCAAAGTTTGGTTATTCTTCACCTTTAAAAAATACACTTTCGCCACTTGAAGAAAAGGACAACAAAAATAACTGCCAAACCAAGCAAAATAAACTTAAAATTTATAGCCAAAGCTTCAAAATTGAGATCTAAATAACACTTCTTTCCCAAGATTAAGATCTTTCAAATTTCAATTTATTTCTGCATTCTTCCTAGTGAGCGATTAACTTACTGACATATATATTTTCAAATGGCTAGCAGCTGTTGAACATAAGAATAAGATTGGACATATTATTTAATCTCACTACTCCAGTTATATCATTATAAATAAGAAAGCTGGTCCCATTTTTTCTCTGGAAAAGCCCATTAATTAAAACCAACACCATAAGACAGTAGAGACGAACTCAATGACTATCTTACAACCTTATAACTTCATAGTGCAAACCTTCTTACCAAATGGGAGAAAATTTGACAAATTTCGATCAGGTATACATGCAGGTTTCTCACCCTAATCATTCCTGTCTTTAGTCTTTACCGTAAAAGTTGGCAATGGGTCAGGTTGAGATGGGGTAGTAAATAATTGATCATGTGTACCTAAGTAGCTTATTATACTTGGATCGTGATATAAATAGTTGTGCCTGAAATCAAATAATTATCACCTATCAATACTGGCAAATCTTGTATGTGTGGATAGCATATTATGGATGACACATAAAAACTAAATATTGTAAATATTCAAATCAACCAATATTTAACGGAGAGGTAACACAGTAGTATGTTGACACTAGGCAACCAATGGCTATACTTTATACCAGTTCTACAGTCAGTTGTAAACTTAATATATCATAAAACTTAATTGGATCACCTGAAGCATTGGAGGCCTTAGCGAGATTCTCTCACTCGTGGTCACCTGTGGGCTATCAACTGTGATGAGTGCCAACTCCCCATGCTCAGCAAACACCCTACTTTGAGTTTCTCGAGCTTTCATTTCCTCTTTTTTTTTCTTGGTTTCCAGATCGATTGGTGCAACTCCAGCGTCTACAAAAACACACCTATAAGACATAAAGCAATTAGCATTATAGAGGTAAAGGCATTTGTAAATAATATATTTAGTGAAACCAATCATTCATCTTATTTACGCTTGAAAACATTATTATTGATTTGTATATGGTAGGTGACTGCTAAACTGAGAAAATCATCAAACAAGAGAAATACTGCTATAAGCTGCATGACATGTTAGATGCCCAAACAAGGACAAGTTTAGCTGAAGCTAAAGGAATTAAGAAAAACTAGATCCCAAAAATTGTTGATATAGAAGATGATAAAAACAATATTGGTTCTGGCAATAATTAGAGCAAGTTTATCTTGGAGAATACAGAAATGAAGTGTGTAGCAAAGGATAAAACAAAGTAACACATGCTAAATTTTGTGTCAGTTGCTTAAAATCTTATCATTCTGTTTTCAGAGTTTTGAACAATAATGCAGAAACAAAAACATATAACACATTATACAAGCATCTGCATAAGAATTTGTTAGCATTTGACAACATCAAACAAATTCCCAAAGATGCACCAATATTCAAGTTGTCAGATAAACTTTTTCAAAAAAATGGGTGAAGGATTAACATAGATAAAACTAATTGATAGCTAGATACCCATAATTGATAAACACAACAATGAGACCAATAAGCATTTGCTTTAATATTGCACTCTAGATCAGTTACTGCAGTAATAAAGAACACGATGCAATTAGATGGTGGGCCAACATGACAGGGATGTGGTCCATGATTCAGTAATGCAAGCCACAAATGTGACAGCAAGGAAAATGAAGCATGACTTGTTGTCATCAGAATGAAGATAAACAGGGTGCAGACTATTGTAGTAAAATAACATAAAAGACCCCACACTGTCGAGAGCCCCATACACCCTTTTTTATCTGTGTTTTTTAAATCTGCAGGAGCACATACATGCTGCAGATGATATAGGTAGTTACTTTGTCTGAGTTACTACTTTCTGACTTCAAAATTTGGTTCACAGAAACAACAATGAAAGAAATTAAGTAGCTTCCCAACTTCTTTTGCAATTGGACTACTTTCAATCAAATTAACTTCAACATACAGACGCATCACAGAAAGGTGCAAATTGAATGTCTTTTGTTCACCATGGAAAGAGACTTTGGCCAACATAGTACAAATCTTTGTTTTATCTAAGAAATAGACTCCTGTTTCATGATATTTAGACAGCATGAATACAGAACTTTGAATGGAGAACTTCATAGTGCACCCAAGCTGGTCACTACAAGCAATTTTGTACGATTATGGTTTTGTTTCTCCAGGGTACTCAATTAATGTAAGCATTGTTTGCTGCCACCACTGGAGCATGGGCACAGCAATTTTATGTCATGATGACTGTACATACAATGTCAACCAAGAATTTTAATCTTAATCTGGAACCAATTTCAGTAATATATTGATCTGATTAGCTACCAGCATAGAAGGGGGTACACTGACTCATATGCCCGGTACCAACCAAAAAAAGAACAAAAAGATTAATATCAATATGTATTGGACCATATGGTTGGACCAGTAGGCACTAGTCCCCATGCACTGTGCTTGAATCCATGGTGTCAAACACCATCCAAAGCACAGGAGTTGTGACCAGCACTTAAGTCCTTGACATACCCCATATGCAAATGCGTCAGAACATGTTCGATAAAAACAAACTATATTGAGAAGTGATTTGTATCTTACTCGATTGTAGTTGGCGTAGCAACAAAAAGCTGCCTACGATGCCAAACAGCGCCAGTAGCAAAAGAAATTGCCACATCTCCCAGATACCTATATTGAGGGCGCAAGGAAGATATAATAATGTACTGATGGTAAGCAAAAGCACAATACTCAACAGTTTGGTCCCATGCAGTCCACTCTGGCTGGGAGAGAAGACCGCTTACAGGCTGGTAGGTCTCCCAACTGCATTGTTTAAAATTTTAAATAATAATGAAGTCAACCATTAAACAAAAAATATTAGTGCAAACTACAGCTAAAACAAAGACTGTAATATACATATTATACAGCAATATACAACTGCAATTACTCAATTCAATAAACAAAATACTGAGAAAAAAATATCAAGTGTGCAAGAAAACTCATGCCACCTGTATAGCTGGAAGTTTTGTGGTGCAGCTTCTGCAGCAGGTTTATTGGAAGAAAAAGGATCATCAGCTGCAGCAAAAGACGACATAGCTCCACTATTTCCAAAGCCTGATAAAGGCATTGACTGAATTGTTGAAATGGCAGTTGCAGCCACAGGGCTGATCCTCCGTGATGTTCGATATGCAACACCAAGTAATGCACCACCATGCAAGCCAATAACCTTCAGAGAAAGATTTTTGAGACTTGAGATTCTAACATCTAATGCTACCAACTGAAACAATTGTTTGGAACAAAATGCATTTGGAAAAGGTCAATCAGAATAAAAAAAAGTACAGTAACCATAGAGTTTAAGCAGACAAATTAAAACACTACATATAAGAGCCACTCATCAGCATGTTTGAATGAAGAGGAACTCAGTTGCTGTAACAGCAAAAGACAACATACTGGATCACTACGCCCTTCAATAGACCTTGCCATGACATGTGAAGTCCCATCATCCAGCAAAATACGCACTTGCACAGTTGCTGCAGAAGCTGCACTAGCAGCTGCAGCAGCAGCTTGAGCAGCTGCAGCAGCAGCTTCTTTTGCTTTTTTAGAAGAACCCCCTTTAATAAGTGGTATTCGAGGAGGCAAAGCAGTTTCCACTAAAGCATATCTGTCACGGCATGTATCCCAAGCAAAAAGCTTCCCGGTCCCTGAATCAACAACTGACCAATCACTGGCCTTGTACACATAAAATGAAGGAATATCGGGCCATACAATTGCAACATACCTAAATAGATAAAAAAAAGAGGAAATATTAGTACAACAACATTGACAAGACAAACATGAATAAGAACCATACGGTAGATTCTCCTATTTGGTGTGCAAACAATAATTGTGACTTTATTATATGTTAATATTTGTAATTGTAATTAGATTCATAACAGAGCATGGTACATTATCTTCTACAGACAAAAAAAATTAAGACATTGAAACTTTTGGAGGCACTTGGAAGTTATAGAGAATTCTAACATTGTTCAAAATGCAAATATAGGAGAAATCTCCTGACAGATTATATATGAACAGGTTGCTCTTAAAACAGCATAATTTAGGCTACCAATGTATTTCAATTTGGAGGAAAACGAAGTTTACAAGAAGATTTGTATAACATTGACCTTATTTCATGTAAACCTCCTACCTGATTAGATATGATCAGGCTATTCTTGGGCCTCTATTATTTAGGCCATCCATCTTTCAAACTTGAGGGGTAGAGGAAGAACAGAAAAGTTATAAATGATAGAAAAAGCTTTGATGGCTCTCTGACTTATTTAAGACAAAAAATAACTGGTTACAAATACAAACAACAACAAGAAATTATTCCCTTTTTAGAATCAGTTCTAGCCTTCTAGGACTATAAACTGGAGGCATCGTTTATGGTGAAAGTGCTAGTGAAGATGTTGAATAATCGACTGTGCAGGCTCCTCCCGCAATTTATTGTGTATGCATTTTGCATGCACATTCCATCTTTAGTCCTGATGATCATTGGTCAAGCCGGGTCATGTTGAGGTGGAGTTAATATAGGGACAACTCAAGACCCTATCTCACCCAACCTACCAACAGATAAATCTCTTGAGAATTGAGACCTTAAGTCATTTGGTAGATAAAATGAGTTCAAATTTATTTTAGAAAGAAAAAGACAGCTTTGTCAAAGTCAGGTCAGTTCACCTTTTATCATAAAACTAAGACTAAGTAAACTTGGCTTGGAAACATCCTATACTGCCAATATGTCCATACTTTGCAAATTCCCATGGACAGAATGCCACCTTAAGCAGGCTAGACTTGGTCAGCTTAGATTGACCCATGGATCCAATTCGAGATTGCCACCTCTAGTTGGCTACATGAATGTATTCCCTCAATCAATTGCATTAAGAAACATGTCATTGAATAATTTAGTGACCATTTTTTTCATTATCTCTTGGAAGATTTTAATCTCATTCTAACACCAACATCTTTAGGCAACTAGTAGAGTCCTGGTATAGTATCACATGTCTCAGACCAGTAAAATTTGACCCATACCAACCAGCACAATTGGTTTTTAAACATTGATCTCTAGTCAATTCTTCATTTGTTTTTCAGCTACCTCGTTAAAATCACTATGTTGAGATCTGACATATACTGTATAAACGCAGCATTAATGAGTAACTGAAGATTATTCTTTCAAAATTTTATGGCTCCAATAACTAGAAGAACTCAAAGAGTCTCAGAATCTAATAGACCATTCCATCTGCAAAAAGATTGAATTCAATTAATTCAAGACATTTTTGTACAAGAAAAGTTAGATAAATGAACATATAACTTAAAACAGTTGGCAAGAAAATTGTTCTTAACAAATAACACAAATTAAGAAAAGAAACTCACTTTCCAGAACTGCTTACAGAGAGAATGGAATATGAATCATGTGGAGCAGGTGTGCTGATGTGCTTCTTTGTTTGCTTAACAAGCAATTGTTCTGTTTCCGTCCTGGACCTTCCTGTTTCAGAGATGGTCCCAGTACTCCCAAGAGATGGATTAGCAGTGTTGGACAGCTGAAAGTTTAGTAACTTTAGCTCCCTTTCAACTATGTAAACAGCAGAATGTTCTCTGCTGCCAGGTGGTGTCGCTAGAGCAGTCACAGATGGAAGAGCCCGTGCATCAAACTCACTTAAAATAACACCAATGTTGGTTCCTGTAGCCACAAGGTGTGGTTGCAATGGATGTGCAACCATGCAGTATACCTGCAAACCTACCCTTGTTTCAGGCATACTCCACCAAGAAGACCAAATAAAGGTTCCATTTCCTATGCAAACACAAGCTAGAGAAATATTTCCAGGCTATTTATCAAGATTCTGAAATATTTCTTCATGAAAGCCAGAGAAACATAAGCAAGTAAACTTCCAGGTAAACTAAACTTTAAAAACTGCATACCGAACCAAATACTACTATCAGGTATTTCAATAATCTTGACGGATTCAGCATTTTGCTTTTGCTAAAACATATGCATACATTTGTAAATTGTAATTTACAATCACAAGGTACATGTATGAAAATATCAGTTATATGGAGAATATTGCAAATGAAAAGATCATTCCAAACCTATAATAAAAGTTCTGCTACTTGATCCATGCTATTCCAAGCCAATATCTAGTGTTTCAACTTGAGCAGCCTGCCCCCGACTATTTTATGAAGTCCATATTTAAGAGTCTAGAAAAATCTCATACTCTCAACCAACAAAATTTTTCTTCATTGCATTAAAAAGATTTCATCATTGCCTTAAATTGGCCTTCCCAACTTGATAAGCATTTACAACAAGGGAACTTTAACAGCACTTGACAACCCAATTTAAATCCATTTGTGATCACTAAAAATTGAGACACTGGCATTGATGAGACAACCTGCTCCTGAACTGAACCGCAATATGTAA
Organism: Musa balbisiana; assembly: GCA_004837865.1. Classification (NCBI taxonomy): domain Eukaryota; kingdom Viridiplantae; phylum Streptophyta; class Magnoliopsida; order Zingiberales; family Musaceae; genus Musa; species Musa balbisiana. The sequence goes on along the minus strand of CM017193.1, from coordinate 23,280,615 downwards.
TAAGAACCAATTGTAGAAGATGGGATTACAAGAAAAAGAAGATTAGAGGGAAAAGCAAAGAGCAAGCTACTGTACAAAATTATGTCAATTGTAAAACTCACAATGTGACAATCTCTGTTTTGTTCCAACTAAGAATGCTTTAAAAGAAAAAAATAGATGACAGGTAGATTAGTCATATTGTTAGCACCAAGGATTAAAATTTCGTACCGTATCGGAGTTTTGAGATTCGTTTGGTACGGTATGATACTGTATACCGAGCGATATATTTGGGTATACCGCTCAATATATATATATATATATAATCGTTTTTTGCAACGTCGCCTCTCTTCTGTCCACACGAGATGATGTCGCTGAGGCGATGTCCTAGAAAAACGAAGCAACATCTTTATATATATATATATATATATATATATATATATATATATATATATATATATATATATATATATATATATATAAACCATTTTCGCCAAGGCAATGTCGCCTCTCTTCTCCCCTCGTCGTCGAGGATTCTTCTCCCTGCGCGGATGAGAAGTCGCCGACAAACAAGGAGAGAGAGGTACCGATCTCCAGGTTCTCCTCTTCTTCTCCCTTTTCTTTCTTCCCCTTCTCCCTCTTCTTTCTTCTCCCTCGGTCATCGCCCGATTTAGAATGATAATAGGGCCGAAACAGCCCCAATCGACGATACCACCCGATAGCGAGCGGTCCGTGTACTGATTTGTCGACGGACCGATACGTACCGCCCGGTATCATTCGAAATTAAAAACCTTGGTTAGCACCTTCCTTCTAACAGAAATAGAGTTGTTTTAGGAGAGGTCAGACCAAGGTATGTCATTTCATATCGTACCAGAGTTTCGACATTCGTTTGGTACGGTACGAAACTGTATACCGAGCGACAGCGATTTAAAAAGGCGATCGGGCGCTCGCCTAGGCGCTCGGGTGAGGCGAGGCGAGGCCCGAGCGCCTCGCTAAACTTCCAGGCGGCGCGCTTCAGGCGAGCGCCTGGGTTAACCAAGGCGACCGAACCAGGATTTTAGGTCTGGTTCGGTCCTGGTTCGGTCTCCGGTGGTTAGTTGGTTCAATCGAACCAACTAAAACCGATATCAGTGACAACCCAACCCTAACCCTCGTTGCCGCTGCCGCTCTCAATCCCGATCCCGTTGCTTGTCGCTGTCGCCGCTCTTGCTCTCGCTGCTGCTGCCTCCTTACACTCCCGCTGTTGTTGCATCCTTACACTCCCGCTCCCGCTGCCTCTGCCTCCTTACACTCCCGCTGTCGTTACCTCCTTACACTCCGCAACCGCTGCCGCTTCCTCTTTTCTCAGTCAGTAGGCTCAGCACCCCCTTACACTTCCTTCTTCTCCTTCTGTTAACAGTATACAGTATATTGTTAGTATTGTTAGGTTTATTTGAAATTATTAATTTTCAATACCGTTAATAGATTAATAATATATTATTTTGATTTTAATACTATTAATTTTTATTTATTTGAAATTATTGCTATGTTTCAAGATAAATGACAAGTGTACAGAGCAACTCAATAGAGTCTCCAATGGCATCAAAAAAAGATCCTACATGGAAGTATAATTATTTAAAGGATCCGAAAGATCTTAATGCAGTGACTTGCATATTCTGCGATAAGACTACTAGAGTTGGTATTTTTCGTGCAAAACAACATCTAGTAGGAAATTTCAAGAATGCAACAGCTTGCAAAAAGTGTCCACCTGAGGTAAAAGAAGAGTTACTGAGTTATATGAATGAAAAAAAGACAAAAAAGAATGAATCTTATGGGAATTTACCAGAAGACAATGTTGAACATCTCAGGGATGAAGACGAAGATTATTCTATGAGTATTAACCCAAGTGGAAAAAAATATATACGACAAAAAAGGAAAAGAAATTATGAGTACTAAGAAGGGTAAAAAAGGATCGATGGATCTATATATATTTCAAGGATCCTAGAAACAATAAAGGCAAGCAAGAGGCTCAAAATTTAGACAAACAAATATAAGTGATGCTTGTGATAAAGAAATAAGAAAAAGAACAATTCAACACATTGCTCGCTTCTTCTATCAGGCTGGTCTTCCCCTTAGTACAACTCGTTTAGATAGTTTTAAAGATATGATTGAAGCTATTGGAAGATATGGTGCAGGATTAAAACCTCCAAGTTATTATGAGATGCGAGTTCCATTGCTGCAAAAAGAGTTGAATTATACAAATGACTTACTAAAGGGTCATAAAGAATCATGGGCAACACATGGTTGCTCTATTATGTCAGATGTTTGGACTGACAGGAGGCACAGGAGTATAATTAATTTTATGATTAATTATTCTTTGGGGACTATGTTTGTGAAGTCAATAGATGCTTTATCTTTTGTAAAATCTG